>JBAMNC010001447.1:0-420000 GCA_037902135.1 Cetoscarus ocellatus
TTTCCATTATGACAAATGTCTCTGACCTGACATCAGATGTGACAGGACAATAAATTTAGATACAAACGTATGTGCAGGTTCAGACGGTTGCATTGTCACTGCGCCAAGCTAAATCTTTCGATACCTCCTCCTGGTGCGCTGTCACACCCATCTCGGCACAGCTGGTCTACCAAATTTCCAAATTGGCTGTGCACAGCGGTGCGCCAGACAAAATTACCACTTCGCAGGGTGCGCCAGGCTGCGCCACCCTGAGTTACGCCAGGAAATTAGAGCCCCATGAGTTTACATTCATGCAGCCTGCTAAATACAGGTTTTGTTGTCTGCTATCACATTTTGTGGGCTGGGAGGAAATGACTGTTAATTTTGATATCAAACATCAAAATAATGACAGTGCGCCAGGCTGCGCCACCCTGCGCAACCCTGAGTTGCGCCAGAAAATTAGAGCCCCATGTGTTTATTCTGCAACTACACAGCAGCTGATGATTTCATTTAGCCCTGTCAGTGTTTCATTGTATCAGTGATTATATGGTTTGATTAAACTTGTTCAAGCACTTCAACTTGGTGTTCATAGCTCATGTTGCACGTGTTGATCACTTACCTTATTTTAGGAAATCATCCAAAAACTGTTCCTAAATCCCATAGACGCTGGGAAGAGGGAACAGGAAGTGCTAAAATACACTAGTGCATTTCTGGATGAATTCCTGCACTGCTCTGTCACAGGTACAGCACTCATCATTGTATCCTCAACGAGAAGGTCGGTTGGCCATCTCTTGATCAGAGAAGGAACAAACATTGTTTTTTTTATATTTTCAAACCCTTTAATAACAAGCTACAACGCTACCTCTCAAACTTGTTGAAGTTTTATGATTGCTCCTACATGACTCGATCTTCCGGTTCACTCACTCTTAAAGTCCCTCGGGTCTACACCGAACCCAGTAAATTGGCATTTTTCTTTGATGCCTCTCGCTGATAGAATTTCCTCCAACAAACTCTAAAGATAACAACTTTTCCCTGTCTTACAGGGTTTAAGACTTTGATTACTGACCACTGTTCCTCTGTTTCTAACTGTTTTAATTGATTCCTTTGCTGTGATGATCGATTAATTGATTGTGTTTGTATATTGTTAAGATAATGGGCTCTAATTTCGTAGACCGGGGTGTGTCCAGGGCATTTTGCAATTTTCTTGCACGGCACAGTTCGGCGCAGCGAGGCGCATCCAAGCTTCCGTCCCTCCCACCGGTGCAAGTGGCAACGAGGGAGGAGAGAAGGTGACGTGGGCATGAATATCGCCCCTTCAGACGGCAGCGTGAATGGAGCTGACTTTTGTACAAGTAGATGAAAACATGATGGGTCTGACTGTAGCTGTTGCGGCCGTGAGAGCACAAAAATAACTTTTTTTCTAACAATTTAATTTCATCATAACTCAGTTTGTTGTTATTGTTTTGATACTGTGTGCATCTTGTTTTTGTTGTCCCCCTGTTGTTCTGTTTTTTCTATTGTTTTAAACATGGTTTTAATTTCCAGCAGCTAATGTTTTCCTCCTTTAATTACTACATGCAGATGGCATATTGGGATAGTCCGTGTTTCCCAAATTCTCCAGTGTATTCAATCAAAAATACAGAAGACTGATGAAACAGAGCCTCAAAAACATCACATGAGTGGGGCTTCTCTCTCGGTGGGCCTCCAGCGTAATGAGTTTCAGCTTTAGTTATGGATCTGGACTGAAATGACTGAGAGCTTCCTCAGGGCAGTCCGTCCTCAGGTATGTAAAAGCTCCTAATGCTCCCAGTCCTCTAATAATAACATTAAAAATGAGGAGAAAACATCCACATACAGACTCTCAATCAGGAGCAGGTGACAGAAATCTGCAGGAAAGCAAACACACAGAGAACTGGAAATGTGACGTGAATCAGAATAAAGACCCTTGACTGAATTCCTCCTCCTGAGTTGTTGTTTGATGGTCTCCCAAAGAAAAGTGCTGACATTGACACGACTCTGACCTGAGACACCGTTTGCAGGACTGGAACAGGAACAAAACACCAAGAATGAGTCAGATTGGAGGTTGGCTATCCTGGGGTCATGGTAATCTGTATTCAGGCCACGGTGAGGTGGAGTCTGAAGGTGAAAATAATTAGTTTCATTCAAAAGAAAGGAAATCAGCTTCTATTCATGCTGAAGAGGTTTACCCAGGGCTCAGTGAGCCAGAAACACTCAGAGGTCACCTCATGTTGAGCTCTGGAGGACTCAGTTTGATTTAGAGGTGAAATTGATACATCACTACAGTTTTTATTTAGCCGGCCAAATACTCTGTCATCAAACCGCCCAGCAGCATACACAGACCTAGTGTAAAAGATGTGGTGTCATGATCCAGAGGACACGTAACACAGCTAAGACTAGGACAGTGATTGGGTTTCACTCTGCATCCTTTTGAAAAGCCCCTTTCTGTGTGTGGACAGAATTATGAATAAAAACAAGAAACAGACTCAAACATGTGATAGCTTTAGTATTTCTTTGCATGAAAATGTTAGAAAAGATAAATGTGAAATTCCAATTCAGATGTAATTCTTATTCTTGGTTCTTGTCTTGTAGGCTGCCTGGGATCCTTGGTGCAGACCGCCTGCTGCTGTGGACTTATGAAGCTTCATTTACCACAAATACAAACATCTGTCCTTTCCTTTAGCTTCATTCCATTATCATTACATTCCCTGATATTAACATTAGAGAGAACAAAATCAAGTACATGGCAGTTCTTACAAACAGCACACGTATGACCTTGACAAACAATCATGGATGACCTGCTGCTGTGGACCTGCTCCACTCCATGAGCTCTATCCTGCATCAACCATCAACAGAAATCACATCATTTAACATAAACTCATACTTTTAGACCAGTTAAACCCATTTTTAATAACAATTCAGGTAAATGCTGCTAAATTAATCAACACCATTCCTCTACAGATTATATTCATTATAGATATTAATGTTAATATTAGATTGATCTATCTATCCATGGTTGCTACCTAGTATGGTGCTATATAAATAAAGATTGATTGATTGAGTCTATATTAGGCAGAGACAAATATGATTTTAGTCCCTTTTCCTCTTTCTGGATGGACATGAGAAGAGGGAGTACTTTAGTTTGTATCTGCAAACCTCATGTTGAATGTGTTTGCTGATAGATGAAAACAGTCACTCACCGTGTTCCTATGCTGTTTTCAGAGCTCTGAAGGCTCAAACCACACTCACAACAATGCACATCGTCATTGTTGCACATGCACGGGGTGCAGACTGGTCTGTTGTCAGTCATTATGATCAGAGGATCATCGGGTTGGGCCATAGTTGGTCATAAATTGTGCTGTTTGACCCTTGCATAAATCATGCTGCACACTTTCTGCTGTTTCTCTTTCACAGCAGATCTCACAAAGGGCACATTGACCTGCAGATCTGCCAGAGGCTCAGTGTTTTCCAGCAGGCGTGTGTCTTCTCGCTTTTTATGGAGGAGAAAATCCTAAAGATGACAGCTGAGTTATGCTGCCTCACAGTGAAGCAGTCAAAACCACAGACAGGTTTCCACAGCCTGTTGGAAAGGTGATTCTTATCAAAACATGTTTAAAAGGGTAAATGCTTTGTCTCCTGTTGGCATTGTTGGGTTAAGAGTAGGGAGGGAGCGTGATGGTGATCCACTGATAACAACAGTCTGTCAGCGTCTCTTATCATCCACAGGAACAACACAAACGGCCCCGGGGCCCATTTGAACCTCAGCTATGGCTGCTTGAGCTCCAGGTCCACGTTCTCCCTGCTCCTCTGAACCAAAACAAGCAGAGATCCCCTCAGACACGAACATGCTCATGTTTGGAATGAGATTCCACATACCAGACAGGTAATTACTCTGCTGTAGGTATCACCTGTACCTGCAACCCACTGTTTCCTCAGAGCAGATGTTAAGAGATTAAACTCTGAGCGTTTGGGATATTTCTGTGGTAGTGCAAACACGTCTTACTGTAGATCTGTATCCTCTGTTACTTCAAGCATTCAAGGATATATTTCTGTTAAGAGATTGTTATTACTGTCTATAAATTCTAATAATGTCTGGACCATTCTCCACTGAGTCCTTCAATTTAATATGTTGAATAGTGTAAAATTTGGTGTGAAAGCTAGTGCTATATATATACATACATATATAAATATATATGTGGCAACGCAGTCTGGAGGAGGGGAAGGGTATGTGTGGTACACTGAGCTGAGGGCTTGGACCTCAATCCCCTTCAAATAATTTTGGCCATAAATGGTAGATGCCTGACAACGCCACCTTGGGAATTGCATGCAAAGAATCACACCTTTCACCAGAAGGACACAGGTCCGTTATTGAACAAGCCGGAGATGTGGTTCCAGTGTAAACAAAAAGATAATCTTTATTAAACAACAAAAGGTAAACTTTATTAAAACCCCTTAAAAAAAAGGGAATGGGGGAAAAGTAAGGGGACCAGTCAGAGGCTTGGGCGTACCAGGGGTGAAGAGGGGCTGATGAGGGGGAGAGGGGTATCCCAACAGAACCAAAAATTAACAAAAATCACCCCAGACGCTCGTGGCAGACACACACTCACTCACTCGCACAGACGTGGAGGGGGGAGCCCAAACCAGGAACACAGCACACCAAGGAGGGGGACACCACCACCCTAAACATCACTTCTCCACCCGTGGCTCCCAGCTCTGAAAGGACAAGAAAACAAATTAGAAGGGGAAATTGAACACAACAATACAAACTCAAATGGTTAAAAAAAAAAGGAATATCCCGCTACACCCAACCTAATCAAATTAATATCAATTAAAGGGAGTAACAAATCCCCCTAACCAATAATTAAAGCTAAATAACGAAAATCTAATTACACCCCAAACGATCCAAAAAGGAGGAACAAAACAATAAATCACTTCAAAATATTTCAAAATAAATGAACAAATATACTTAAATACCAAAACCTAAACCACTAAACCCCCTAAAGTAAATAAATATATACATAAATAATCAATGAAGCCCAAACAGGAAAGAAATCACAAATCAACCCCAAAGAAACCTCTCATAAGGGAGATGAAATTAGTCACTAATAAACCCCAACAAAATTGATCACAAAGAAAATGAAATTAATCACAAAGGAAACTAAATCAATCACTACTAAAGTCCCCCCCCAAAAAAGAGAAAGTAATGACCCATAACAATTAATAAACCCAACAAAAGTAGAAACAATAACTCAAATCATCAATAATTCCCCAAACCCCATAGTCAATAAAAGTTCATGGCCTGCCGGGCCGATCGGCGCTGAGGCGTCAGGTCATATGCATGCGGGGCGTTGAACAGCCCGCGGTTTATCCAGGCCAACCCGCGGGCGCATGCACAAAGGAGCCCCACTCCCACAAAACACAGAGCAGCAAGAAGATAAAAACGATGAGTACCGACCAGTAAGCGGAGCGAAGCCCAGCCCAGTATCACCGGGCAGAGTGAAGCTCAGCAAAACAAAGCGGTGCAGCAAAGCAAAGCAGGAAGCGGAGCAAAGCAGCCCCGGGAAAACAAAGCAGCCGCATCCCAGGTCTCCCACTGCCGTAGCCCACCGGCGCTAACACAGAGAGAGAGGAGAAGGCCTGTCACCATGATTATGTGATACATTAAAGGTAAGAGCCAACAGGTTTAACCTGAGGAGGGTCACCGACCAGGCAGATCGCCGCTTATCCACCCCGAGGTAGAGGTGACATTACGTGCCGATCGCAGCGGCATCCCCAGGGGAGTAACACACAGGGCATCTAAAAGCCATACATAGGTTTTAGAGAACTGAAGCACCAGAGGAATATTAAAGGGAGCTGATCCGTGGCAGCCGTCAGCTAACTTACCTGTGTGAGAGCAGCGGCGGGTGCCGGCTGAACCTGGAAGTGAATGGAGCTGAGAATCGCCAAGCAAGAGGGCTACCGGAGGTTCCCCTACCTCCTTTTATAGGGCGCCCCCAGGCGGTCATTGGCTGACACACACCCTGGGAGTCAAGTGCGGATGAGGGTGGCAGCAACCTCATCCTGCTACATATATATATATATATATATATATATATATATATATATATATATATATATATATATATATATAGTAGTTTAGAACACCCCAGTTTTTCCATTTAGTTATTGCACTTCAAGTTGTACAAGTCCAATGAATAGCTTGAAATGTCACAAAGGCAACTGCTGTACTGCCATAGCTTAAAAGAAAAGGTTAGGTGACTCAAAACTGAAAAATGATGTACATTTCAGAATTGTACAACAAGGCCTCTTTCAGGGAACATGAAATGAAATTTAAAGCCGTTCTGCAGCAATGAAGGTTGATCAAGCCTTGAAAGCTGGCTCTACTACTTCCTACAGGTGTTCCAACTTTTCTTGATTGCTTACAGCCCCCGTCTGCATAAAAGCATACCCTATGGTACCATACCCTTTTGAGCATCACTTGAATAGCATTGTACTGCAGAAAGTCGGTTGTTGCTGCAAAAATGGCAGGAAAAAGGCAATTAACAACAGAAGAGCGACAGACCATCATAACACTTTAAAATGTAGGTCTTTCTTACAGAGAAACTGCAAAGAAAGTCAAGGTGTCTGTAAGTACAGTTTTCTTCACCATCAAAGGGCACTTAGAAACTGGGGGAATTCTGACAGGAAGAGGTCTGGCCAGCACCCCCATTTTGCGCAAGAGGAAGCATTCTCTGCTGTCTGATGCAGCCACGATCCGCTCCGTGGACTACAGGCCTGCCATTTTCCATTTAAAGTGTAGCTGTTAACATTGTTGTCTGTCAGTAATGTCATTCTGCAGTGCAGCCCATGTACATGTGAACATTTGATCCAAATACTGCCTAAATCTCTTAGCATCTTTGGTCGCGCTCCTCCATGTGCCGGTGAGCGTAAAGATGCAGATAGACGCGCATCACAGGGACAGTGAGGGATCATCAGACACTTTGTGTGATTTTGTAATCCAAACGGTGTCCTGATAGCTCGTGTGCATGGTTTGAGTGAACACAAAGACTTAAAAAATTACCATTCAGCCTTTTGATGAATCAAAAACTCAACATTCCCTCTGTTTCACTCGCTCACTGTTTTCTAAATGATAAAATCATCCTGAGGTTTCCTGGATCACTAATTCACCATGATATAAGAAGAATCTTTAAAAGATCAATCTCAAATACAGTCTACTAGTGCAGCAGTTCTCAACCTGTGGGTGGAGGCCCATAAGTGGGTCTCAGAGCTGTTTTCAGCGGACGGTGTATAAATCAGGTAAATTGTGGTAAAAATGTCTTCAGTGTATGGAGGCCCTTAAGGTGCGTTCACACCGAACGCGACTTGGGAGACCTCGGCAGCCACTCTCCATGCAGAGTCAATGTACAGCCACGATCAGCCACGACCTCACGCGACCAGATCTCACGCAATGCAACGGACGCGTTCTGGGCGACTTGGTTGCATCTTTGGAGACTTGGGGGCGGCGCCCCTGTTGCTGCAGATGGAACTCTGGGGTCGCTTTGGACTCGAAGCAGGTCACTGTGCTTCGTCGACAAAGTTGAAATATTTGAACTTTTCAGGCGATGTCGCGCCGTGAGAGCTAATCAGCGTTGTGTGGGTGCGTGATTGACACCCGTGACAGACTGTTTTTATTCCAGACCACAGAGTAACAATCCATGTCCGTGTGGGGAACATTAGTTCCGCCTAGACGGACCGCAGAGAACTCACAGAAGATGCTGCTGCAGGGCCATCAGCTGCAGTGTTTTGTGGTTGGTAGGTGAGTGAAAAGGATACAGTTGGAATAATGTCAGCTAATATGTCCTATTGTATGATATATGATATGATCGCGGAGTGAAACTCGAGCAGGCGAGATGTCACTGAGCAACGGCAACGGTGACAAAATGAGCTATGAACAGGTGACAGGACTTGTGTTTGCGACGCGATCTTGGTCACCAAAGTCGCGTTGGGTGTGAACGCACCTTAAGAGGACAAACATCCACCAGAGTATGTCAGAGTATACCCACTAGAATAACCAGACTACACCACTGGAAGGATGGTATGTATGCTGTTCAAATAAAAAAGAAAAACTTTGTGGCATAAACACCCCAGCTGCTAGCCTACAATCATGAGACAGAAGAGAGGATAATTCTGTCTAGAAGTGAACTGGAGATTAATTCCCCTATCATTTTTTGAATGTCTAGTTAACTGCATATGCTTCCATTTCTGTTGAAAAAAGAGTGGTTAATAATTGACCAGTTGGTGATGGTATGTTGGGCAGGGCGGGGGGGGGCCTCAAAATGAAATTCTGCTTAGGGCCCCAATTTGGCCAGGGGCGGCCCTGGGTCTGGTAAACCCAAAGCCACAACTAAATCAGAGGACAAGTTTCTGAGAGTTAACAGTTTGTGTGACAGGCGGCTCACAGGACAACAGCTTCAAGCACAGCTTAATAGTGGTCGTAGTAAGCAAGTCTCAGTTTCAACTGTGAAGAGAAGACTTCGAGCTGCAGGTTTGGCAGGACGAGTTTCAGCAAGAAAGCCATTGCTAAGACGTCGGAATAAGACAAAGAGGCTTGCCTGGGTCATGAAACACCGCCATTAGACTTCTGAAGACTGGAAGAAGGTTTTATGGACTGATGAATCAAAATCTGAAATCTTTAATTCATTACACAGGATCTTTGTACGCCGTTGAGTAGGTGAAAGGATGGTCCACAGTGTGTGACATCAACTGTCAAACATGGAGGAGGAAGTGTGATGGTCTGGGGCTGTTTTGCTGGATCCAGGGTTGGTGACTTGTACAGAGTGAGAGGCACCCTGAACCAAAATGCTACCACAGCAGAAAAATTGGGGTGTTCTAAAACTTTTGACCGGTAGCGTATACACACACGCACACAGATAGATAGATATATAAATGTATATATATATATATATATTATTTGTTTTTATATATATATATATATATATATATATATGTGTGTGTGTGTGTGTATATATATATATATATATATATATATATATATATACATATAAACTAATCATTTTTGCTTCTTTTTTGTAAATACATTTCCCATTACCAAATTTTCTTCTTCCTAATCCAAAGCTATGTCAAGCAGTCAGTTATTACACTCTTGTCTTAAACATTTGTCCAATATTTTTTCTTACTCTGTCTCAAATTTAATTAATTGTCTAACTAAGCCTTGAGCTGTAGTGAGCCCTTGGGCTGCTTTGGGGTAATTTTTCATTTTGATACACCTGGAAACCCCCAACGCAGCAATAAAGGAACAATCCAAGTCAGATGATCGAATCACCTCTGCCTGATCCACCTCTGCCTGATCCTTTAGATTTACTCTGTACCAGAGTGTCTTGATTTACAAGGTAAACTCAGCCAGCTCTGCAGGGGGAACTCATTTCAGCCACCTCATGAACCCAGATGAATGCAGACTCAGTAAATCAACCAATTTTTTCTGTTTCCTAATTCCTAATTTGATTCATAGATGTTCCTCATGAGAGATCTGCTCTGCAAACTAAGACATCTTTCATCACAGCTGATTCGGGTCTTCAATATTTATTTGATCTGTTAATTTTTCTGACTTTGCCTCCGCATGTTGTGGGATTTGATCTCCCTATTACCTGCCTGATCCCCCGTGTAAGTCCTAGTTTTTCAAAGTAAAGACTTTCATTCTGACCTTGTGACTGCAGTCACGGGTTTGATTCATCCCCTCTATGGCGTATTTCAGAGTTTTATTCAGTTCTCTAGTTTATGATGGAACATTTTCATCAGTACAGTACTTGGTGTTTCAGTGTGGATTGTGATCCATGTCTTAGATGATTAACATGGTAATCATACCTGCTTAGGAAGCACTCATTAATCTTAATGTTTGAGCTTGTTGAGCTTGTTTATTATTCAAAAAGGATCTTTATCTGGAGACAGAAAATCTGTGGTTTGGTTTTGACCAGTCACACATCAGCAGTTTTTTATGTTTGCAGGGAAAACAGTCAAAATGTAACTGTGACTAAATCAGCTTCCCGGCTCGCATTGATAATGATCTGAATCATTAATTTGTCTTTATAAACACATAGCTGCATGTAATGTTTAACAACCCTCTGGGCCAAAGGCTTTAAGTGAATTGACAGATTTATTGGGAGATGTGTCACTTTAGCCAATCAACATTTAGAGTCCTGTACTCTCTAGCTCAGGGGTGGGCGACCTAGGCCTGAGGGCCACACTGTTACATACTGTTAGTCACTCTCAATGAGAAAAAAAAAATGAAATAAACGAGTTTACAAAATTTAAAGCTTCAAAAAGGATTATACCAGCATTAATATATTTGAACTCAAACAAAAAAAATCACAATTTAATGAGCATCACACGTACCTAAACCAATTTAAGCTTCTTTTTAATGCAATTAAAGAATGAATGTTTACCAGTTTTAAAGCAAAAACACATTACCTTTACAAATTGTTTCCAAAAATAGCTTTTGCTAATACTATATATTGTGTTTTAATGCCTTATAATAATTAATATTTAGAGATACAATCATAGCAGAGTAAGTTCTTTCATGACTTGTAAAAAACAAAGCATGTACCAGCAATCTAAGGTTAGCAGAAACATTTTATCACCTTAATATGTGCATTACATAGTACTGGTTACTCATGATTAATCATATTTAGCAGCTGATGTTGTGTTTTCTTCATATTTCCAGTTTGGGTTTTTTTGGAAATGATCGGTGGGCCGCATTGAGTGAGGTGAAGGGCCACATGTGGTCCCTGGGCTGCCAGTTGCTCACCCCTGTTCTAGAGCCTTCTGCATCAGGACTGAAGGCTCTGATGGGTCTGACCTCAAATCTCCTCCTCAGGGGGACATACCTGACAGAGGACTTTCCCAAACCTGGAATGTCTGGGACAGGCCACTGATTGAATTCCTCATAGGTTCTTTGGTGCTATTGGTGCTTATATTCCATAGAAGAAGAAGAATGATTGCTTTTCTGTTTCCACATCTGCTGGGGAGGCTGAAATAAGCCAATGCTGCTCGGTTAAATGTTTTAATGGGACAGAAGACCTACGGGATTGCCTTTACAGCCCTAATAAGTGACATCTACCTGAACAAGGCGGTGTTCACATCGCCTGTGTGCCATGAGTAGATCTTTATATGTTTACTGGTGTGGCCATGGTTACCTTTCAATAATACTGAAAGTAATGCAGACTAAATGCACGTTTTGTGTTATAGCCTGCTGGTGACTTTCTTTCTCTTAATGTTATTTAAATAATTTGCATGGATCACATTTGCTCCCCATTATTTTATCGTGCACACTTGTGTTCACGCTGATAAAATGAATCATCTGAAGGTAACTGTTCTCAGGTCTGTGCCCGCCTTCTGATGTAAAACCACCCTCAATAGCCCTTCAGTGCCATAACTGACCGCAGCCTGATTCAGTCAAGCATGCTCATCTGGCACATTTACTCCATATGTGATGGGACTTAGAGACTGTGAGCAACTAGCTGAATGAAATTATTCATGCCATCACATTCATCACTGAGATGGAGGGAAATGCTGCAGCATATGGCCGAACTCAGCCTGAGCTCATCTACGCAGACCATCTAAGTCACAACAGATCCTTTTTTAAATCAGAGAATCCTGATCAAATGAAGACTTTTAGTGCAGAAAGTCTGGAAAGTCTCTGAATACACCTGCAGGAGGAGAGACACTCTGTGGGATGTTAGGCAGTGGCTTTTCATGCAACAGCAAGTACAAACAGAAGCTGGACTGTCTTAACGAGGCTTTAATCTCCAACGAAAAGAGGAGAGCTTCAGAGTTATTTGTAGTTCAGCGTGTTCTTAAGGTGTAGAGTACAAATCCAGTCCTGCAGGGATTAATATGAACACCAGGGACGTACGAGGTAAAGTCATCATCGGATCATGTATCATTATTATAAGATTAAGATGAGGGTGGAGATCGGAGGAGGGTTGGAGGACGTGACGGAGCGTCATGCAGAGTCATCAACTGCATATTTACTCTGTTAACAAAGGAGGTCACCTGACTTCACATCAGGAGGAGCAGCTGAGGAGAACATTGCTCCAAAATGTGTTTTCAATCAATCAATCAGTCTTTATTTGCATAGCGCCATTTCATAGCAAGTGTTATCTCAGGGCACTTTACAATAGAGCGGACTGAAGACAAACTCTTCATTTTATAGATGCATGCATATGCATATATACAAATACATGTATTAACTAGAGAGCACAAACCTCCGCCAAGGTAGCTCACATATTGTTGTTACATCTATAAGCAATAGTTCATGATAAAGTTACCGTGCTTGGTTGGCAGAGAAGGTCAGGTCAGGTTTTAGTTTGACTCTGAGCTTTCTATCTGGCTCTATTTAGAAACTGTTCATAACATTTTTATGAGGTGGTGCTACATGGAGGGAGGATGGATTGATAAATGGACAGACTTGTATTGATGAGTGGATGGTTTAAATGATGAATGAACGAGTGAATACATGAATGAATGGATGGATGTACAGTCACTGAAAAAACGTGATGGAAAAAAGATAAAAGATGATTCTGTAGCAGGTCAGACTGATGCAGGAACAGGTTTTGGATGGATGATGGATGAATGGGTGAACAGGAGATTTGACTCATTAAGGGATGTATAGGTGTATAATTGACAAGTGACATACAGTATTTGATGAGTGGATGGATGAATGGGATATTGGAAAATAGATGGATTGTGTGGGATAGTTTAAGATAAGATAGATAAGATTTGGAATTTCCTCCTGTGGGACTAATAAAGGAATATCTTTTCTTATCTAGTTTAGGTGGATGGATGAATTAACAGATGGATGGATGGATGTGTGGATGGATTAACAGATGGATGGATTAACACTTGGATGTGCGGATGGCTGAAAAGATGGGTGAGTGGATAGATGAACAGACAGGTGAGTGAATAGATTAACAGATGGATGTGTGGATGGATTAACAGTTGGATGTGTGGATAGATTAACAGATGGATGGATTAACAGATGGATGTGTGGATGGGTTAAAAGATGGATTAACAGATGGATGGATTAACAGATGGATGTGTGGATGGATTAACAGATGGATGGGTTAACAGATGGGTAGATCAACAGATGGATGGGTTAACAGATGGATGTGCGGATGGATTAACAGATGGATGGGTTAACAGATGGATGTGCGGATGGATGAACAGATGGATGGGTTAACAGATGGATGCACGGATGGATTAACAGATGGATGGGTTAATAGATGGATTGATTAACAGATGGATGGATTAACGGATGGATGGATTCACAGATGGATGGGTTAACAGATGGGTGGATTAACAGATGGATGGATTAACGGATGGATGGATTCACAGATGGATGGGTTAACAGATGGGTGGATTAACAGATGGATGGATTAACAGATGGATGGATTAACAGATGGATGCATGGATGGATTGACAGATGGATGGGTTAATAGATGGATTGATTAACAGATGGATGGATTAACAGATGGGTGGATAAACAGATGGATGGATTAACAGATGGATGCACGGATGGATTAACAGATGGATGGATTAACAGATGGATGCATGGATTGATTAACAGATGGATGGATTAACAGATGGGTGGATAAACAGATGGATGGATTAACAGATGGATGCACGGATGGATTAACAGATGGATGGATTAACAGATGGATGTGTGGATGGGTTAAAAGATGGATTAACAGATGGATGGATTAACAGATGGGTGTGTGGATGGGTTAAAAGATGGATTAACAGATGGATGGATTAACAGATGGATGTGTGGATGGATTAAAAGATGGATGGGTTAACAGATGGATGGATAAACAGATAGGTGGATTAACAGATGGATGGATTAACAGATGGGTGTGTGGATGGGTTAAAAGATGGATTAACAGATGGATGGATTAACAGATGGATGTGTGGGTGGATTAACAGATGGATGGATTAACAGATGGATGTGTGGGTGGATTAACAGATGGATGGATTAACAGATGGATGGGTTAACAGATGGGTGGATTAACAGATGGATGGATTAACAGATGGATGCAAGGATGGATTAACAGATGGATGGGTTAACAGATGGGTGGATAAACAGATGGATGGTTGGTTAACATAGATGTAAAGATGGATGACTTGATGAATGAATGATTGGATGGTGGATAAAATGCATGGATGAGATAGTTGGATGTTGGGTAGATTATCTGGATGGCTGGATGAAGGGATGAGTGAGAGATGGATAGGCTGATTGATGAATGGATGAGTGTGTGGACAGATGGTTGATGCTTCAAGCTGATTAATGGACAGATGATTCATGGATGATCTGAATGGTCAGATCTCTTCTTTCAGGTTAACAGTCATTTTTTTATTCAGCTCAGCATTTTCACATCTGGAGTCCATATTTTATTCACAGTTTATGTCCCTACTCATTCTACTTTTATGTTTGCTTTATTTGCACCTTATTTTTTCTTTTTTTATTTTATTTCTTATATTTTTTGTGTTGTTACTTTTCATGTATGCATGTTTTACTCCGTGGGTGAAGTGAATCCATTCTCAGAACTTTTCTGTATGACATACACATACAGCAAAAACTGACGATACAGGTCACTTTGACTGGAATGGATGGATGGATGGATGGAGAAATACATTGGTGGACCAACAGATGGACCAATGAACAGATAAATCCAAGAACTATGACTAATACATTCATGGATTAAAGATGACTAAATTAATGACACTTGGATGGACTAATGGCCTAGACTGGACGTTTGGACCTTTATCTTCTTAGGACTCTTTTGAAATTATTTTTGCACATTTAGAAAAATAATTAAAACCTCTGTTACAAACAATGATGATGATGCTATTTTACTTTTACTACCACTACTGCTTCAACTGCTGCTGTCACTGCTGCAACTGCCGCTGCTGCTGCTGGGGCAACTGCTGCGAAAACTATGATTGCTTCTTCTGCTGCCACGCTTCTGCTAATTCTGCTGCTCCTACGACTGCTACTGCACTGCTACTGCTGCTGCCCACTTTATCTATAAGGCACAGTTAATCAAAGAAGTTGAAAACACTCAGAAATAAAATCCAATGAAATAAAGCAGGTTTTTGTTTTAGACAGCAGGGGGCGTAGTTCCGCTGTCAAGTGCTTACTGAGAGCCTAGGGTGTGCGGGAAAACACAGGAAGTAAACACAACGCGCTGTCTGTCTGTGTGAGAACGGTAGCTGCTGCAGATGGTAAGACAATCTATAAAAAATAACATCTATTGATGAGGGATTTACTACCATATAACAGTGTGTTTATTTATAAGTTTATAGTAATCCACATCTTGTATGATATGGTGTGTAGGATCGCAGATGCCGATGATTTTCTCGGGAGTGTGGACGTTCCATGTGGGCCACCAGAGCATGCTAACTTTGAGTTAGGTAGGAGACTAACAACAATTTTATACCTTGTGTTGGTTGTATTGTTTATTTTCTGATGTGTTTATCAGTCAGGATGCTTTAGTTCCATGGAAACTATTGTAATTCCACAGTTTAATGATGGCAAGTGTTATGATTTTATTTTGAAGACACAAGCTAAAAAATATTTAGTCAACATGTTTGGCAGCTTTTTGTTTAAAATATAATGTTACTGAGCCTATACTGTAGCAATATGGACTCTTTTAGCTACTGCTGAAAGCAGATAAAGTTTTCCTGATTGAAATTTCAGAGATATTTTCTACAGTGGGACTTGTATAATTTTTCCATGTGAAGAGGTCTGTTTATTGTTGCAATAACCCTCCATGTTTTTGAAAATTACATTCAAATAACCCACAAAATTGCATTTGAAGTCTTGTGTGATTCATTCCTGGCTTCACAAAGATGAATTAAATCCAAACAATATTAGACTACAGCTTCATGAAAGACATAAAAACACTAAAAAAAAAAAAAAACAACAGAGATGAAAATTAAGAAGATTAATAAAAATAACAACATAAGGACAGAGACCACACGACTGTAAGCTGAGTTAAAAGCCAATAATAAAAACAAGGTTGAACATTACATTTTAAAGACATTGGGCTCTAATTTCGTAGACCAGGCGCAGGCGGGGCGCACCTGCCCTGTGCCGCCACCGCGCCACACCAACGGGGTGTGTCCAGGGCATTTTGCAAGTTTCGTGCACGGCGCAGTCTGGCACAGGGAGGCGCACCCACGCCACCGTCTCTCCCGCTGGCACAAATGGCAGAGAGGAAGGAGAGTAGGCTTGAGTGGGTTTAACACAGCCGAGTGCGATCTTCACCAATCAAATGAACGCCTCTCCTCGCCTTTAAATGCGCCGCGGGCGACGCGCAGTGACAATTTCACTTCGGTGGCGAAGAAGGTCAGAGCCGCTGTCACTTTTGCAGCCACTGGGAGAGCGCAGGGGCCACCGGGCCGCGCATCGGAGGAAACGACGCGCGTCACCATGTGGACCACCTCGTGGGACAGATGTAATCTGTTCTTGTCTCATAATAGGAGTACAAATTTAAGTGATAATTACATGTAAACACAGCAGCAGGCTAATCCATTCATCATACTTGTGATCCACTCGCATTCCTGGTCTGTCATCGCCAAAAAGCAGCGCCTTAGGTGAAAATATATCTCCTCCTCATCCTCCTTGCAATAATGTAGGCTACTCCCTCTTTTTAGATCACATTACGAATAAAGATTAAAACAGAGAAATATGGGCAATCGCAGGTAAATCCTTAAGACACCGAGTTATTTATTCAGCGAGCGTCTCTCTCTTTTTTCTTTCCTATTTAATTTCATGAGATGAGAGAAGCCTGATACTCCGTATCAGACAATGTGGCTGTTTGTGGTTGGCTTGAGAGACGTGAACTCGTTAGTTATGACAAACGTCTCTGATCTGACATCAGATGTGACGGAGAATTTAATATAGATACAAATGTATGTGCTGGTTCAGACGGTTACATTAAATAGTGGTTGCTGTGATTGTTTATTGCATTGAAATGTGCCTGACACTGCGGACACCTGCCTGTGAGGTTTTGGTGACGTGTGCGCCCTGTGCGCCTGTCAGCCAAATTACCCCTGCCCCGGGTGCGCCTCTCCTGCGCCGAGAATAGACCAGGTTGGAGCTGGCAGGCTTTCAGCGCACCTTCCTTTTTTGGCACAAAATTGTCCCTGCGCCAAGCTGAATCTGTGGACACCTCCCCCTGGTGTGCCGTCACACCCATCTCGGCGCAGCCGGTTTACCAAATTGCCAAATTGGCTGCGCACGGTGGTGCGCCGGACGAAATTACCACTGCGGGGGGTGTGCCACCCTGCGCCACCCTGAGTTGCGCCAGGAAATTAGAGCCCATTAAGGTGGAGAATATTCTGATCTCAGGGGGTTGGTCTTCCCTTATTTTAGGGACAAAATAGAAAAGCCTTAATCACCTGCAGTTTGTAGTGTTGCCTTTAGGTCGACAAGAAGAAGCTCTGCAGACCTCAGAGATCTTGATGTGGTGAAGACCTTTAAAATATCAGATGTACTGAGGTGCAAATTCATTTAAAGATATAAAAACAAATGATTAAAAAAATCTTTAAATGAATTCTTAAATGAACAGGAGAGTGCAATGATAATTTTAAAACAAGCATGTAGCTGAAGTGCATTGTGGGATTGTTTTGCACCAGAACATTTTGTTTCCTTGTTTGCATTTATTTTAACGATGCCAACAACTTTTTACCAAAGTAATTTGCCACAGCATAAAGTCAGCAGAATATAAATGCATTATTGGCACATACTAACCAGCTCTACTGAGTCACATCCAGACACCACATTAATGCAGTGGACAATAGTTTGCAAAGGAATGACTGGCATGTTTACCAGAGTGAACTCTGGGTAATCGTCATGATCTGTCTCAGTGCCAGTTAGGAGGAAACTGGACCCAAACGAACCCAATACTGTGCTTTTGTCGGCCTTGTAACACCTGATAAATATTTGATGAGAGGACAGCTGATATCCTTTAACCCAGTGGAATGTTCCGGCGCACAGAAAGGCTCGGAAACAAGGTCCACAGAGGGAACGAGGCCTGCCTCACAGTAGTGTTCATGCGAGTGCATACAGGGTTCACAGTTAACCAAACAATATTATCAAAAGAGCACAATGGAATAAAACAAGTCAGATAAAATCCAGACTGTGTGAGGTCTGAGAGTAGAGTCTGACTCATCCTGTGCTCCACCTTTGGGTGTGTGAACTGTCTGAAATCAGCATCACAATATTGAATTACAGCTGTTTGAGGTTATCCTTTAATCCAGCCCTAATGCTCCCTCCCTTTAGGATGAACCAGTAAGAGATGGTGAGGCAGCTCTGTGTTATTGAGCTGACTCAAACTACGTGGCATCAAGCCGAAGGTGACAGCATAAAGGCAGGATTAACCATCACTACTGTCAATGGATGGTGACAGCTCAACTCACAATAAACATGTGAATAAACAGGTGACAAGTGCAACTTTTTATGGCCCAAAAGTTAATTTACCAAGTTCACCTGCTGCTTCACTGATGCCATACTGAGCTCAGGGGACTCGGATGCCCTCACAATGTCCTTCCATGAAGAGTAAGAGTGAGTCTGACAAACAATCATTTTACAGCTTTAAGCTGATAAGAGCTGATAGTGATGGGCAGTGTTTTAGGTTAAAACAGGTTTTCATTATTTCTTTTTTTAATTCATTTCATTGATCTAAATCCTCAGGGGGCACACTGTGGGAGAACCCTGTTAACTCTGGTGCCAAGGTTCATCCATCCGTCCATCATCTACACCGCTTATCACTTTCAGGGAGAGGGGGCTGGAGCCTATCCCAGCTGACATTGGGCTTGAGGAAGGGGTACATCCTGGACTGGTCACCAGCCAATCACAGGGCCACAGAGAGAGACAGACAACCATTCATGATCATAATAAAATTATGTCATGTAAGCATGATTCTGATTTGAAAGAGCCCATTCAGGTCGAGACTTCAATCCCAATGAGAAGGCTTTATCAGTATTCTTAATAAGGTTCATGTAAACACACATTTTAAACGAGTCTTTCCTGTTCTCTCTCCCTCTCTGTCCTCTCCTCTCTACTTAAACTGCACAGGTTCAGAGCTGCTCAGACTTGCACAGTCGAGGAGAGGAAGCTCTACCATACAGTAAACAGGTCATAGACACTAACACGGCTGTCGGCTACTGCCAATGGAGGTTTTCACTGCAGAGGTTTTAGTTTGTTAAGGGAGAGCTGCAAAATGCCTGCGATACATGATTGAGGTTCATTTCAAAATAAAGTAAAAATCCCAAATCACCAACGGCAGCACTGGAGTAAGGAGGGGAATGAAGTCTCTGTCCCTATATGAGGGAGGACGAGGGATGGATGGCAGTGTTTGTTCAGAACCGAGGAGGGGTCCGATTATTAAAGACAAAACTGAAATATACAAAGTTATAAAGTATAAATCAGGTTAAATGGAGGAAAACTTTATTAACACAGGCTGATTAGCAGAATCACACACATACTCATCAAAATGTATACGTTTATATTGTTGGCTCCTGCTGTCAGACATTTTCATACAATGCTGACCAAAAACGGATTAGATCATATTTTCATTTATTTCAACAGGAAGAAATCGCTTCTTCTTCTTCTGCTGCCTTTGAGTTCAGACTGTAGCCACAGCTGGGCATGCCCCCATGCTTTTATTCTGATTACATGATGTATGTACTCACAGGCCATGGTCGTGATCTGATTGTGTCCATAGACCTGGAATATTCCAGTCTGAATGTTGACAATCAGGTTGAAGACATATGCACAAGGTCAGTTAACCAGCATTGTGTTTACTCAGGTTTGATAACATGTCAGCTGCAGTAAGAAGGTAGTCAGCATTACTCACCCACTCACTGCGCTTAGTTTAGTCTTCTCTTTTCTGTCAAAGTTTTATTATCATAGATTTAATTTCAACAAGTGTTTTTTTTGTCACAGATAAAAAAGGTAGTCAACAAGCAATTTTAGTCTAGGGGTCTTCCACACAAAGATAAATTCAGCTGCACAAGTTTTGAACCATAAAGGGGTTTCATCCACACGGACACAGCATTTCAGGTGCCTGAAAATGGGTCCCGGAGTGGATGGACACATTTACTGAAATGAAGCCGTCTTTACAGAGGACATTTTTGTCTATGTGTGGACAGAGATTTCTTCTTGATGCAGTACTTTATTTTTTCTCAGTGGCTTTGGTGCATTTCTCACATCACTATCAACATTTGCACAACAGTTATTACATTTCTCAAAACAGCTAGTACAAATTGCGAAACCAAGTTGATAACGTGCAAAAGCGTGTCTCCTGCTCAAAATGCATCGTTCATTCCTCAAAGCTAAGTCTTCATGTCAGTGAAAGTGTCAGTGTCATCAAAATGAAACCTCCTGACACCATTGTTTATGAACATGGTAGTCAGATGGCTTTATCATATTTTCATTATGACAGTTTACTCTGTGAGTGTTTTCCAATACAAAAAGTCAGATCTTGGTGACACTACCTGAGAATGCTCGGACAGCTCTACACACT
This sequence comes from Cetoscarus ocellatus, assembly GCA_037902135.1. Taxonomy (NCBI): domain Eukaryota; kingdom Metazoa; phylum Chordata; class Actinopteri; order Labriformes; family Labridae; genus Cetoscarus; species Cetoscarus ocellatus. The sequence goes on from JBAMNC010001447.1 coordinate 20,583, forward strand.
ATTTGCACAGCCAGTTGAAAACTACAGTCAGGTAACACATTACTGGATTTAGTGAGGTAACCGGGTATAAGACACTGAATGCGCATGTTTCACATTTATACTGCATATGCTCTTTGCAATTCTAATTTGTTCCCATACTTGTGCGAAGGAAAATACACACTTATTTACAACAAACAAAAGAAACACCCTTTGAGTGGAGCAGTACACAACTGTGAACAATACTGCAGTAAATATTGAACTGAGCATACAACATACTGTAATCATTCATGTACAGTCAGACGTTCCTGTCACATACTTTCATCTACATCACAGTGAATATCAGCCCTTACAATGCAGCGAGGAAAGTATCTCCTCGAGTGCAGATCCACCCTCTGCAGGACTCTGCTGTGATGTCCTTACATGCTGAACCATGGCTGCTTGCAGGGTCACTTGGATATGTGGTCATATACCCTCCACTTCCAGGCAGAGAAAAACTCCTCTATTTGTCATGATTCTTACAGTTCTGTTCTGTTTTGGATGCCTTTCCTTGTGTTCTGTTTTTTTACTCCTTGTTCAGTTTTATATTGTATCATTTGCTCCTTGTATTTCTGCTTTTGACCTCTTGTCTTGTGTCTCTTGTGTTTCCACTCTTGGTCCTTGTTAAGTTACCCATTTTGTTTACGTTTCATGTCTTGTCTTTGTGTTTCCTGTTTTATTTTGAAAGTTTTTTAGCCTTTCCATATTTCCGTAGGTTTTGCTTCCTGTCTCGTCTCGTCACACCTGATCTCTGATTGTTCTTCCCCAGCTGTGTCTCGTCAGCCCCAATCACCTCATGTATTTAACCCTCGTGTTTTTACCCTTGTCTTTGTGAGCTCATTTCTTCTACTTCTTCTCGTCCTCAGGTCACAGTCACAGAAACAGTCTCAGCCACAGCTGTGTAAGTCTTGAGTTTTCTTATTTTGTCTGCTTTTGGTTGCCTTCTAGGGACTTTTATTTGTACTTAGTTTGCCTGGTTTTGATTTGGTACTTTGTTAAAGATTTTGTTTGTACTTTGATCTTTTGGACTTTTGATCCCTGTTTTTGTGTTAGTTAAATAAAATCTTTTTTTGTTAATCTGCATTTGGGTCTTCTGCTTTTGTTTTTCTGGTTTACTCTGGTCACGAACCCTGACATTACTGGAATGGGAGCAAGGAGGGCGGTATTCACCAGCATCCTTTCATGAGACTCGGACAATGAAATGAGGACTGTCAGTTTTATCATTTAGCATTCATAAGTATAGTTCATTTTGATAGACATAAGCAAATGGTGTTATGAAACAGCAGAGAATTGTATGAAAGCAATTAATGCATGTCCAAAAGCATTTGCAATTTGTGGAAGAAATGAGAAACTGTTACTTTGATGTGCACAAATGAGGTTTAATTAACAGTGAAATGAGAATTTTAATTCTGATGAGAAATGCTGATGAAAAAAACTGATAAAAACTGTAAATAAACACAGTGTGCTTTTACACTAACTGTTATCAGCAGATAAACTGCAGTTGAAATATTCTGTTTGGGGTTAAGTGTTTACGAGTGAACATCGTGAAGATCAAATCTGCTTAAGCATTTAGAAGGATTATCCGACTGATTTAAAGCATCAAACATCCATCATATGTGAGCACAGGCTGGCAGAGCAGCTAGCATACCTGAACACTACAGAAGTCAAGGAGCACCTATGCCTTACGCTCTTGTGCAGCCTATCACTTAGATGTGCCCAGAGTCTGAACTTACTTTGGGAAAAGAGCTTTTTGTTATGCTGCCCCCACAGCCTGGGACACTGTACAGACTGAACTGAAAATGGCTGAAATGGTTTAACTCAAAGCTTTTCGCTCCATTTTGCTCACCAGACAGCGAGATTCCTATGAACAATATGTTTTTAATTGTAGCTGTCCTCAAAAATTATTGCTCTTCAGTTGTCAAGTTGTTTTTTTTTATATATTTGTTGGTTGCAATTTATTGCCTGAAGCTTTTTTCCTTTTGTATTGATATTTGGCGTGTGCTGCTGACCTCTTGGCCAGGTTGCCTTTGTAAATGAGATCCTGATCTCAATGGGATTTATCTGGTTAAATAAAGGTTTAATAATAAACACCCCTCAGTGTGATCATTTTTGAGCTATGATCTCGATTCTGGTGAAGACAAACATAGAAACAGAGACGCTGTCTTTTCTGTCCTGTTCAAACACAAGATGAAATGCAACAGGGGGTCCTTGTTGTCTGAAAGCCACTCATTGGCAAGAAACAGTTTGGAACGCCCCCCAGTCAAACTGCATTTCATTTTTCTATGTCACAAAACAAATAAGTCATAGTTAATACATTTTTTTTCATCTTAGAGGAGTTTGTCTGAGGATTGAGGTTCTTGATTGAGATGTTTATTTGTTTTTAATGGTTCATATGAGAAAGGCTGATCTGCCCCGAGCTGTAGTCTCATGATTGTTATCAGGGTCCTATGTCTTAATCATGCAAATATACTTATTCCCTAAAATAAACTTTCCATTTAATTATGAAAACCTGGAGTTACTTTAGTTTGGATCAGGAGGTGAATGAAGAAAATCTTCCTCTGACGGCATACTCATAACTTCTAACACCTAATAAATACTGCCACAAAGTGCTGCTGAGCGTCTGTTAAACACTTCATTATTTTTCTTGAGTAAACACAAATGAGTTGGAGACTGATTTTTGGGGTTCTCATGGAGGACTGTCACCCAACAAAGCTGTTTGTTTCTGCCTGTATGCCAACGCAATAACCCTGCTGTGGTTTTAGCTGTTTTATCTTGTGCCATATGAATTTTAGCTTGCTTCCCAAAAGGAAGCTGGTCTAAACTATGATTTTATTCAATAATAAGATCTTCCAACTCTCTGATGTTAAAGACATGGACCTAACTGACCTAAAGGCACAAAACCCCTGCCTGTAGAGAAAGACAGACAGGAGTGGAGAGGGGAATCCCTTAAGCATGAACACTGACTGATTTTTTTTATTTTCTCATCATTTAAACAGTTGACAATCCCATGGGGCCCCATAGAGGTAAAAAAAAAAAAATGCTCCACACTAAATTCAAGCAATAATTACCAGATGTGTGTCCTAACAAGGACTAGAGAACCCCACCTTTTTTAGAGAGCAGAAGCCTTAGTTTCACAGTTCATCTGTTGGAGACCAACTGAAGTTAGCTGTTAGCTGGTCCTTAATGTTGGACTATTTATGACCATCCCAGGATCTGCAATATAGGTGGGTTGGTTGAAAATAAAGAAACAAAATGGGGAATTGAGTGACCACAGCTACGGGTCCAGTATTGTTGAAGCACATCTGTCAAGAGGGATCTGGCTGCAGACCTCTGCTCTCAAGCCCCTCTCCTGAAGGTCTGTTGGCTGCACATCCAGCACGGAAATGTCATAATTTATTGCATGCTTGGACCAGAAATAGTGACATCATTCTTCACTACACAAGAAGAAAACGTAGGTGACCACTCTGTGAAAAAGTTAAAAATACCATAATAATGTGCTATTGTTAATCTTAATAAACTCAAAATAATGTTAGACTTCAGTCAGATGATCGGATGTGACTTTTGCACAACAAAACCTAGATGTGTTTTGAATTATAAAGCATTAAAAATAATCTGTTATTCACTTATTGTTCCTTACATGTCTTAGAACTGCAGGGGTCTTAAAGGGAGATGTGCTTCTGTTGTTGGGGTTAATTTATGGAATGATACAAATATAAACCTTGAACCTGTAATTCATGGTATATCTTCAGAAAAATGGTCTCTAAAGTTATTTCTGAAAATTATAAGTGTTGATTATGTAATGATGTTGTTAATGTTGATTTCTTTATCTTTGGTTTTTGGTAGCTTAATTTTGTTAAATATGTAGGCTAGGCTCAGATAAGCATTTCGCTTCTGCCTATGCCTTTTCAGTCACTAGCTAATACAAGAATTCTGGTTTGTTTAAAATGTCTATCTTGTGACAAATATTGTACAATGTATGACAACAGAAAAAAATTCTTCCTAACTGTTTTTGGTCTGAGGGATCATCAGCTCATCAACAAGGATGAGAGGAAAGAAATTTGGGAGCTGTTCAAGTTAATCTTTCATGTTATGGAAGACCTGTGAAACTTTTATGAAGAGATAGTTGACAATCAATCAATTAATCAGTCTTTATTTGTATAGCACCAATTCATAACAAGGGTTATCTCAAGACACTTTACAATAGAGCAGGCTGAAGACAAACTCTTCATTTTATGGGTACAAATACATACATATATACATATAAAATACACATATACCTGTACATATGTATACAAACACATACATCCAACACACAACATGAATCCATATAGCCAATCATGAATCCCTCCATCATGGTGGCAAGCAAACATCTCGGTTTAGCAGCGGGAAATCTTGAATGTGGATCCCAGTCTCATGATGAACAGCCATCCACACAATGCTGTTTTGGGTTTGTGGGTGAAGGAAGGGAGGTGGGCGATTAATTCCATGATTTTAGGTTTCAGAGAGAAATGCAGAGAGAGCCTGCAATAGTTCAGACAGAGACAGCACAGAGACAAAGGAGCAAACAGGGCAGATAAGGGCAGGGAGGGAGCGAGAGAAAAAGCGTCTGCCTTCGTTAAGAGCAGAAGAAAGTCCTAGCACAATGACCTCTGTCTTGTCTGAATTAAGAAGAAGAAATTTTTTGGCAATCCAGGTCCTAAGTTTAGATAACTGATTTGTCTCACCTGGCTTCATTGATACATACAGCTGAGTATCATCAGCGTAACAATGAAAATGAACGGAGTATTTCTTCATGAAAGTATGCAGTACCTCATACATAAATGACTAAAACACTGAACAAGAAGTGACTTCCTGTTTTTGTTTTTGAATATTCGGCTGCATTATTGGAACAAAAGCATCGGACCAACATAAATTTTTAACAGAAATTATAAACCGGAAATGGGAAGCACTTTCATTTTGAAGTTTATTTCCGGGCTGACAGCAGAGGCAGAGGTCTGCAGAAGTGAGGTCTGCAGAGGTGAGGTCTGCAGCCAGACTCTCTTGCATCTGTCAAGGTCCCTTATTTGGCCTATTAGGGGCCCCACCATTTCTGTTGGCTGGACTAATTGTCTCATTAATGCTGAAATCAGGCCACACCTTAAAGCTTTGCCAGATAAAGTCACTCCTTTGGAAACTGAATGGCAATATAGGATAAAATGACACATTAAGATGTTCACAGTGAATTCATAGGATAAGTCATGGCCCAGTTTTGGGGGCTGCTGCCCCATCAGTCTGAGGTCTGAGGGTTGCACATATCAGTGGGTCTTTTGGTAAGACACTTAACCCAGTGGTGGTATGAAGGAGTGTGAATGTGGTGGGTGAAACTGATGCACATAAAAATCTTGTCCATTAGACATTGAGTGTGGAGTGAATAAGTGTGAGTGTGAGGGGCTGTGGTGTCACTGAGCCCCTTCAGTAATTATCAGTTAGATTCATTAGTGAGAACACAAATATGTTGATCTTTAATGATTTTACTCACTTCTGGGAGAGCACACAAGAATACAGTGCACAGAGTAGATGCTCTCTCTCAACTCTCCACCCGGCTATGATCTTAAAAATGAATATTTCAACAAATGCCCTGATTTTTAAAGGTAAGGACATGCTGCACAACTGAGTGAAACAAGCAGAAACACTCCACACCACACAGGCTTTCAGCTTTAGAGCAGGTATGAGGATGTTTAAAGAGCAGTCAGTGTCTGCTTCCTCAAGTTAAGATCACACCGTCTCTGCGCCTGACCACTCCTCATTGACAGACAAACACACCGCTGGGCACAAACCAAAGTAAAGGAGAATCTTCTGTTCACAATGCATGGGTGCACGGAGTATAAATAACATACGTCAGGCAGAAGTTAGGGACGCCATGACACTTTGCAGAGAGCATATGACAAGGCCGTACCAGTTATAAATATGGCTGTAGCCCAACATGGGGGTCCTGGGGTTTTGGGACCTAGTGGCCTCCAGGATCATGCTATCCTGTGTTGTGACCTGCTATCGGCTTGACTCGCCCAAGGACTGTGTCTGGTATCAGCTGGTATTTGGTATTATCTCTGGTGAGCTGCACAGAAAGTGAGCTGATACTAAAGTATGACATACTATAATTACTCGATTATAGCACGCCCTCAATTATAACATGCATGCCATATTTTCATGATATTTATCTGGAAAAACACTGTACTCCAATGTAACACGCACCCAAGTTTTGCCCAACCTTACTCTCTCAGAAAACTCGAAAATTAGTAGTTTCATAGTTTCATAGTTTTAATCAATGAAATTTCAGTATTTCCACTGTACACAGTTTTCTCTCTCAAACAGATGCGTAAATACCTTTTGCCTCACGCATGCTCAATTACTCGATTTCTGCCCGAGCATGCTCAGTCGTAGTGTACCGACCAATCAAAGAGCAGCTATAAGCATGCCGATGTCTTTGACCACAGTGCAGATCTTTTGAGTCCCCTTGCTCACCAGATGCCAGCGCCTGTGTTTGCATGTGTTTTCACAGAGAAAGAGAATATATCGGCTTTTTGAATCGGATGTGTTGCAATTGCAATGTTGGCGAGACAAATACGGTAAGTATTTTGCTTGTACTCATGTATAATATGCATTTGAAAATTAGACCTTATTTAAGAGCAAAAAAAGGCACATTATAATCGAGAAATTACGGTACTAAAGGCAAACTCAAGACCTACTTCTTTAGTCTGGCTTTTAGCTGATTATATTTACTATTGTTATTTAATCTTATTTATTTATTTATTTTAACACTCTTAACATGTTTTATTTCTTGATTTCAGTCCAGATTTATTGTTCAGAATTGTATTATCTGTTAATCGATTTCCTTTCCATTAGCTGTCTAATTTTACCATATTATCATTTAAATTTTATTTTATTTACTTATTTACTTTTCCTATAGTACTTGGTTTTCTAATTTCTTATGATTTTGTATTTTTATTTTAGTCTTAGCTCCTGTGTTTCCTCATTTCCTCAGTCCTCTAATTCTGTTTTCTGTTAGAATCTCCTTTTAATGTCTTTGTGTGTGTGTGTGAGTGAAGGTGTGTGCAGTATGTGGATTGCGAGGGTGGGTGGGGTTTGTATTCTCATTGTATTCAATTTTCTACTTTTTATTTATTATTTCATTTTATTTTATTTCCTTCTTTTAATGTAAAGCATGTTGTGCTACAAGACTTTGTATTAGAAGTGCTATACAAATAAAGTTTGATTGGTTGATTGATTGATTGACATGATGATTATACCTCCCACTGAACGAGCAGCAATTACAGACATTTGTTAGTGTATACGCTCAACTTTAAAGATGATATGAAGAATTTTCAGAAAATTGGAAACAGTATTTTATAAATCACTTAAAAAGCTTACACACTCTTAAATGTATAGATAGTTGAGCACCTAACTTGCCTCATATATGAACACATTTTTCATGACATAGTTGACCGGAGTAGTCTTCACTTCCCTTCACTTTTATAATATAAAACTCTTTTAAAGAAAGAGATCACAAGGTTTACATTTCATGGATACATTTCATTTAAAGAGGGAGGAAAAGTGGACCAACTTTGGAAAAAGTGAAGCAAAAAGCCCACGTTTATGAGCATTTATACCTCATTGTTACGCACCCATCTAGGGGCCAGGGGCTTCATTTATAAAGCTTGCTTACGCACAAAACGGGGCTTGAAAGTGGCGTAAGTCACTTCCCACGCAAAAAGGTTGTGATTTATAAAAATAAACTTGGCGGGACAATGTGTGCACCGGTACGTCAACTTTGATGCTGGTGTACGAACATTTTGGAGATGTGGGAAACTGGCGGCACGGACTGTGAGGGGGTGAAGAGAAGCCAGATTCATCTCAATTAATTTAATGTCATCACATATCAGATTATAGACCCGCGTCATCATAAACACCCGAGTCTGCAGTGTTATAGACATGTTCGCTTACTACTGTATGCAATGTTCATATATCATACTTGATCTTCAAATGATACAGAGCGGTGGATAGCACTGATTGATTAGTATTAGCTGTGACAAGGTGTGTAACAATCAGTCTAATTGCTGAGTAAGTATATAAATAGTGTAGTGACACTCGTGCATAATGCTGCACAATGGATGTGCTGGCACTGCTGGAAGATCACACAGACTGTGGATCAGGATGGAGAGAGTTTTTAAAGACCATGAAGATTTCCTGGCCCATAATGATGACTGGATAATAAACTGATTTCGACACCACAGAGCAGTGCTCTTGGATCTATGCGCTGAACCGGTCCCAAAGTTAAACAAAACCACCCGTCGGGTGCGTATTGGTGCTGACAAACTCGGGTTTCTGGCAACCGGCTCCTTTCAGCGGGAATAAGCCGACAGCTATGTGTTTGACATGATAAACAATATATAATTTTACATTTTCTGTCTAAAGCCCCTTTTGGGTATGACACAGTTAAACTCTGTTCTGGGGTTGGGATATTGCAGCCATCCCTCAGCACAATAATGCCAGCTGTTTTGGATGGCGTTATAAACATGAGCAGTCGATACATCAGGGTTTCTTACACTTTGGCTGAAAAGGCCAACATTAAAAGGCTCTGCAGCAATGTCTGGTTTTCCAAATGTGATTGGCGTAAACGACAGTCTGCACTCACGTTGCTATAAGAGCTCCGAGTGAAAATTTAAAAAAAATGTGCCTACAATCAGTGTAGAAATTATTTGTTCCTCAAACATGGTTTTGACAAATTTAGTGGTATGGTGACCAGGGTCAACACATGACTCATTCATCCTGACACACAGCTTCTTTGTCTTCTTTGGTTTCGGCAGACTATACGCATCCGAGGCATGTTTCTGCCCCCTCTGACGCACATCCGTGTTGGGAAAAGACTGCAGGCTGGCGATGCAAAAACATTCATGAGGTACTTTGCATTGATCATTCATGGTAACATGTGGGTGTGTAGAGGGCGGGATGTGAGGTAAATCCACCTGCCCAACTTTCCAAGTGGACTGTGATTTATAAAGGGAAGAGTGCTTGCAAGTGTGCGAGCCAGAGGGCACTGTGTGGCACCTGAGGTCAGATTTTTATTTGGCGCACATCTTTTTGAGCTTTTGGGCGCACGTTCACTTTTAGTATGGATCCTATGTATGAGGCCCCAGGGCTGTAACACTCATCATTTAATATTCATGCAGAAAACATCCTATTTCTGATGGAGTGCTGTTATTATGGAGCCCTTGTGTACACAAAAGAAGGAAGCAGTGGAGGTGGACAGAGGTGACAGCAGGGCAGTCTGTACTCAAAGCTCCTCAGGTTTTCACTCTGAGTTATTGAACATGTTCTGACCTTCATCTTCTTCAGACTGACATGTCAGAAGCATCAGTTTTGTTTTGGTTCTGTTTTGTGCCTGTTCCCTGTGCCACCAGCTCACCCTGCAAGACAACGCTGCACAGCCAAAGACTGTTGTTGGGTCAAACCTGTAGTCTATGCTCATGCTAAAAGCTGTTGAATTGGTCAGCATGCACACTGTATGGCGTCGTATTCTAAAGACATCCACACATGCAGCACCAAAGTCAAAAGAGACTGTTGTCTTTGCATGAGAAGACACTGTCTAATGCCTCATAAAGTTAAAAGTTGTTTGTTCATGAAGTTTGCTCAGTGTTTTTATGTTTACAGCAGAGTCCATCAGCCATCTGCTGCTGAGAAGACCTGAGGGGCCGCTCTGCCTGTTTCTGACCCGACACCTCCCTCTTGGAACACATGGCTCGCTCAGGAGGAAGAGCAGTGTACCTTAGATAAAGCGCTGCCCCCCACCTTACTCCTGCACACGCACACACACTCTGGACTGATCCTCCACTCCGCTCCCTCTGTGGTTTGTCTATCTCAGAGCTTATGGCTGGCAGGCCGTGTCGTCACCCCCTCCTCTGTTAGGGTACACACAGAGGGGCAGGTTTCCTGATCAGCTTGAGCAAAGATGAGGGGGAGGGTGACCCAAAAAACACCCCATATGTGGCCCCATTGTTACCTTCCCTTTCCTCTAACCCCAGAGCGTCGGTTAACTGCTACAGGGCGAGGATCAACTGTTTACAGTTCTTAGGTTCCTGGTCTTGGACTGCCATGACATACCACGTTTATTGTTGATATAAGAATGTTATGTCAAGGGCTGCTGGGTAACGAAGCAGGAATCTTCCCTCCTGTGTTTCTGGTTTGTGTTGATGCTTTTCCCTGTGGTGGATCAACATTATTATCTTAATCAGTGGCATGTTGGGTCAACCATGCTCCAACACCTCTGTAACTGTGTGGTCCTACTGGACCTTTTCAGGTGGAGGGACATGCTGTCAGCTCCTCCCACCTCCATTGCATACTTATTTTACAAACAACAATTCCAGTGAATTTGAGACATTGTTAAACATAACTAAAACAGGGTGCAATGATTTCCTAAAATGTTTGGACCTAAATTCAATTGAATACAATAAAACTGATAAACTTTATTGTTTTTTGCAAGTATTCAATCATGCTGAATTTGATGTTAGCATCACATTCCAAAATAGCTGGGACAGGGTAAAAGTCTGAGAAGGTTGAGGTTCAACAGGGGGACAGGTTAACTGGAAACAGGTGAGTGTCTTGATTGGGTTCAAAGGAGAATCCACAAAATGCTCAGTCATTCACAAGCAGGGACGGTGGTTCACCACTTTGTGAACAACTGTGTGAGCAAAAATTCCAACAGTTTAAGAGCAACAACATACTTGAGGATTTCATCATCTACAGTTGATAACATCAGCAAAAGACTGAGAGAATCTGGAGAAGTCTCTACACTTAAGCAACAAAGTTGAAAACCAACATTGAATGCCAATGACCTTCGATCCCTCAGGTGCGCTGCATTAAAAACTGGTCTGATGAGTCCATATTTCAAATTGTTGTGTTGTATTTTAGAAAATCATCTACGCCGTTCTTCAGGCTAAAGAGGAAAAAGGACCATCCAGACTGTTATCAAAGTTCAAAAGTCATGATGGTATGGAGGTGTGTTGTTGCCCGTGGCATGGGTAACCTGCACTGTGATGATCTGTGAAGGGCAACACTTCACTTCACCAAGAAAAAGCTGACTGGGGATATTTTATTTTCCAGATGAATTCAGATATTGAAGTATATAAAAAAAAAAACAACAGTCATGTAATTAAAAACTTTATCGCTGTCCCTGCTGCATCCTGAGCTGTTTTTACATCAACTTGAAGGTTATTTTGGGTTACACATTCAAAATAGGACGTATTCATAAACAATGCATGTATTCATCTCCTGAAGTCGTGAGAGCATTCTGGGGAGAGGAATGTCTGCTGGTATACATAAAGAGAAGTCGATGCTATCTCTGTCATATCTTCGCTCCCTCAGAGTAAAACAGGGCTGCAGCATCACATGCTGAGGCAACAAGCCTCACATGATGCTGAGAAAAGACATTGTGATGTGATCAACAGAGCTCATTTATAGAAGCCCCGGAGGTGTTGAGTTAAATCCTCCTTTTATTTAAGTAAAGCTGTTATCAGGCAGCCTCGCTCAAGCTGGAGGACATTTTGTTTTTGTGCAGAGTTTTTGTGATATTTCAGAATTTACTGGCAATCTGAACCATAAAAAAGTCATGTTCCTGTGCAGAGAAACCGTCTCCCTCTGTTTCCTTCTTACTGTCAGCTTTAACACCCAACACACACTCACACACACTCTGGTTTTTATGAAACGGACAGATTTACCACAAACAGTGTCGGAAAGAGAGTGACATGCTTATCAAATTTACAGCCAGAGAAAGGAACTGCCGCAAGGTTGAGCAACGGTGAAAGAAACAGAGGCTTAAGTGGGGCTGGGAAAGGGGCTTCGTTGAGTTTTCAGACTATGATGATTCATTTTCAAATAAAATATTAGATAATAAAAATTATACTGATGTTATTTATGTTGTGTTTTTTTGGTTATATCTTTTCTCTAATACTCAGCAAATAGATTTTGCACTAAACTGTTAACTGTAAATTTGTTGGACCAAATGAAGACTATGTTGTTATTTATTCCATTTTATTCCACTGAATAAGCATTCATATCATTGGTTGGAAGATTATTAACTGTGGTTTTATGTATTTTTGAGGTAAACCAGTAGGAGACATGAGGGGGGTGGGGTGGGGGTGTTCTGCACTTCATCGAATTTTTATTGACCTTTGACCTCCAAAAGTTGAAATCCATGAATCAGAGTGGATGTTTGTGTAGAGTTTGAAGAAAGTCTCTCTGAGAGCTCTGAAAGAGTGTCACCCTCCTGAGATTAGGGATCAACAAAATGTCACATGACCTTGAAAATCTGATGGTTTATCCCACAGTCATTAAGGTCATATGTGCAAAGGTTGACAAGTCCTTTGATGCTCTCCTGAGATATTAACAAGAGACTTCATGTTCTTGAACTTTGACCTGTGACCTCCAGAGTGATAAATATAAGAGTCCAAAAACTTGGAATTAGGCGTTATTATTTTAGCACCCATCATCCAATAAATATAAGATAAGATAAGATAAGATACGATACGATACGATACGATACGATACGATACGATACGATAAGATAAGATAAGATAAGATAAGATAATCCTTTATTGATCCCCAGAGGGGAAATTCAGGTTTTGCAGCAGTACAGGGCAAGTACAAGGGAAATAGCATGCACTGGGTTCAGAAGAATTATACATAATTTAAGACAGACCAAAGAGTGACATATAATAAGATCGGGGAATCAATAAACTGTTCAGTAGCAGCAAACAAAGTATGAGATATTCACAATTCTGTCGAAGTAAGTGTCATTCAGGACAAAAGAGCTGTCTGTGCAGTGTAGTGAAGGCAAAGTGACAGTGATATTAAAGTGACAGTGTGATGGGTAACAGGAGTTATTTACAGTACAGTATCAGTGCAATTATTTTTATCTAGGAGAATTGAGAGTGGAAGTTAACAATATGGACAGGAACCGGTTTAGCGCATATGGAGGATTGTTATAAATATTAAAGTGCAGTACAGTAAAATTGATTACGTACTGTCCAGAAGGGATTGAATTGTTTTGGGGTGGGGGTGGGGGGGGGGGTGGGGGGTGGGGGGTCAGCGCAGTGACATACTGTGACCTCTGCTGTTGTTGAGAAGTCTGATGGCGGTGGGCACAAAGGAGCGCCTGAAGCGCTCAGTTCTGCTCCTGGGTGGGGTGATTCGTTGACTGAATGAGCTGCCCATGTCCCACAGCTCATCATGGAGAGGAAGAGGGTGGAAGGGGTTGTCTAGAATCGCCCTGATTTTGTCCATGATCCTCCTCTCAGCCACGGTCTCCAGATTGTCCAGCTGAAGGCCCACCACAGAGCGGGCCTTCTTCATCAGTTTATTGAGCCTGTTGGCCTCACCAGCCTTGATGCCGCCCCACAAGCACACAACAGCAAAGAAGAGTGCGCTGGCCACCACAGACTGGTAGAAGGTCTTCAGGAGCCTGCTGCAGACGCCAAACGACCTGAGTCTCCTCAGGAAGTACAGTCTGCTCTGTCCCTTCCTGAAGAGGTTGTCCGTGTTATGTGTCCAGTCCAGTTTATCGTTAATGTGGACCCCGAGGTACCGGTACAAGTCCACCCTCTCCACTTTCTCCCCCTGGATGATGATAGGGGAAGGGGACCTCCTGCTCCTCCGGTAGTCTACCACCACCTCCTTGGTTTTGCTGATGTTGAGCTTCAGGTTGTTGCTGTCACACTATGTGACGAAGCTCTCGATCGGTGCCAGAACGGTTCCTTGGGGTACTCTGGTGTTGCTTGTTACCACCTCAGAGGTGCAGCCATCTACCCTGACGTACTGCGGCCGGCCTGTGAGGTAGTCCAAGATGCAGGCTGTGGTGTCGGGGTGCAGTTGTATCTCCAGCAGCTTTTCCCCCAGGAGGCAGGGCCTGATGGTGCTGAAGGCACTGGAGAAGTCAAAGAACATGACCCTCACAGTGCCCCCTGGCCTCTCCAGGTGTGACAGGGCCCTGTGGGTGAGGGAGATGATGGCATCCTCCACATCGATGTGCTGCTGGTATGCAAACTGCAGGGGGTCCTGGAAAGCAGTGAGCAGAGTCCTCAGGTACTGAAGCATCAGCCTCTCAAAGGTCTTCATGACATGTGACGTCAGTGCCACAGGTCTGTAATCATTGAGAGCGCTGGGACATCCTTTTTTGGTACCGGGACGATGCAGGAGGTCTTCCACAGGTTTGGCACCTTCATCAACCTCAGGGAGAGGTTAAAGAGGTGCTGAAAGACTCCAGCGAGCTGCCCGGCACACACCCTGAGGACCCTGGGGCCGATGTTGTCTGGCCCACTGGCTTTGTTGGTGCAGAGTTTGGAGAGCTCCCTCTGTACCTGGCTGGACGTGAGTGTGAGGCAGGGAGAGAGGAAGGGGGAGGGATGCTGGGTGAGGTCAGTGTCCGAGGGTAGTGGGTTTAGGTGAGAGGGGGGACTGTCTGTTGGAGCCACTTGCCAGCTAAGGGAGGGGGATGGAGATGTGTCCATGATGTCTATGATGGGGGCAGAGTCTCAAGAAGAGGTGCGAGTGGGGGGTGGGGTAGGGTGTGAAGACCCAGATCCATTCTCTGAGCTCACTGGGGTGGGGGTTGTGTCGAACCTATTGAAGAATAGGTTCAGCTCAGAAGCAAACTCTGGGTCTCCCTCAGCTCTGGGTGCAGGTCTGTTGAAGGCTGTCATCTGTTTCATCCCACACCACAGCTCTCTGGAGTTTTCCTGCCCCATTTGGTCTCAATCTTTTCCCTGTAGCTGTTCTTGGCCTCTTTCAGCTTCCTCTTCAGCTCCTTCTGGACAGCCCTGAGTCCGTCCCGATCCTTAGACATGAAGGCCCTCTTCTTCTTGTTGAGAAGGCCTTTAATAACCTTATTGATCCAGGGTTTATTGTTCGGGAAGCAGCGGATCTTTTTGGTTTGGACAATGTTGTCCTCACAGAAACGGATGTAGTCTGTGATGCAGTGAGAGAGGCCTTCAATGTCATCACCATAGTCCTCTTTAAAAAGATCCCAGTCTGTGACATTGAAGCACTCCTGCAGCGCCTCCTCTGTGTCCTTAGACCAAACCTTGACAGTCCTGATGGTGGCCGCCTGTTGTTCCACCAGCGGCCTGTAGGTGGTATCAAGGTAGATAAGGTTGTGGTCTGATTCCCCCAGAGGAGGGAGAGAAGAAGAGCTGTATGCTCCCTTCACGTTGGCATACAGGAGGTCCAGGATTTTATTCCCTCTTGTAGCACAGTCTACATATTGTGTAAAGTTTGTCAGGACAGGAGAGAGAGAGACATGATTAAAGTCCCCACTGATCAGTAACAGGGTGCTGGGCAGTTGGGTTTGGAGTCCCGCGATCACAGTGTGGATGGCGTCACAGGCGCCGGCCGGTGCAGCTGATGGCGGGATGTAAACAGCAACAGCAATGGTGTGTGAAAACTCCCGCGTTAGGTAATTTGGACGTCATCGCACCGCTAAAAGTTCTACATCAGGGGTGCAGACAGTCTCCTTCACAGTCACATGTCTGGTACAACACCATTTAGAGTTCACAAAGACAGCAAGTCCCCCTCCTCTCTTCTTACCACTCTGTGTCCCTCGGTCCGCTCTGACCAGCATGAAGCCGGTCAGGTTGATCACACTGTCCGGTGTTGTCCCCTGCAGCCATGTCTCCGTAAAGACAAGCAGGCTGCTCTCCCTGTTGACCTTCTGGCTGTTCAATAATGCCGTCAGCTTGTCAGCCTTGTTGGCGAGTGACCTCACGTTCCCCATTATGATCGATGGAAGAAAAGGTTTAAATCTCCTGTCCCTCTCGATCCTCTCTCTGACTTAAGAGCCGCCTTTCTTCCCTCTGCGCGTAGCCCTCCATATCTCCTCAGGTATGTGTGCAGAGGGGCAACATTACGGTGCTGCAGGAGTTCCTCGCGTGTGTACATGAGCATCGTAAACAAAGAAAAAGTCCGCCAGGATTGAGAAAATTCCACCAAAGGTACCACAACTAAAATGCTGAAGTATAAAAAACAGCTTAATCCAAAAATAAATAAAGATAATAAACAACACAGGGGAAAAAATACACAAAAAGGGAAAGTTGAGTCAGAGCTGCTGCAACAGGCAGCTGTCTCCCAGTGCCCGGAAGTAGATATATATCTGGCATAAGGTTTGTGAAAAACATGAAGACAATACTTTAACATTTAATTTAAACAAAAAGTGTTGCCCTACTTCTGAATTTTGCAGCATTGCTGCATGTTTAAAAGGAGTGTTGCGAACAAACTGCTAACAAGGACCAAAGAACCTAGATCCTATTTAATTAAATAATAATCCATATACCACTGCAACATCCGCAAAGGCCAACTTGATACAACTGACTTGTTTCTAAACTCCAATTAAGAAACACTGATGAGGACTCACTTGTTTTCATCAGCTGATTAAATTGGTCTGAGAGTCACCAGTTGACTCAGTGGCTAAACTAACCTCTACACCCTCTGAGCCTGGAGGAAACTGCTGTAGCATGCACTCTGTGCTGAAGTTGTTGCTGATCTTCAGTATATGCTGATTATATTTTCTATTGACTACTGATGGGCCATTTTTTAGTTCTTACCACTGATTTGAATCCCTCCACATCAGGAAGCCGAGTGGTCTTGTGTGCATCAACAGTCCTCCAGGTGCACATAGGGTGCAGAGTCAAATCTACTTACAACTATGACCAGACCATATGTGGATGAGTCCATGAGCACAAAGTTTGTTGGTGACTTTATCTCAGATTATTCTACTTTGTTCATCACAGAGGTGTCACAGAGAGCCTGAGTGTTAAGTCTGCAGACACACAGATGGATATGTGAGGATCCAGTCGACCTTTCAAAAACCCTCTGATCTTAATTATTCCAAAAAGGGTGTGTTCTGAGTGAAAGTGAAACCTGAGTCACTGAAGACTCCATGGTTGAAAAGACTCTTAAAGTCTTACTATCACTGAGGTCTTTCTGTTTGTTTTGAACATTTTAATCCCAGAGCTTTCAGAGCTGTACACACCTTTCACCTGTTTGCCCTGAAGGAAACTTGAAGGATAAAAGTCAGGATGTTCATGGCCTATTATTAGTATTAAAGAGCTCTCATTCTCCATGTCTTCAGATTGGGTAATGCAGAGGTTAAAAGCATCTCCATTATGCTGCAGTTCATTCATGCTGAACCAGCTGCATGGTTATAAAAGGAGAATCATGCTGTTTAAACAAAAACTGAAGGTCAGTGGAAAACTACAGCCATCCTGTCATCCAGTTCTAATGACCTGAAAGAAGGCAGACTGATGTAAACAAACTGGTGAAACCTGGGTTTGGTCTGGTCTTTTGGCTCTGATTTGACGTAATTTAACGTTAAAATGTTTTTGGTTTCAATCGTACATCATTTAGCACAGGTACTTGTTAGCACAAATGCTTAGATAGTCCTGCGTCCGAGTTGCTGTCTGAAAACTGTATTAAAATAAAAGTTTGATGGTACATTCATGAGTACAAATACAGAAAACACAGGTGATCAGTAGGTAAGACAAAGAGAATCAGAAATCTGCATCTAAATGGGTAATATCACACACTCACTGACCTCTTCATTAGGCACACCTTCTAAAGGTGCATTCACACCTAATACGACTTGGGTGACCGAGATCGCGTCGCCCACCCAAGTCGCGTTGCCTGTCTACAGCTCATTTTGTCACTGTCGAGTCCCTCAGTGACGTCACACCCACACGAGTTCACCGTGCTCATATTATATCATATAATAGGATGTATTAGCTGACATTATTCCAGCTGTATCCTTTCCACTCACCTACCAACCACAAAACACTGCAGCTGCTGGCCCTGCAGCAGCATCTGTGAGTTCTCTGCAGTCCGTCCAGGCATAACTTATGTCCTCACTAACTAATGTTTCCACATGGACATGGATTGTCACTCTGTGAACCGGAATAAAAACAGTCTGTCACAGGTGCCATCACACACTGACACAATGCTGATTGGCTCTCATGGCACAGCCACACGCGACATTGCTTGAAAAGTTCACATTTTTTAACTTTGGCGACTGAGTGATGCGACCTGGTCATGCATTCAAAGCAACCCCAAGAGTACCCATCTGCAGGGACAAGGTTGCCGCCATATGTCTCCCAAGACGCAACCAAGTTGCCCAGATCGCGTCTGTCGCATCGTGTGTGATCTGCTCACGTCTGATATTAGAACTTCTGACTTTATGGAACTGAATTAATTTTTAATTCAACAAACTGCTGAAACATTCCTCAGTGATGTCGGTCCATATCTTCATGACAGCATCACACAGCTGCTGGACATCCAAGATGAAAATCTTCTGCTCTACCACATCCCAAAGATGCTCTATTTGATTTAGATCTGGTGACTGTGGAGGCCACTGGAGTACAGTGAACTCATCATCATGTTGAAAAAAACTGTCTGAGATGATCTGAGCTTTGAGACATGGAGCTGCTGAAGTCTCCATGAGAAGATGGTCCACTGTGGTCATAAAGGGATGGACATGGTCAGCAACAGTACTCAGGTAGGCTGTGGGGGTTGAACCGTGCTCAGGTGGGACTAAGGGGCCCAAAGTGTGCCAAGAAGATACCCCCCACCAGCCTGAAGCATTGATACAAATCAGGATGGATCCATGCGTTTGGGATATTTTTGCCCTGAGATTTGCTGCTCACTGAACATTTTCTCTTTTTTGGACCATAAACCCTAGAGATTGTTGTGTGTGAAAATATAATTTGATATAACATCATGACTTCTGTCCATGTCTGTGCTGACCACTCAAAATTAAAAACAAATCAACCAAAAACAGGCAATGCAACCTGCTGTTTTTTTTGTACGTGAACTTGTTCTTTTACTATCCAGTTTCTCTGTTTTGTTTTTTGAATGAAATCACTGTCAATGAAGCAAAACTCCTGCACTGATAAAACACTGAGTAGGTAAGCTGTGAGGAGTTTGCAGATGAGAGTGATATCCAAAGACAAATAGACGGCTTCAGCTCGTGGATGACTTATTCATCATAACTTGTGTCCCCGTCACTCTCACTCTCATGTCACTCATTTTGATGTGTGGTGTGTGAAAACAGCGAAGAATTTTAGACTGAAAGATCATAAAAACACAGCTAAATCCTACTCAGGCTGAATAATGGCAGCCTTGTGTGGAGTATCCTCATTTCCCCCTGACCCAAAATTACTATAAAGTTACAAAGATTCTTCAGAGACATGTTTTTAGTCTAAAACTTCCTCAAGCCTGACAAACAAACACTTGCATTCAGTTGCTGCACTTCAATGGTGGGATTTCCTGTGTCTTATCAGTTAGATCCTGAAACAATGGACTCGGCCCACGCAGATTTGTGCACTGGGCTGGTCTGCTCAGACTGCTGCTGTCCTCCTTGTGGCTTTCCCCCTCAGGGCCAGATGTCCCTCTCTGGTCTGCAGCCAACGGACCAAGTAAAGCAGGAAGAGAGGTATCACATCATAAGGCTGCAGATAGTGAAAACCTGAGAGAGCAGGTTTAGGGCAGAGCCTGCAGGACTGATGCCACTGATACACAAAGATTTGACTTACACTCCAAGGCTGAAAATATTACCACATGAAGTTTTACCAACCGTAACCAGAAGCATGATGTGTCTCATCTTTACAATGTGTCATAAAGTTATTTTAGAAAGGACTAATCTAATGTCATGTGTTTTTGTTAAGCTCTCAATACCACAGATATACTCAGTTTTTACGATAAGACACAACAGTTTAATCTTTGCTCTGATAGAGCTCACTCAGCTCTGTCCATCTCTTCTTATTACGTGTTGTTTTGACTTGAGGACTCTTGAGGACAGCATTTGGACACCTCTAGAATAAAACTCTAAAAATTACACATATCTTAGCTTGAACATCAGCTCCACGGGAAATTTTAACATGGCAGTGAAAGAGTTGAGGGATAAAGCAAGAAGAGCTTTTTACTTAATATGAACCCTCAGGCCCTGCTTAAAGAAATCACTCTTTCCCTCGAAAAGCCTTTTTAGGACCTTATATACATTTAAAACATTGAACATAAAACATATACTAAACATAAATAATAATAAGCATAAAAAACTTGTATTAAATTGTTTGGTCATTAATCTAATTCACGCAAATGTGAAACTATGTAACTTTTTTTTTCAAAACAAAAAAGAATCTATTTGATTCAAGCAGAAAGGCTATTTTCATGTGGGCATTATCGGTCTGAGATAAGTCAGTGTTATGCAGCCAATGGAAATCAGGTCAATCAAGGTAATCATTTCCCACAATGCATCTCCGCAAACATGAAAAATTGGCGTGGTCTAGCAGTGATTTTTTTGTGTGTGCAGTTCTATGTCAATGAGAGACAGGGTTATAGAGGAATTATATTTCTGTGCTGTAGTGACAGTTGAATGAAAAAAAGTGCTTTTAGTGAGAGTCAGTGGGGCCACAAAGGGCTCCAGGGGGTCAGACTGTCAGTTTTTGTCTACACAGTGGAACATTATGTTAAAACAGTTAGGATGCTGTGATTCCAAATGTCAATGAAAGATGAACTGCTTTGTCAGATATCCTCATCTCAGCATAAAATCTGACAAAATGAGAGAACAAAAAATTTAAAAGCCCTTGAGGGTCATGGGAGGGCCTGAAGGTTTATTTTGATTTTTCATTTTCAATCTGTTTCAACATTTTTCAATTAATAATAAAACCAATTATTCTGTGTGGCAGTGAAATCACGTTGCCAGAATTAAATCGGGACTTTGACAAAAAGGACAAAACAGTACATGAAATATTTTAACATTGTGTTCTGGTAGACCCTCTTATGAGTACAAAAAAAGGACCCCAAACAGCACACGGAGAGCAGAACTTGGTCAATATCCCCTCATAAAATTCAAAAAAAGAGTGCTATGGAGCATATATGTATATATGCATATACGTGTATCTATAAAATGAAAAGTATGGCATCAGCCTACTCTATTGTAAAATGCCTTGAGATAACACTTGTTATGAACTGGAACCATGCAAATTAAAAACTATTGATTGATAACATTTCATCAACCTTTAAAAAAAAGTGATTCCCAGTCCCACCATAATATCATCCTGAGCTCCAAACAGCCAAAGCCAGAGAAAACTCCCCCCAACCTGCTGGTCCAAGGCTTCTCTTAAATCACATGGACCGACCTAGAGAGGACCAGGACCACATTAAATACCTGATACAACCAAATCAGACCCAGGACCCCAACATCCCCCAAATGAGACCAAATCAGGTCATTAACCAATGGAAATGAATGAATGTGACATACTGTGAAGAAAACATTTAAAAACAAGGTAAATTAAAATGCTTTTTGGCCCTGAGCAGAACACAGACTGTAGATGACGAGGGCTCTGTAACAGATCTTCACTCAGAAAAGTCCTGATGAGTCTTGAGGTCCAGACTCAGTGACCGTTGATGAGCTATAGGGACAGGTCGTCACAAAAAGAGCTGGCTCCCAGAGGACGCACCCTGTCTCCACTGTGACACCAACAGGTAGAGATGGACTTTCTCTTCTTCACATCCAGCCCTTAACATCAGGCTGTGTGAGAGAGGAGTGCTGTCCCCAAATAACAGACCCGGAGTTTGAGAAAACAAGTGATTCTCAGAAAATCCATTTATTCACAAAACAGTCTGGCTGCAGACCTCACCTCTCAAGCCCCTACCTCTGCAGGCCCCTACCTCACCTCTCAAGCCCCAGATATCAGGCTGCTACCTCACCTCTCAAGCCCCTACCTCTGCAGGCCCCTACCTCATCTCTCAAGCCCCAAATATCAGGCTGCTACCTCACCTCTTAAGCCCCTACCTCTGCAGGCATCTACCTCACATCTCAAGCCTCTACCTCTGCAGGCCCCTACCTCACCTCTCAAGCCCCTACCCCAGCAGGCTCCTACCTCACATCTCAAGCCCCTACTTTTGCAGACCCCTCCCTTTGCTGTCAACCCAGACATAAGATGAATAACTTCAAAATAAAATCGCTTTCCATTTCCAGGTTATAATTTCAGTAATGAATTTAAGATTGTCCACTGCTTTTTTTTCCCAATAATGCAGCAGTATATTAAAAAACAATATCAGGAAGTCACTTCTTGTTTCGCGTTTGTCATTTATAGAGAATATAATGAATACTCATTCACACACACCAGTGTTTTATTTAATAAAAAAACAGGGGATTAATCCCTTAGTATGAAAAGGATTTCAAAAAAGGCTTCTAATGAAGCTTTAATAAAAAAATAAAGTTCCCCTCCGTTCCCCAAGGAAGATTAATTATCAACAGAAAGATCATCTGCACTCCTTCATTAAGTGTACTATACTACGACACTTGTTTCTATCTTTGAATTTTGGAAATCAGACTTAAAAAATAGCTTAATAATAACATAATTTAATTTAAAAAAAAAATGTAATATATATCCAGTCTCGGGTGTACATATATTTATTTTACAGACAAATATATATTTTATAAATAAATTTCTACTAACACTACTTCACAGACACCTACATACAAATTTAATATATACATATTTAATATAAATTTACATTTTAATGCATCACAGCTTTATTTGTGTTTTTGTTTTCATGGATCATATTTTGTATGCTACTTTACATAGTTTGGATGTATATTTTCAGAAATGAGTGCCTGTCTATTGGTCCATCATCCTTCATTCACAATATGCCAATTTCTCTCTTGTCTCCATAATCTCCTCACAAAATATCCACATCTCCATAACATGAAAGACAAACTTGAATGGCTCCAAGAGTTCTTCTCTCTCGCCCTCGCTGAGCTGACCCAACCCCTCAATGAAAGATTTAGAAACTGCTTCACAGACTCCTTGAGCATCTCTTCTCCCATCTGCAGGATGTCGGGCAGCTCAACAGTAGCAGCAAACAAATGTGGGTTTCCTTAACCCATTCTGCAGCTTTTTTGCAGTCTTGGATGATTTCTTCCTCTACGTTGGTCTTTGGACAAAAGAGAGAAAAGGATTATCTGAGTTTTGAATTGGCAAAATTAAACAATTAGACTTTGTTGATTTAATACCCTGTGGAAAAGGTATTCCTCTTAAGTAAGAAGCATTGAACCAGGAAAAAAAATCTTACCACTTCCTCTTTTGTCTCAGCATCTGTTTGGAGTGGAGATTCAATTTGCAGAGGCTGTGGGTGCTCCTCTCCCTTAAAAACAAAGGCCGCACATCTTAAAAACATGCAATGATCACATGAAGGCACAGTTTTAAACCGCTCTATAACAACGCAATCTGAAAAAACACCCGGCACATATGGGGTCAACATAGAGAGAATATTTCCCTCTAATATTAGTGAACTACAACAGCTAAGCCTATCATAGAGACTTAGTCGCTAAACAAATGGTTGTCAAAGTACTTAGTACATCTATGCATCTATGTAATGCAAAAAAAAAAAAAAACACTTACAACAATGTCCAAATGAGAGACAAACTTCGGACTGAACTTAGTTTACCAGGTAACTCTGAAATTGCTTTAAACTGATTTAATACTAAAAGAGCTCTTTCTAGTGAGTTCTTAAGCCTAACGCCTTCAATTACAGGACAACTTTTCCAACTTTTCGAATTTCGAACTTTTCTTTGCGCACATAACTACCCAGATTCAAAGCCGACAAACTCAGTACACTTACAAAACACGCACTCATCCCCGGTCAGATGTTTATGTTCTGTTGTAGACGATCGTTTCTAGTCAAAACAACATAGCAATGAAGCTATCATTCACTGCCAACACAAATCTGTGCTCTCGTAGACACAAAACTGTAAATAAGTTGTGCAAAAGACAAAAGTCACATCGGGTCATTTTGAGTAAAGGATAACATTATTTTATGCATGTTAGGATAGACAATAGCACATTAATGTGGTGGTTTTAACTTTTTGCACAGAGTAGTCACCTACCATTTTCTCTGTCTGTTGTGAAATAATGTCACTATTTATGGTCCAATTGTGCAATAAATTACATCATTTCCTGGCTGGATGGACGTCACACAAAATTTTCCCCCTTCAATCTAAAGATGTATTTCTTTTTATTTTCCATTTTTAATGAAATGCTTTGGCAGTAAAGCCCGACAACATTTATGCAAACAAAGCTGTTCGAGCCAAATGGTCAAGGAGAAGCATAAAGTTAGACGGACTGTGAATTATATGACAAACTATTAAAGAGAAAAGCCGGACAGAAATCACAACTGTAAAGGATGACTCAGGAAGCTAACAGCTAGTTCGGCTATGTAGTCTAGCAGTTCCCTCTGACACTGACCGCTGTGTTTGTCTACATTAAAGCCACATTAGATCGAGATTATGTAAGAGTTGGTTGTTGGTGAATGAATCGGTTGGTGTGTGGTGTGCATGTCTCTCTCTTTGTGGATCAATGATGAATCTATCATCATCCGTCTCCATGTGTGCCTCTCTCACTGTTTCAACATTAGACGCACAATGCTGATGTGCTTTTAGTTAATGCACCCCTGAGCAAGAGATGATGAATGATGATGCTGTCACCATATTGATGCGCTTGACTGTTATGGGTATTTGGGTTTCGCAAAAGCTGAACTATTATTGTCCCTCCTCCCATAAAAGATTAGCCTCACATTGCAGCTTCTCCTCCCAAAGTGATACTGCTTCTCACCCAGGAGTTTCCTCCCCCCTGGGCACAGACTCACAGGCTCAAATGCAGCACAGTGGTTTCAGAGATAGAAGGGCAACAACTGATGTCAACTGTACTCAAAACCAAAACACTCTAGTTTACACCTGCATGTTTGACATGGTCCTGCACAGTTCAGTATCACACTGAGAACTGCTGCATCCCCAGAAATCACCCTCAGTGGGCAAAGTGTTGTTTGCTTCTTCAAGAAAAGGAACCAAAAACTACTTTTGGGAATTCAATATACACATTTTTATTTACATTGACACATGTATGAGCAACACATCAAATATACACAGTGACACTCAAGCCTCAGGTTTAATAAATATGCAGCAAAATGCAGGAGAAAGTCTGAGAAATAAAGGGGGGAGGGTGGAGGGAAAACAAAATCTGTTATTCTGGCTTCCTGTATGGTTGAATGATCAATTAACAAGATGTTTATTGATATTTCCATGGAAGTTGATGATTAAATGCGATATTCCAGGAAGTTCTTGTCACCGAGGGGAAATTGCATAACTGTCAGTGACAAAAGATTTAGCCACAATAATAAAAAAACAAAGTGAGAAAGTCTGCTACACAGTCATGGGCAGCCTTTTCCAATTTCTTCTACAGTTTGAAACGTAAGAAAATAATCATCAAATTCTGCATCAATGTACCTTCAAAAGCATCACCAATACTTTACAATAAAGACGTTCATATGTACAAAAACACAGTTAGCAGTCTGACCGTGGGCTCGGAGACTACACTATGAGATGAACCTTAAGTAGTGGCACCTTTGTTGACACACACACACACACGCACGCACACGCACACGCACACACACACGCACACCCACTAACAGGACACTTTCTTGGTGCTTCTCACACTAACATCCACCACAGGGAGGATGGGATCTGATAATGGTATGGACCGGGACAGACTACAGGCTGAGAGGTGCCAAAAGCCCCACATCTGGTATAGGAAACAGCTGCAAGGACTGCTGGGAAAGTAGCTACTGGTCAAAGAACAATGAGACGGCCGGCACACGTGGACGGGGCTCTGTGCCAGCGTGGACATGTGGGACAGAAGAGCCTTTTCTTTTATATGTGCAGTTCACTTCCAGTCCCACTTCTGTGTGACCTGAAGTTTTGAATGATACTTTAACGGCTTCAGAATAGATCACACCATTGTTTTTGGCAAACGGAAGCATGATTCTGGGCATTACTGATTTCTAATCAGAAACACAAATCGATGATTTCATCTCTGATTGTGGTTAAAATGGACCATTTTTTATGACTGTCTGGATTATTGATCTCATTTGGCTGCACTGCCTGTTCTCTTGGTAACAAAATGATGAGGAACACATAATCGTGTTTAACTGCCACTTAAAAGAGATCTGATGAACACTTCTCCTTTTCCTGTTAACAGTGCCAGACCGTGAAGCCCTAACACACTTTTAACTGTATGTTTTCTCCTGTGAATTTAGGAACCTCTTCAAACAAAAGCTGCAGTCCTTGAGGTGCATTTACTGATCCCGACACTTGCAGCTTATTCCTCTGTGCACCCCAGACTGAACTTCTACTGTGATGTCCTAGCATTGTTTTGTAGCAGTTCAAGCCCATTGGCTCAGAGTAGCAAGCCCAGATTAGAAAGATGTAGGGCTGTTAAAGATGGCAATAAACTGTCCAATTACAACAGAGCACCATAAACTGAACCAGAACTACAAGATTTGAAATACAAAAACTTCAATTATGTTTTCCTGGCAGTTTTTTTTTGTTTTCTTCATAATGACTGTTGATTATGGATTCAGCTCACCAATCGACAGACAACTCTTTGTATTTGGTCTAAATGTTGTAATCATTTATTTGCCCATAATTCATAGGATTCTGGCCCTTCAGCAGTGAAAATGAAATAATGTGGCCCATCGCTGGTCCAGATGAAGAGGCATTTGAAAGCCGAATGAATGGCTCCTATAATTGAGCTGATCTAAACGACCTTGTATGTTTAAAAAAAAGCAAAAACTCCAACCACGACAAGAGAGGCTCAATGGAAACAAACAAAAAAAAACAGTTTTTATCCCAATGTGCCTGCTAACTTGCTCAGGTTTGCCACCGGGATGGCTTTCTCTAGCCTTCAAGAAAGGCCACAGTGTCACAGTGACATTGGTAAGATCCTCAGACCAAATTTATGTCTGAGCTCTAAAATGTGAGAGTAGAAATCTAACATCAGTTGTAATTTGCAACCACGGGCTCATTTTGTTAAGTCAAGATAATTTTGGCTGAATGTAAAAACCAGAGGAGTGGGACTTAATTCCCATCTCCATTTTGCTACATACATGGACAAAATTGTTGGTACCCTTTTGTTAAAGAAAGAAAATCCCACAATAGTCACTGAAATAACTTGAAACTGACAAAAGTAATAATAAATAAAAATCTACTGAAAATTAACTAATGAAAATCAGACATTGCTTTTGAATTGCGGTTCAACAGAATCATTTTAAAAAACAAACTAATGAAACTGGCCTGGACAAAAATGATGGTACCCCTAAAAAAGATTAAATGATTTGTCCATAGGGACATGTTAAACTAAGGCGTGTCCTGTAATTAGCATCACAGGTGTCTTCAAACTTGTAATCAGTCAGTCTGCCTATTTAACGGCTGACAAGTAGTCACTGTGCTGTTTGGTATGGTGGTGTGTACCACACTGAACATGGACCACAGAAAGCTAAGGAGAGAGTTGTCTCAGGAGATTAGAAAGAAAATTATAGACAAGCATGTTAAAGGTAAAGGCTATAAGACCATCTCCAAGCAGCTTGATGTTCCTGTGACTACAGCTGCACATATTATTCAGAAGTTTAAGGTCCACAGGACTGTAGCCAACCTCCCTGGACGAGGCTGCAAGAGGAAAACTGATGACAAAATGAAGAGGCGGATAATACGAATGGTAACCAAAGAGCCCAGAACAACTTCCAAAGAGATTAGAGGTGAACTCCAAGGTCAAGGTACATCAGTATCAGATCACACCATCCATCACTGTTTGAGCCAAAGTGGACTTAATGGAGGACACCACTGTTGAAAGCAAATCATAAAAAAGCGAGACTGGAATTTGTCAAAATGCATATTGACAAGCCACAAAGCTTCTGGGAGAATGTCCTTTGGACAGATGAGACAAAACTGGAGCTTTTTGGTAAGTCACATCAGCTCTATGTTCACAGACACAAAAATGAAGCATACAAAGAAAAGAGCACTGTACCTACTGTGAAACATGGAGGAGGCTCAGTTATGTTCTGGGGCTGCTTTGCTGCATCTGGCACAGGGTGTCTTGAATCTGTGCAGGGTACAATGAAATCTCAAGACTATCAAGGCATTCTGGAGCCAAATGTGCTGCCCAGTGTCAGAAAGCTTGGTCTCAGTCACAGGTCATGGGTCCTCCAACAGGATAATGACCCAAACACACAGCTAAAAACACCCAAGAATGGCTCAGAACAAAACACTGGACTATTCTGAAGTGGCCTTCTATGAGCCCTGATCTAAATCCTATTGAACATTTGTGGAAGGAGCTGAAACATGCAGTCTGGAGAAGACACCCTTCAAACCTGAGACAGCTGGAGCAGTTTGCTCATGAGGAGTGGGCCAAAATACCTGTGGACAGGTGCAGAAGTCTCTCTGAGAGTTACAGAAATCACCTGACTGCAGTGATTGGCTCAGGACGTTGTGCAACAAAATATTAAGTTAAGGGTACCATCATTTTGTCCAGGCCAGTTTCATTAGTTTGTCTTTTTAAATGATTCTGTTGAACCATAATTCAAAGGCAATGTCTCATTTTCATTAGTTAATTTTCAGTAAATTTGTATTTATTATTACTTTTGTCAGTTTCAAGTTATTTCAGTGACCATTGTGGGTTTTTCTTTCTTAATGGAAGGACACCAACAATTTTGTCCATGTATGTATGATTATTATTTTTAGAAAAAGAACTGCACAAGTGTTTTTAACAGCCATTAAGAGCCAGAATCAAAGTTCCTGTGCCCGATCTTTCATGCAGAAAGAAGAAGCTCAAAATTAGATCTCAGAGATGGCAGTACCTTGTAAAACAAAGATCATAAAGTGGATGATGAGGACAGAGTCTATAAAACCAGATGAGCTATTCACACCTTAACAGGAAAACTCTCCATCAGTCCAGCTGTCAAAAGTCATACTACACACCTGCAGAGCATGCTAAAGAGCTACAACAAACAAAGAGAGCTTTAGGCCTCCCGACAGTCTGTGACAAATCACCTACAGATATTTAGATATGTACAGCCAACAGCGTACCTTCACTTCACCATATTCTGTGTTTGTGATATCAGATCCTGGAAATATGGTTAGTTACCAACACATAAATAACAGAAATGTAGTTGACTCTAACAAACTCTATGGATGTGTTCAGCCCAAAAATGAAGCCTGGTCCTTCTGCTAGTTTGACAATAGAAGCATTTGTGGTTATTTGCTTTTGGTAAACACAACCAGGAAATGTTTGCCCTTCCAAGAAATGTCCAAAGATCATATGACTCCATGTATGAGCTCTTAGTAGAACCACAAGGCTTGGTTTATTTAACACTTTCACCAGGAATAGTTTTGCTGTGGGCTTTGCCACTGCTTGTAGCTCATTGTGGTCTGGGATGGAAAAGTCAAATGGAGGCCAAAAAAGAAAATTTAAATGCAAAATGGTAAGGAGTAAATTTTTAAGAGGTTTGTCTGTGAAATAACAGACATTTTAAAATTTGGTGTTTTTCACAGGGCTTGGCGCCATCATTTTAAGTGCCTCTTTAATGAGCTTTCTTAACAAATCCAGCTAATTTTCTTTTACAGATATTATCACTGCAACATATTGGTACAATACCATATTAGTATACTTCTAAAAGTAAAGTTAAGAAAAAATATAATTTTATCTGTGTTAATTTTTTTTAAGAGTCAAAAGAGACTGACGCTGATTTGAAAACACAGCAAAAAATAAAATAAAACCCCAAATCAGCTGTTTTACCACTTAAAGACCAAAAAAAATGCTGTCAAACATCTGCACGCCGTCTTAGTCTCACACAAAGGTTTGGCTACATGTTGAAAAATGGGTTTGACCTGTCGAGAAGTTTGTCCCTCTGTTTGCCAACGTCATGCTGCCAGCACATCTGTGCTCCCAGATGTTTTCAGTGTATTTGTGCATTTTTTTTATCATCAAAAACAATCAATTACTCACTAATTGGTTTCTAGGAACTCTTATGTGCCTATTTTTTAAAAATGTACCAACATATTTGGTTATAACTGAAGATTTTTAAGTTTCTACACTCTATGATACCACTAATTATTGTTATTACAAATCACTTGATAGTCCTGCACAAAGTAATTATTTGCAATTATGGATGATCCAAAACAATACATGAGCAAATAATTGGTGTCTAGGTTTTCTTTTTAAATGTCATCAACATTCTGGAGCAATTTAGATTGTGCTCTCTCTCTCTTGTCTGTTTGGAATATGACTTAAAGATCATTTAGTTCCTCTTGTTTCTGATACCACTGATCATCACAGTAACAGGTTTCATCATCCCGAATTACTGGCTGTCTTGCACACTCTCATAAAAAACAGCTGAAGCAATGGGTGGGACTAGTGAGAGGCTCCTTTCCAGTTACGCCTTTTTTTCAAATGTTGCAAATGTAATAATGCAGCTCAGGTGTGTGATTTAAAAATCACTAATGGCCATTAATTTCCAGCAAAATTGGAGGTTAAATAGACTCATTATTTAAGTAATCTTAGTAATCCAGTCCTTTAAGTAAATTCCTTTGCAAAAAAGTGACATGTTCCTGTTAAACTCTTATGCAGTTGAAAAAGTTTCAATCAAACAAACTTAAACAGGTTTTAAGTTTATTTTATTAAGTATTCTGCTTATTGCTCTAAAAAGTCCCTAAAAGAGACATTATATTAAGTATTTGTAGTTTAGTTTGAGACATTTTTAATAAAGGCTTGGTATTTTTTTATTAGTAATAGTTTTTTTTTGTCTTATTAAGATTGCCAGAATATTTTGAGTTTTTTTCAATGAGAATTAAATAATTGTTGAAGTTTCCCATCTATGCTTTAGGCGATTAACTGTGTAAGAATCTGTATTTTTGATAATTAAATTTGAATGTTTGTCCAACAAAAAGTGTTTGAACCGCTAATTTAGTCACTGGAATCAATCAGACATCAGTGCTGTTTAAGATTTGATCATAACCAGACCTCAAGTTTATGATTTCAAAAAGCTGCTTATTATTTCTTCACATAAAGACAGATCTCGACATATATCCTGTATTGTCACCTAGAGAAAATGTCTTATTCTTTTTTGGTCTGAACACACCCTGCACATGACCCACCATGCTGTCAAATAGCTTATTAACCAGTGTCTAAATATCTACATTAATTGGCCCCTGGAAAAGTATGATGTCCTTCATATAAACACAAACAGTTGGAAATAATACTGACAAACAGAGAGTAAAAAAATAAACTCAAGCTGCTTTACGAGGAGTTTGATGTGAAATTCAAGTGACTCGAGTGCTTTTTTTTTCCTCCTAAAATTGCAACAGCCAACCACAAAATAACGCTACATAAATATCCACAAGAGTAAAATGACAAAAAACACCAAAAAAAGTCCAGTAGATATCAGGCCATGGAGGCCCGGCTACAAAACAAACCTGTCTGAAATGTGTGGGATAACGTGACTCAACAGAGGGTTCACCAGAGTAATGATGTCCTTAATGACGGGCCTGGAGGGTCAGCTCGAGTCCTTGCTTCCTCCGTGGTTCTATAGCGGTTTTTTGCTGCAATCGGGGCAGCTTTAGTCCAACTGTCCTCCCTCTAATCAGCAGACAGTAACAATAATCATTAAGCCCTCAGTCCTTTGATGTCCTGTCCTCTCAGCAGAGAGCCTCACCATCCCGTCTGGGACATGCTCCAACATGCT
This sequence comes from Cetoscarus ocellatus, assembly GCA_037902135.1. NCBI lineage: Eukaryota > Metazoa > Chordata > Actinopteri > Labriformes > Labridae > Cetoscarus > Cetoscarus ocellatus. The sequence continues at coordinate 52,245 of JBAMNC010001447.1, forward strand.
GATTGTACCGGGGCAGTAGGCGGTGGGTGGTGGGGACTATGGGTGTAGTTAACATGGTGATTTGTGGTTGAACATCACAGGCACTTTATGAAGGAGCCAGACTGATGAAGTGGGTTCTCACACCCTCTGGGCTCTGAAGGTTGTGCCCTCCAGGAAGACCTCATGCTGGACCAGTAAAGGCTGGGACGCCGTGCTGTTACTGCCCGTGGAGTGCAGGCGGTGGAAGGACGAGCTCTGAGGCCCTCCTGGATCCTCTCTGGCTCTTGGAGTCGCAGGGATCCTGGAACTGAAGTTCAGATAAATCTGGAGACAGGAATGAAGAGACAGAAAAAAGTTAGGTTTATGTTTCAGCTTCAAACTTGAAGACAGCATTGAGGGGCAGTTTACGCATTGGAGTCCTCTTTAGCCCAGTTCACAGAACCTTTACGCCAAGGTGCAAGGCCCGGCTACATTTACAGAGACATTCACATTTATTCTGTGAGGGCATAATATCTGTGCCAGGTCACGCCAAAATACAGCTGGACACATGCAACACGGCGTGTCCCCACATACACATGCTCCTGTCTCCCGCTGAGTCTGTGTGCCTCTTTCTCTCCAATATCACACCTCTGTTACTGCCTCTGGAGACGGAACAAAGAGGGGATCCACTCATTCTCCCCATTCCCTCTCCAGGACGTTCACAGTGAGGGCCAAATGTCACAGAGGGGCAAATATTAGCCTTGAAATGGCAGCGTCATTGGAATTTATTAGGTTAGATTAGATTAGATAGAACTTGGATCAATCAGTGTGTAGAATAAAATCAGGACAATATGTTTGTCTCGTGTCTGTGGTGCACAACCCATCAAGCCCTTTAATCAGTAAATAACTGATACACACTGGCCACTTTATTAGGCATGCATTTTCAGGTGCTAATAGGTGGAGTTCAAACGGAGCATCGTATTTGGAATGAAAGGTAGTTTAAGTGACTTTGAACGTGGCACGGTTGTTGCTGCCAGATGTGCTGTTCTGAGTATTTTAGAAACTGCTGCTCTACTGGGGTTTCTACACACAACCATCCTTAAGGTTCACACATAAATGTCTGACAAAGAGAATTTATCCAGTGAGCAGCAGTTCTCTGGGCCAAAATGCCATGTTGATGCCAGAGTTCAGAGCAGAATGACCAGAGTGGATGACGTGATAGAAAGACAAAAGTTACTAAAAACAACAGTGACTTAACCAACCTCTTGTTACAACAAAGGTACCAGAGGACCTTTCCTGAATGCACAACCTGCTATATCTTGAAGCAGAAGACTACAATAGGTGCCACTCCTGTAAGCTTAGAACAGGAAACTGAGGCTAGAGTTCACACAGGTGACAGCAGAAGATTGTAAAAATGTCTCCTGGTCTGATGAGTCTGGTTTCTGCTCCACATGCTGACGGTAGGCTCGGAGTTGGTGTGAACATCATGAAGCATGGATCCATCCTGCCTTGGATCAGCGGTTCAAGTTGCTGCTGGTGGTACCACCTGAGCATGGTCCAAACCCCACAGCCTACCTGAGTATTGTTGCTGACCATGTCCATCCCTTTATGACCACAGTGGACCATCTTCTGATGGAGACTAACATGCACGTTGATTAATCTGTGCTTCAAAGAATCAAGACAGTAAAAGGTTGGACTAACAGGGTGAATGTAATAAACTGGTAAGTCTGATGTCCTCTCTACCCTCTGACCTCGGTAATCAGGAGAGAGTGGGGAATGACACACAGGAAAGAAGCAAAGTTCATAAAGCAAAAGACTTAAAGTCATCTGCTCAGAGGATCATGGTCTCTGTTCAGGACTTTACCATCTAGTCATCTAAGAACAAGCTTTAGAGATTTTTAAAGGCAGTGCTGTTAAGTGAAATATTAGTGAAATGTGTCTGAAGGGACAGGAGGAGAGAAAAGACATTCTCTGGGAGAGATGATGAAGAAGTCGCAGCGTCAGACATCTGACGTGTCCACCCAGCTGATTTAGAAGGGAATAAAGTGAGCATTAGCTTTGGTTCGATGGTTAACGCAGAGCACAATACTCAGATTCATGATGCCAAACATGAATAAACATTTCTGCTTCAGAACAGTGTCAGAAACATCACAAGTCCAAGACCCTGCAGTCCGATTCACTTATTAAAGCCCTGCTCAGAGGGAGAACTCTCTCTTCAGTATTTCAGTGCACTGTTGAACCTTGTTTAGTCACAGTTAACAACAGAAAAAGGGGTCACTTACATGCTTGGTGGTGTCTGAAAGCTGCTGCTCAATCCTCTCCACGACCTTCCTGAAGGGGGGTCTGTTGAAGGGGTCAGCGTCCCAGCATGACCGCATAATCTGATACCTGCACAGGGACACAAAGACAGGGTTGGTTCTCTGGTCTATCTCCATCTGTCTTTCTGTTTGTATGTGTGTTATGACTTCAGCCTGTCCCAACTTTTTTTTGTTTTCAGTGTGTATTTCATTAATTAACTAGAATAGCACTCAGAGAGCGCAGACCTCCACCAAGCAGCTCAGTTCAGGCAGTGGCTTTTCCACAACCCCTGTAAAAGATACAATCCTGGATCACCAGATCCAGAATAGAGCCAGGATCCAGACCAACCCAGTACATACATGGAGGTTGTTATTCTAATTTTTTACTTTTCTGCCAAATGTTAACATATTGTTTTTTTGTTTTTTTTTTAATTTGGGATTTTTTTGCATCCAGACCAATGTCCTTATCACCACCAAAATTGAATGGCTTATATTCTTGGACCAAACCACACCTCTGGTAAAACTTTCATGTAAATCTATCCAGTAGTTTTTTTCCGTAATCTTGCAAACAAACAAACAAACAAAAAAACAAACAAACATGTGCCGGCAAAAACATAACCTCGTTGGTGGAGGTAATAAAAAAAGCACTTCAATACAAACAAGCAAAAAGCAAAAATAATAAATGAAAGGAGCAGAAAGAAGAATAATCTTATATGATCTGCCGGTTTTTTACACGACAATAATTAATAATTAAGGTACATAATATGACTTCATTGGGAGTTATAAGTCTGATTAAGGATAAAAAAGGCCAGAGGATGAGTGATCTGCACTCTTGGCATTCTGGAAACAGCGCATCTCCTCCATTTATTCACTCACTCCATCCTTTCTGTCATTCTAACCTGCCCAAGACCAACAGAGCTTTAAAAATAAATATCAAAAATAAGTGTGAATCTGGAGTGACGAGCATTGGTGCTCAGAGATGGTGAAAGAGAAGGCAGGTAAAGACGCTGACCTCGTGCTTCAGTCTAAAAACCTGTTTATCATACAGCAGCTACCACATGTGACCAATAAAACGTGCAGATTATGAAAATCTTAGTTTACCAGATGGCAAATGCTGAAATCAATCATTAACTGAATAACAAGGCCCTAAATGTTCAAAAAAAATTAGAAGAAAATTGTTGTGTGGTGGCCTGAGGAGTGCATGGCTGCTGTAGATAAATATCTTGAAATGACAAATCATATATAAACCTGTTTGATTTACTATAGTCATTGTTCAGAGACATTTACGCTATATTTCAATACGTTCACAGTAAGTGTGTGAGTGCACGGTGCTGCTCCAGAGTGAAGTCCTGAAGTCTATGAGGGCCCAGGGGTGGATTTCTCTGCATATGCAGACTTTTCTGAGTTCATTGCATAATACTGATTACATGAAGGATGTGACTGACAAATGGTTGTAAGTGAATAAAGAATTCTTGTTGAAATAATTACATTAATAATGAAGACATGTATAAACATGGTTGTACATTATATATCACTCATATATTCACAAATCATGAATATTTGTTTTTGATTTTGAATATAGTGCTTAAACATAATGTCTTAATGAAAGAAACAAAAAAACACAAAGTGCGCTCTCTCCCTCATTATAATCTTTTTCCAGGTCCTTGGTTCCTAAGGGTTGTTGCACAGGAATGTGTGTTTCGATTTTTCACACTGGTCATGAAAAAAGTGAAAATTTGTTTTTTTATTTCTGTGAGAAAGTGAAACAATGAAGTTGTCACCACAGAGAAATCCTTTTTAAGAAATCAGACTCTGTAACAAATTTAACAACACTCACATTTCATTGGGTGCAAACTCTGGAGCATCCATCCTGTATCCTTCTTTTATCAGCTTGTAGAACTTTGCGTCCACAGGCATGCCGGGGTACGGACTGCTCCCTGTAATTGTTGAGGGGATTGGTCTCTTTCTGCACTCACAGACATTCACAATAATGAAAACCACTGGCTCTAAGGAGGAGAGACGTACCCAGTGAGAAGATCTCCCACAGTAAGATGCCGTAGGACCAGACATCACTCTCAAACGTGTACACACACTCGAAGATGCTTTCTGGAGACATCCACTTCACCGGCAAACGAGCCTGAAAGAGAAGCACTAAGTGAGGAGATGGAAACAGTAACTCATTCAAAACTTGAAACCGTCACCCAGAGGTGAAGTTTGGGGTCATATGAGTTGACGGCTGAAGCCTTGTACACGAACAGAATGTACCAGGTGTCAGATCATCACATGCTGTTTGCCTGAGGGCCTAAAAAAGACACCCTTCCATCCACACCCACACACGCCCATACTGATGAAAAAATGCCACACATCTCATCTTGAGTATGAATTATTAAGCCGGTTTATACATTTAGAAATACTTGTGGCTGTCATAAACTACACAGACAGTCACACCGGCCCTGAGGCTGTCATGTGAATTATGGTTCAGAATTACAGTTAGAAAATGCACAGTACTAATTCGATGTCAAATATACAGTGATATACATTCACTGGACAATTTATTAAGTACACGTCTTAAACTGCTTCTTAACATGAGAAGTAAGAAATAAGAAATATGATTTAAGTGACTCTGAACGTGCCATAGACATTACTACCAGATGCTGGTCTGAATATTTCCGAGACTGCTGATCTACTGTTTTTAAGGTTAAAAGAGAAAAAAGAGAAAATATCCATTGAGTGGCAGCTGTTGATAACAGAAGTCATAAGAAAATCCAATTTACTGTTTAGTGCAAAACAGAGTCATTGTCTACTTTTGCAGTCTTGCAGTAACCTGACAGACCACATGGACCTTTCAGCATATATCACCAGTCCATGTGGGCAACAGCCCATAGAGAATGTCTGGGAATAGGCAGGACCTCTCAAATCCAGCAGGTGATTGCATGATTGTTCTGCTACTGTTGAGGTTTAAAGCAAAAAATGTGAACCACATCATAGAAAAAACTGTCACCAAAACATAAGCGAAAATGTCTTTTCTGTGGAGAAATGCTCTCGGAGTTTGATTTTATATAATAAAGAAATGCGGTCCAGGTACTAAAGCTGTTAGTATTTATGCTGAACTCTACACAAGCAGTCACTTCCTGCAGTCGTCTCACTCGTAGCTCCACCTCTTCCTGCTCGAAAGGACTCTGAGTGGGCCATCCTGCTTTGGGCTGCTCACAGTTGTTTAAGATTGGAGCTTAGAGAGCCATTCACACTCACACTCATACCTAAGAACAATTTGAAGTCACCAATGAGCATGTTTTTGGTCCGTGGGAGGAAGCCAGCATGCCCAGAGAAAATCCACGCATGCACGGGGTGAACATGCAAACTCCACACAGAAAGACTCTGAGCGACCCAGGGATCAAACCATCTTCTTGCTGCAGGACACGTGCACCGAGCAGCCCTCTCATGATTCAATTCAATTCAAATGATTTGGTCAGTGATTGGATTAGATGTCACATCACGATGCAACAGAATGTGTAGCATCCTTGATTTTCTATTGAACTGCACCAGCCATTTATATCAATGAATACAAGCAGTCCAATATTCATGATTTCTTTTAAGTAACTAAAGAGTCAATCACCTTAAGCAAAAATGGCTGTCATTGTGGACCAAAATAAATATATTTGATAAGTCCTCGACCTAATGCCATTTTTCGTCCTCAGAAACAGAGCTGACGCTGCAGCCTCAGTCAAATTAACTGATTACATGCTGTCTCTACACTGATGCAAAACCATGTAGGTCCACATCCCAATAAAAGGATTATTTCCAACATCCCTAAGTTTGAGTATGAGCCTTTTTCACCAACAAATGTTTCCTGACTCAGCTTGAATGTTTTAGTGAAAGTGTAATCTTAAGTGTCCTAAACTTTTAGACTTTCAGGTTTTAATTAACCCAACGCTGGCCTTCATCCAAGGATTAACCTAAGGGAGATCTAATGCCTCACATTCTGTTCAAATAGAGCAGATTGTAGTTTGTTTGTGAGCTTCAGCTCATGAAGATACACCCAATTTTTGTGTTTTTTTGCTCACCCGGACCTTTTTAAAGCCGGCATGGCTACATCCTGCAAGAACCACACCTAATTACCAACAGTCAAACCAAAAAACAACCACCATACAACCTCCTGGCATCACGAGTTAGAGTACCAGAGCCAATCCAAACAGCTTAGAGAGCCCAAACTTAATTCAAAACTTTAGAGCCGGTCCTTTGTCATTACAGGTGTGACTCTGTTTAATCTGTTCTGTATTATTTACTTATTAGGAAATATTTGTGTCAGCAGGGCGGCTCTTTACAAATGTTATCTAAGGCCCTGCCCCTTCACTTATGGGCATGTTTACAACTTTAATGACAGATTAAAGGGCACAGCCGTCTCGTCATATTAGTCAAAAGAAGATAAATGGCGAGAGCAACGTTGGGACAAACCACAGTCTCTTTAAGATTGATGTCTGCAAACAGTCATGTTTGGTCATGTTGATTAGTTTATAAAAGTGTGCCACAAAGAGAGGAGCCGTACTACAACACCTGACATTCACATCCACAATAAACCACCGAATATACTTCTCTCTAAAGTTTGGTATAAATTAGTAAAACAAACAAGTTCTGTACTTTTAATTTGGCACCAATAGTTCTTAAGAGTTGGTAAAACTTCAAAAGATTGTCACTAAAAAGACAAAGAAAAGGTTGCTTCCAGAACTCAGAGGAGAGTTTCTTTAAAATGGTATTCCCATAATCAGGAATTTAAGAAGAAAGGGCTCCAAGGCCTCTTGTTAAACAGTTAAAATGCCTTTATCTTCAGGGCATGCTCATATAGACCTTTAGACAAACTCCAATGCATATCAGCATCAAGCCTTTCTCAGGAAGCCAAGCTTGACTTTATAAACTCAATTTGTATCACTGGTTCAACCACTGCTTTGACCTTAAACGGTGTAGAATAAACACATGTGCATCCCTAAGGGAAAAGGCCCTTTTTTATTTCCTGACATGTTGATATTAAAGACTTAAATACTTTTCCTGAGACATGAAGTGGAGCCAGAATCAAACCAGACACCCACATATTTAACTTTTGTTTCAGAGCAGTCACAAAAAATGCTCTGATTTACCAGAAAGACTTTTTTTTTTTTTTTTTTACTGAACGTGTGCAGAGAAATACTTCACATGCAGATCACAGTGAACATTTTCACTGCACATACTGAAAAGCAAACAGCAGAGCAGGTGCCCTGAACTTCCTCCCTCAGGTAAACAGTGACTTCATGTGACTTCTGCTGCGACAATCAGCAGCTGGGAGAACTTCTCTCTTCAGCCAGGCTGTGAAGTAGATACTGAAGGCTTTTATAACTCCTGATGGATGGACTGCTGTAGTGGTCAGTTTGTTACTCAGTCATTCACATCAGTGCCCTCATTACTTAGCGCATGTACTAGAAATAAGGTCAAAATCAAGGTCAGTCTGCAAAACTAAGATTACATTTATATAATCAATATACTTACTACATGCATAAACTGAATAATTTGCTTCTCTTGAAACTAAACTTTCAAGTTACAAACTTTGAAGCGTGTGGACCCTGACCCCCGTGGGCCCCTGGTGCTCGGGGGCGCTCAGGACCCCTCAGGATGTAAACCATCTGCCACACAGTCACACCTGACACCTTGGTGCTCCCACCGCACGCTCCATCCTCACAAACAGACCACACCATCTGTCAGGCTAACATGAGGTACGCTACAACAGATGATATCCACTCAACGGCCACTTTATAAGGTACACCTGTTCAACTGCTCATTCATGCTAACAGCTAATCAACCAATCACACGGCAGCAAACCCATGTATTTTTACATGCAGTGAAGATGAACCGCTAAAGTGCAATCCAAGCAGCAGAATAGAGAAGAAAAGTGACTGGAGGGACTTTGAACATGGCACAGTGTTGGTGCCACAGGTCTGAATATTTCAGAAACTGGGATGTACTGGGATCATTTACACACAAACATCTCCAGAGAAAGTATCCAGTAAGCAACTATCCAGGCTGACTTTGGGCAAGAGACTGGGTACATCCTGGACCAGTGGCCAGCTGAACACAGGACACTGAAAAACACTGCTGATAACTTCTCCACAGAGTGCAGAAGTGAGAAGCATTTCTTGCCCACCAGGTGGGAAGTGAAAAATGATGCATGAAAGCTATCAAAAACTAAGCTGAAGGGACCAATAAAAGGGTATAACAGGGTTAAGGGGCCTCCTCACGGATCACTGATCTTCGCAATAGAGCACAAGAATAATGTTTGTATTACGGAAAATAAAGAGTAAATACAGAAGAGACCGTACCAAGAGGCTTGACAATAAATGAAATGATCAGGTTTGGTTCACCAGAGGACTTAATATTCTGTATCTCTTCTCGTATGTGCGTCTGGGGCAGACTTACATTGCCTTTGACCACATAGTTGGAGTCAGTGGTGATGTCTCGTGCCAGGCCGAAGTCACAGATCTTGGCCACTCTTCCCTGAGTCAGGAGGATATTTCTGGCAGCCAGGTCTCTGTGGATACACTGCAACACAAAAGAAGCCACTGCTTTTAATATCTAATGATATGTGTCATATATAGGACTAATCAATAATACAACGAGAGTAACAAATAAAGAGCTTTTTTCTCAGGCAGTCTGGTGCTGAATTTCCAAACTTGAGTCTGTAACACACAACCTCTGACACTGACACAGGATCTACGGCCACACTATCACCTGCACAGCCTGATAAATATTTTATCTGCATGCTCTAACATGCATTTGGAGCTGTGCATGGGCTATGTGATCCAGACTCTGCATTTTAATACTTTAGAAATCATTTTTAGAATAATCAGTCAATGAGTTTGAGCCCATACCTAACAAATGAATTCTGGTGTATTTTACCGTTTTATCAAGTAACTGTGGTCTTGTTCCACATTAATGTCCATATTAAATACTGCTTTGGTCATAACTGCAGCTTAGATAATTCAAATTTGCAGTTTTTTAAAATTTTGAACGAGGCATGATCTCTCGTTATGCCTCCCCAGCAATGATGCAAAATGGATCTTTGCATGGAACTTTAATTCAAAAGGACTTCTGTAAAGTCTGGTTGCCGTTTTGAGCAGATAAGGTCAGAGCGAGTCTGTTGTGGAGTTTTTCTATAAGTCCACGGTGAAAAGGTACGACATGTCATGCCTAATTAGTGTTTATGTTCCCTCTGCAAAACCGAATAAATGTTTAACAAAAGGACCCTTCTAACTCAGCAGCAGTATCTTTGAGCTCAGACGTAGATTTTTTGGTATGGTAAATGCTAAACATTCTTCAACACCACTCACAGGTTAGAAGGATGAGGAGTCAGACAGCAAAGGTCAATCAATCACTCAATCAAAGGTCAGAAATGAAAACAATCTGTTTGTCAAACAGAAAATACATGCATGCATATATTACTGAATGGTTCAGTTTTCTAAAAGAAAAGGAAAGGACTGCCTCCTGGACTTGCTTAAAGTGCTCTTGGGAAAAGGATTCCCATTGCCATTGAATAAAGTGAAAATACTCTAGTGCACTTTGGTCATAAAGACCTTCAAAACACTGAACAGCAAGTGTTTTCAAAGCCTACATGACAAAGCTGTTCATTATTTCAACAGAGTGCCTCAGAGGCTTTTCAGTTAAATATCCATTGAGAATTGTTTCATCCCATGATGTGAACAATGATGTTAAGTTAAAATGAGGTTACCTGCATGAAAATATTTTAGACATTTAAAAAATAATATTTAAGTATTATTTAATTTTTTTTTCCTTGAAATTGACCATGTTTTAAGTCAAGTTTCTTTAATCTACAAATTAATATGCATAAAGAAAAAAATCCAAACAAACAATCAAAATAAAGAGGGTGGAAGCCCCACAGCTGTTTGTCTGAAAAATGAACAAACGTTAAATGTAGGACATCTTTGCAATGTTGCAAAAACAGGCAAATGACTTGTTCAGTGCAGGGGACGCTCGACTGACCAGTATGGTTTGTAACATTACACATATGGAGCATGACCCCTGTTGACACACATCCTTCTGGCTGGACCAGCCAGGTCTAAACAGTTGACATATGGCAGACTGTGTGCAGCGCCCGATGGATGTTTCTTTTGACACAAGTTAACTTGAGAAGAATTTGGATTTATTAAAGGGATCAATGAAGTCTTTAAAATGAACTTAAACCAACCTAAATCCACTTTTTAAAGCTGCTAAAGCAGAAAACCTGAGAGGCGTTGACACTCATAAACTTTGAATCTCAAATTTCAGGGACTTGATTTGTCCCCTACGAGCTCCACTCCAGAGTAGATATAACCCAATCATACTGTCCCATTATACAAGGCAATGACCTAACATATTTTAATATGGTTGAAATTGGTTAAAATGAATTAAAATAAGATGTACTTCAATAATGTTCTGATGATAGTAAGACCATAAACCTTACTAGTGGCTCATTGTTTGGCAGTTCTGAGTAAATATTAAATTACTGATGTGTAAAACCAAAGGAACAACTGCTCCAGGTTTATTATCATGATTTAGTGTGAGCTGCAGACCAACTGTGGTGACCTGATGGATTTAGATTTTGTTGCCCCAAACCGATCAAAGATTATGTGGATGACTAGGACTGAAGTTTAACTCTCTTTGGGCACTGAAAAATGACACCTGCATAATTTAGGTGACTGCTGATGAGAGGATCATATAACCGTCTGAACTTGTGACCTCTGACTCCATACTTCAGGGAACTTACCAACTGTTTTATGAACTCAGCCTTCGGGCAGATAGAAAACACTCATACCTTCCCTGCTTACTATGCTCAGCAGTACCTTGTGAAAATTGGAGTACCTTGGGTGGGACATGCATTAGAACATATTTTAAGTCTTGGCTGATATTAAAAACACAGATGACCTTGACATTAATTCAGTTTCAACAAATTAACTAACCCTTTGCTTAAGTCAGACTACAGTCTTTTGTCAGATTAGGCAACCACAGATACATAAATTCATGCCAACAAGCATGACTAGTGTGACTGCTGTGCAGCTGTGTAGCACTAGATTGCATTAGATTAGATTAGATTAGATCAGATTAGATATAACTTTAATAATCCCTTGGGAAGACTCCCTCAGGGAAATTAAGAATTATGACCAACATGGTGACGCTGGCAGAAGGAGGGGTCACACTGTATACAAATGCATAGTATTAACAATGCTTCCTTTGGTTCCTTTTGCTGTTCCTCTCTGACACCTCCCCTGCTTTCAGTCAGCTGTTGTATCTCCTCTGCAACATGTCTTAAATGCAGGGATATTGTCTCCAGCCAAGAATTTATTCTTTTTGCTTTGCTGTTTTGTATGTTTACATCCAATGTCGAGGGCACAAATCAAAGGAGAAATGCCACAAATTGAACCTATTCAAATCCTGCAGAAATCGTGGGTAATATTGTGTTTATGTTTACTTTCATGTTTAGGTTGATGCCCCCTGCTGGCTCTCATTGGCTTTTTTGAGTATGACACCATAGGCAGTTCGACCTGGCCTTGTAAACATCTTGTCTGTTATTTATGATTTGGGATCAATAAGGCTCAGACCAGACTGGAAATTATAAAAGAGTTACTCTCTCTGCATACACTAAAGGATTGTCAAACAAACTGTTTGATACAACAAGCAGGAATTGCCTTCTGCCCCTGGATCAATATGGAGCGGCAGTTCACACTTTGATAAAAAATAAAACAGAGAAAGTAGGAGTCATTCTGCTGGTTTAGTACTGCCAATTACTTTGCAATAATTTTGACCAAGTGTTTGCTGAAACAGAAAATGTTTTGTGCACATATTTAGGTAAGACATTAACTGCTAAACTGATCTTAACCAAACTTACAGTATATTTTATCTATTACACAAAAGAGGCCTGTATCAAGTGTTGTATCAATTTGGGGGAAGATTTGAAGAAGTGCTGATGTTTGTTCATTGTCATAATTTGAAAAAAAAAAAAACATTTTGTGATGACATGTCTTAATTCTCCGGAAGCATAAAAAAGAACTGGCACAATCCTGGAAAAATATTGTACCACATAATTTTGTCAGTGTAAAAAAATGAGTTCATGGTGACTCCTGGTATTCATTCTGATATTATTTTCAGATGGCGTAACAAATTAAAACATAAAAATATAATTATTCAGGGCATGGTGACACTCCTGGTATCTTCTTTCATACTGACATTATTTTTTCAGATGTTTTAACAGGCAGCACTCCAGTAGTTTTAGCTGTGGGTGATCTTGTTTCAAAGACAGCTTTGATACTTAATTTTGAAGAGCCCTACTCTGTTTAATCTCAAATTTCAGGCATAAATCTGGTATGATGGGTGTTAGTGATGCTCACATTTTTGGATGCTAAGAACTCCATGCCTTTGGCCACTTGGTAGGAGAAGCTGAGGAGGTCCTCAGTGTCCAGAGACAAACCGTCCTCCTCGAACATGTCACTCTGTGCATCTGCTTCGACGTAGGGCCCACCTGCGTGGACAAAGAAAAGGTTTGATTGTTCTGTGGAGCTGTCTGAGAATTTATGATAGAGACAAACTGCTCTGACAGTTTGGTGTTTATTTTCAGGAACTGAGAAATTTGATGAATGGCTGGCCTGCTTGCCTTTGCGTAGTGAGCGTCTCTTCTCTGAGAAGCCCGCAGGCAGGCTTCCAGCAGCAGAAGGCCTCATGGTCATGTAGCCGTTCAAGCTGTCACTGTGAGGAGGAAAAAGAGCAGTCTGGTCTCAGCCGAGCACAATCACTCAAAGGCACGCTGCTGTCTCAACACAATACTCCTACGCACGTTCTGGGAAGTAAATACTCGACTCTTTAAAATCACAACAAAAAAACAACACATCCAAAGCTACAGTGCAGATCCTGACCCAGCGGTTTCCCTCTGCGGCAGCACGTTCCTGTAGTAGTAGTCTTCCTCCAGCTTATAGCAGATGAACGTTTCCCTCTTTCTGCGCAGGAAGTTGAGAAGGTCTCCAAAGCAGCAGTACTCTGTGATTACCAGCGTCGGTCCTGCAGTCAAAGACAACAAGACCACTTAAGTCCCATAAATTAAATGATTAAACGAGGCAAATGTCCCCAGTAGTGACACATGTTAGTTATTAGGTTACAAATGAGCAACTACCTGCTGGTTAACCTGGGACATAAAGAACTGCTAACTGTAAGTTAACAAATAATGCAACGAGGGACTTACTGTTTATCAACCTGGACATGAGTAACTGACTGCCAGTTAACTAGTAAAAGTAACCAACCCTTCAAAAATCAGGGGAATAATAACTAACATCTGCAACTTTAACAAAGATAAAAGTGAGTTAATACCTGCTTGTTAATGAGATACTGTTTGTCATCAGTGACAAAAATGATAGCTCAGGGTTACTAACTACTAACAGATCAGGACAATGCTGAGTAACTACCTGACGTTAAAAGGGACAAATGCAGTCACTGACTGGTAATGATCAGGGTAAGGATGAATAATAATCATAAAAATGAGAAACTAAATAATGGTGAACCAGGGAAACGTAAAGTTGCTCAGTGGTTGTTTACAAAGGAGGTAGTAAAAGACATGCTGCTAGTTTACTGGGGGAATGATGAGTAACTAATGGCTAGATCACAGGGTAACTGCTAGTTAAACATATTAGTAAATACAAGCTGCTAGTTATATAGGAAAATAATGTGTTAATGTCTGTTACTTAGAAATAGCAGGGACATGAGAAGGATTGCTTCTTATCCATTTAAAAATAAGGAACTTCATGATGGTTGAACAGGGAAATAATATTTCACTTAGTGCTAGTTAACAAAGAAATAATAGGTGACAAACTACTAGTTAAATGGGGAAATAATGAGTAACTAATGGCAGGTTAAGTATGGAAATGATACAGAAGTAATGGTTCCTTAAAAACAAGAAATTTAATAACTACCTGAGAGTTAAGCAATTAGATAACAACTTACTCACTGCTAGTCAACATGGAATAAGAAGTAACTACCATCTGGTTAAACAGGGAGAAAATGAGTGACTCCCTACTTGTTAACATGAAAATAATAAGTAGCTAACTAGCTCCCTAATGAACTAGCCTTTTTAGATACTTATTAATGACAATGTTGGTGTTGGTGAATTATCACGAATAACTAAGTTGGACCTTGGTTCTGATGGCATTAGTCGCTCATTTATAACCATGTTAGTTGGTTAGATAGTTAGTTAGTCCGTTCTTTTAAAGTGTCATCCCATCTAGAAATGATGACGGAGGAGCCTTTCATCATCTTTCTTAGCCACAGTTTTAAATTAAGTTAATGTTTGTGCAATGTGTCATTTCCAGTGATGAGCAGAGAGGCCTTTGGGAAACATTACTCACTGTAAAAACACAATTACATCAAATGAAACACTAGACTTAAACTAGTCTCGATTCAGAAGAACACTGAGTTCTCCAGCTGCCGCTCCTTTACGGCATTCCTCAGCTGATCACTCTGTACTGGCAAACACAGGTCTGGTTGTTCAAAGGAAGAGTCACTTTTCATTATTAATCTGCTGAAATGAACACACTGGTGTCTCACAGGGTTCAACACCAAATCCTGTTTAAATTAACTTATTTTGGGGAAAATTTGGCTTCACTTATAAAGGACAGAACACATCATAAAGAAGAAATTAGGGACAGGGTGGAGAACGGCATGCAGAAAAGGAACCAGACTGAATTAGAACCCAGGCCACCTGCTTGGAAAAGCAGCTTCCATATATTTCATACAGGAGACACAACCTGCTACACTTTCGGGAAAAAGCTTAACTGGTTGTCATGTGAGGACGCCCCAAAACTTGAAGTATCTTCATCATCATACAAAATCATTTAGGAGAAAAGAAGTCCAATAAAAATAAATCTTCCGAAATAATTTCATCAACCTCAGAAGTTGCTAATTGCACTTGACAGTCTCATATGATGAAAAACAGCTGCCACACCTCCAACCGTGCACGCTCCCAGCAGGTTGACGATATTTATGTGGTTTCCTAAGTAGCTGAGGACTTTGAGCTCTGACATCAGCGCCTCCTTCTCCGTGGCATGAGCGCTCGCTGTGGGAACATAAAAAAAAGACTTGGATCATGACCAACGTGAGCGTACCGGTAAGCAGTGACTAAAGCCAAACTTTGATTGCATGTCCTGATCTGGCATGCATGATAGGAGAAATTAGCTTGTTGCTGGAGGCCAATGGAAACAAAAACATGTCTATTCAACATATTGATTTGGCAGCAGAGCGGAAACCACCAAATATAGATCAGCCGCTTAATAGCTGCACGGACACCTGCAGGCAAGTGATTTATTGTGTCGTTGTTTTAACGACTGCACATTGAATAAAAACATTGAGTATGTTCAGAAAGTAGATCTGAGGAGTCTGTCATGACAGCTTACATTTGAGCATCTTCACAGCCACCGTCATGACTGAGTCTGCTTTGGAGAGGCCGTATGCCGTCGCCTCCACCACTTTCCCAAATGCACCAGATCCCAGCGTTTTCCCTGCAGATGAGGAGAAAGACACAAAACTGTTACTCCCCATCCTGTTCCCCTCCCACTGACTGGCCCCGTGCCAGCGTTCCTAGGACAACACCAGTTTGAGCCCCCGGGCTGTGTGCGCAGCACCAGGACACGCAGGATCCTGTTTGAGGAGGTTTGTTAAAAACAACACCCAGAATATGTCAACAAATCCTGTTTGCTGTGAGGGAGTGGGGCTTTGTCATTAATGAGCCATGGAGCTGGTTAGCTGCTGATGACCACAGACATGGCTGAGGCCTTAATGCTGTGTCCACACACACACACACCCCCACCCCTACACTCACACACACACACACACACACACACAGAGCAGAGTGGCTGTCAATCAGGGAGAGGTAGCCCCGGGCTGGCAGCGCTGATGTCATACTGCCTGTTCTGTTAGGCTCTGGAACTGACACAAGCCCGTTTATCTCCACATCACTCTGCTCCAACGCCGCTCTACACCTCATCCATGGAAACAAAGATCTGCTGCAGAGTGTCAAGCTGACAGGTTGATAAAACCTCAGAGAGGAGAGGAGGAGTGCTTACCAAAGCGCAGGTTGTTTCGAGGGAACTCCCACTGGTGATCGTACGGTAGCTGGGTGGGGTCAATGTACACATAGTTGTTTCCATGGATGCCATCAATGACTTTCCACTGGATCTGGTATTTGGGTTTCTGGCATGATGGCAGATGAAGAAGATATCAAAACATAATTTACTGTTACAATTAAATTCTGGGGATTTTAAAATTTCTGTCTTGGTTTGGTCTGAGTCAAAATTTGGAACAAAAGAGGGTGTGTCACCAAGCTGGAAAAGTGTCCTACCTGCATGTACTTGTAGAAAAGCATGATAAGGATGAGGCAGAGGATGCACGCCGCTGAAACTGAGCCGATTAGCAGTGGGGTGAACAGATCATGGGGAACAGTTCTCTCTGCAGGGACACAGAACAGATACTGTCAGGAACAAAAGCACTGAGGATCAGTTTAGCCCATTTCCATCTGCTACTGTTATTTGAGTCTTCGGAGTCAAAAGATCAAGAAGAAGTTTGCAAGAGTCACGAAGTCATGGACAAGTGATAAAGCACTGCAGAATAAGACAACCAAGCTGCATTGCAACTTAGTTAATACACTGTGAAAGCTAGTGAAGAAATAAAGAAAAAGCAAAGGAGGGTTCAGGACTGTTTCTTAACATATTTGCTCTTTAATGGTTCTAGTAACTGAAGCGTGTTAATTCCGAGTGACAACCTCTGGCTTAATTTCTTGCTTTTTTTTTTTTTTTTTTTTTTGTTAAGTTTTTCTGCCCTTTAGTCTCCTTCATATGATAAAGTATTTTCATGCACAAAAAGCATCATCAGAACTTCTCCATGTCCTCTCTCTTACAGCACCAGCACCATCTTTAATCAAAACTTTCTTCCATTTTACTCCAGTGCTCTTCTTCATTGTGTTTCTGGTTTTCTGGGTGCAGCTTTTGGGCTAAGGTAATCAACACCTCTATGCTCTTCTGTATGCTGACAGCTTCCAAGAAGCAGAGATAAAGATACAGAACAAGAAGTAATGACAGAATGGTCAGTTTGTATTAGTGATGCACAGATTGTGAAAATCAGGGCTGATGAGGGACAATCCTTTTATCTGATAAGGTTGGAGTTGACTTCATGGTTGACTTTGTCTGCAGATGGTTGTATTAGCTTGGTATCCTTGGCTGTATCTTCTCACATATAAACAAATGATCCTTAAATCCCTGATTAATTAAAGTGAAGCACTGAAGGGTTCACCCTATGCTTTTTCTGCTACTTTGACTAGTCATCAGTTAACACTGTAACTCCTTACAACATGAAGCTGAGACAGTTCTGATGGTGCACGAGTGAAATATCACAGAAACAGCTGAGGACTTACTGCTGGTCATCAGTTGCCAACAAATATTTAATGAAGACATTTATTATTGGTGTTTATTTCGTAACTGTATAGTTGCAAACAGCTTGACGTCTTTTCCGCCCTCTAGTGATGTCCTCCTGTAACATGCGTCACAAACAGGCAAGTACATAAACAAACTGCTCATGACACCAATGGATGCAAACGCAGGGACAAGCTGCAGGTATATCTCAGGCTTTAAGGGAATTTTTCCAAACACTCTGTTTGTCATTACAGGCCAATCAGATCCACTAAATGTGTGACTCAGCAGGCAAACGCCACTGTTGACCCACATGAGCACACACTTAACACATAAGCGTGGGTTCAGTTCCTCTGTGACAAAGTAGAAATGATGCTAGAGTGTAACGTTTAAAACAGCATTTTTATTGCTAAATCTGCATTCACTGCAGGAATTCATGTTTCCTGTTATAAATCAGCTTCCTTTCCAGCTTCTTTGAGCATCACCTCCACCAAGGGGGTTATGTTTTTTTTTTTATTTGTATGTTTGTAAGTTTGTTTGCTTGTCTGTAAGATAATTCAAAAAGTTCTTGATGGATTTTGTCAAATCTTCAGGGAATCTTGGCTGCACCACAAGGCCGCAGTGATGGTTATCCAAACTTGGATGCAGGTCCAGGAGTGTTTGAAGGATTTGTTTCACATGACTTTTTGGAGCATGACTCGGCTAATTAAGTCAGAAATGCCTGGATGAAGGTTTGTACCCTCTGAGCACTGCAAGTTTTTACTTTCTTTTTGTGACTTCTTGCATTAACCATGTTGTGCTTTGGGATTTACTATAAGCCCAAAAGAAAATTGAGCATAGTAGGTGGGGCCTCCACTGGAGTCTGTTTCAGTGGGCTGCCATGTTTACACTCTCAATGACATTGTAGAGGGGCATTAAGGTAAGCCAGGGAGGGTTAAGTCACACTGAAGCCCACTGTGCTCCAACCACACTAAACTAATCCAATTAAACATGTAAACAAATGGAGAATCATCTGTGTCTGGTTCTTTTCTCATTTGTACAGCATCGCTCCTGTTTGTGGAGCAGGCTCCATTATTTCTCTTATATTTACAGCTGTGTTGGTGAGTTATTCCACATGATCAGTGTCCTGTTCCTGTCTGGGATGCCTTTTTGTTTTGCTACTCTGTACACCGGGGTGTAATAAGCTCTTTAGAGATAAGAAGCTTTCTCTCTACTTCAAAACAGAGAATGCAGAGTCTGCAGGAACTAATCCACTGTAAACCTGTCAGTGCTTTCTAAAGCTTCTCTGTGTTTTCAGCTCTGCAGCTCACCCACGCCTCCACAGCCTCCCACAGCCCCCCAAACACCCCCGAAGCGCCCCGCACCGCCAGGACTCCCACTGAGCTACACACACTCTGCCTCCGCCTGCTCTGCTTCGCTCCAATGCTGCTGCGCTGTGAAGCACACAAATCCCGGGCACGGGCGCCCACAGGTCTGTCTTGCCTGGCTAAAAACACACTCATCCTGCTCGAAGCTCGCCCACATACCCGCTGTAGCAGCAGTTAGCCCCCCGATCGAGCATTAGGATGGGTCTCCACACTCAGGCATACACAGGTTCCAGTTCTGTCAGTTCAGTGGACATGTGCAGCAGATGGGGAAGTCGTTATAGCAGGCCGGATTCTGAGTCACAAAGTAAACAATGGACTAAAGCTGATTCCTATCTGTTGGAGACAACATCTTATCCAGACCCATCATATCTGAGGCTTCTCTGCTCACTCCTGTTTACCTAACAGATCTCAGTCGGCCAAACTTTAGTTGTACAACCACATTTATGGGTTAATCCTTCTCAGAATCACGCCTGTCGTAAATATTTGGGGTTGAGGATTTAATCCTTGTGGGGCAGAGGGACTATGATAACTTTGTTTTTCTGTTCCACTGAGCAGAGGGTTTCTGTAGTCTTAGTTCACTCCATGAGGCTCAAATGAAATTAACAACAAATGAGGAAAGATTTGTAATCTGACCTGAAGAGAGGTCATGTCAGCATGTCCTCTGGTTCTGTTGACTCTGTTATGCTTCATGTTAATCTGAAGGTGAGGACGTGGGGATTACATCCATTCAGAAACAAAACAGGAGACATGCAGGCGCATGAGGCCTCCATTTTTAGGATGATGATGTCACTGGTAGACATTTTAGATGCTTGGGATGAACATGGGGCTCAGTGGCCTTGGCCTTTAAAGCCCAGAGTTCATCCTGGAGACAGAGGAGACATCTGGACAAAGCTCGAGGAAAATCATGCAAAGCCTCCTCAAACAAAACATCACATGTAGGACATTTACATAAGGCTCCGACCTTTGACCCAAGAACAACATTTTCTGATCAGTTATTCCTAAAGTCAGATTTAAGGTAAGGCTTCAGTCGGAGTAGACATTTGAGCACAGTTAGAAAATATTATCTGAAAGATTTTTTGAAAGATCACATTTTCAAGGCTGGACTCAGAAGAAGAGGATAAACATTTGATCCTTGACCTCTTAAAAAAACTGATGACCTCCAAAATTCAATAAGTTTATCTTTGATTAGACATTTGTGTAAAGTTCACTAGAATCCTTTAAAGTTTCTTGAGAGGACTACAACTGGATGAATGCACAGACGGACGCATTGACGGAAAAATTAAAAACAGGCTGACTCAGCTGAAGCTCAGAGACATAAAAAACTCCTTCCTCTTTGTGATAACAGTTAACAGTGTTAAGGTCTGTCTTTATTTTCTCAATGACATTGGCTTTTTTAAACAAATGTGTGTACAATTTTAACTTGACGAGTAAAAAATGTCATTTTATTTTTTTAATCTACCAGTAACTTTGGTAAAGGACTCAATGAGTTTCAGGCACTGTATGCAATGTTAGCCGTGAATCCCCTTTTTGCTACCACTGGTAATTAAATGCAAAATTTTTGTGGCGGGTAATTAATGAAAAGACAAACCTCCAGGTTAACACAGAAATAGATCCCCAGAAGCCTGTAACAAATTCTAGCTGCTGAAAATAGAATATCGTGGTTAACACTCCAAACCCTCTTGCATCAATAATTGACCACCAAAACTAAAACTGCCTGTAAATCCCAACAGTTGGAAAGGCCTATTCTGAGGAAAGGCTTAAGAGTTAAGACAAACATAATTCTGATCCAGTGCCAGACATTTCCACAGAATCATAAAGCTCTTGTGACGGCCATCAGGCTCTTTCCACAATTCATTTACAACTTTGAGGTACAAAAGAATCAAAAACACATAAGTGCCCAATAAATCTGTTTACTGCATCCTGTTTATACAGTTGTACTTTATGGATAACAAAGCAAAGATTCTCTCACTGGCCACTTTTTTAGGCACACCTTGCTAGTACAAATTCAAGTCCTTTTTGCCGTCAGAAACGCTTTATTTCTTCATGGCACAGATTCAACGAGAGCTGAAACATCCCTGTGAGATGTTGGTCCATATCTCCACGACAGCATCACACAACTGCTGCAGATTTTTTATCCATGATGAGAATCTCCTGTTCCAAGAAGAGTGAACTCAGCTAAGTTTGAGCTTTGTGACATGGAGCTGCTGGAAGTCTCCATCAGAAGATGGTCCACTGTGGTCATAAATGGACGGACATGGTCAGCAACAACACACAGGTTGACTGTGGCATTTGTTCTGCTGCTACTCAAAGTGTACCAGGCACGTACCCCCACACCATTGCACCACCAGCACAAGCCTGAACTGTTGATCCCGACCTCAGGGGGTGTTCCCAGTGACGTATCTAATTTGCGTCTTTGACATTCTGACTCTGAGGTCAAATGGACAGCAGCACATGCCAGCTGCAGCATACCCACCTGTCATGTAAGCCAGCCTTGAAAAAAATTAATCTCAATATTCATGATGGATGTATTTAAAAGAAATTCACCCTGAACAGACTGCACAAATGAAGGTATGAGCTAGAAAGAGAATTCATTTTCAAACCCCAGCAGTAGACACGTTTATCCCTACTCACAGCTTAATCTGCATTAATTCTCTTTATCAAAAACACTCACCACTGATAGAGAAAAGTGTGTAAGCCTGCTCTCCCTCAGCCGTAGCCACGCACTCCAGAGTATTGAACCTCCCTCTGCTGATGTTCACCCGACTCTCCACCTCCGTCTTCCCAAACCTCGGGCTGATCAGGGTGACAGTGATGACGTTGTGCTCTTCCTGGGTGGCATTCACCTGTTGGGAGCACCTGAAGGCAGAAGATTACACGAGATTGACACAAGATCAGCAAGGAATTCATCTGCTGTGTTTCCCCTCAACCCTGCAGGACTCACATTCCTCTCAAAGTCTTTGGAAAACATGACTGCCCCACAGAATCAAGCAAATGCTCATGTGCTGATATTTCAGTGTGTTTCCATGCTGTTGGTTTGAGCAGAAGCCATAATGGGGGGGGGGGGGGGGGGGGGTCTGTGCCCAATGATGTAGGAGTGTAAAAGTCAACCACGTTTCACAGCTGTTCAGCTTGAGAGCACCTGTTATCTAACTGCTCCCAGGGTACATGCTCCTGTTTCTGTACGTTCAGTCCGTGTGCGTATCAGTCTCTAAAGAGTATTAATTGGATTAAATCATATTAATAAATGACAGGATAGAGTTTGGATTATCACTCGTCATCCACAGCCCGTGCGTCGCCAGGTCTTCATCCTCAGACTCCCTTTATATTTGACACAACATGAGCAAAGTATGACAGTCCTATCCGAGCAGACTCCCAAACCCATCTACCAATCACAAATCAATCCTGAGCTAATCCCCGTCATCTCATCAGTATCAACCAATCACAAGTCCCAAAAGCCTGCAATCCCTCATTCCACCTCCATCATCACTCCTGACTCAGATTTAAAGCATCTTCACTGTGACCTTGAAGGCATCACTTGCATTATTCTTTGCATTATTAAGGCAAAAATCAAATATACTTGAAAAATAAACTGATTGTGAATTCAGACACTCTCTGGGTTTGTTGTTTTCAGCTCCTTGTTTACACTGATGGTATTGCAGCTCTTCAGTTAGTGAATGTGGTGTGTCACTCTGAGGCCAAAACAAGGTTCAGGTCTGTATTTCTGTGTGAACTTCTGCCTCTCTAATGATTACCTCTGCTAACAGGAGAACAGAAGGACTAACACATTCAGGGATGAGGATTTTGGGGCCATAATAACAAAGACTGTTGCAATTGAAAGAAAAGATATCTCAACATACCAACTCACCATACTAACCCTAACACTGACCAACACTTTTTTTGGTCAAACAGAAAACAACTGAATCAACTCTAAGACTCATTTTGTCAATGGTTAAAGCATTATGTCCTCAGAAGTTTCCTACACTGCACCTGATCACCATACCTACCCCTGCAGGTGTCAAGCCCACAGGGTGGTGTTTCCATGTTGATTTTTAAGACTGAGCCTGGCCGAGCCCAGAGGAGGGAAGCCTGGCCACCAGGATCTCAACCTAAAGCTCCCCCAGTGTCTGGCTTCAAGGGGGGGCGCTGGACTCCCTATTCCCGACGAGGTGACTAGGCTTCAATGTGGCCAATCCACTGTGGTAAAAAGCTCATGTTTGGATCTCAGGAGCAGACTGACAGTCTGCTAAGAGGTGAGCTACTGTCTGTCCAAGCCCCTGCCTCTTGGCTTGTCCTCAAAACTCTTAGCTGGGTGTCCAAAGCATTTACTTTGAAAAGCAGAGTAACTGATTACTACAGCTGTGAATAATGGCATATAACTCTGGGTTTATTTTGTGGGTTTTCTCTCTGAACTGGCTCCAGGATGAAGATGGGCAGATGGATGGGAACATTCATTTAGTGACGTTAGAGGTGAAATTCTTGGCACAAGACAGATGAGAGCAAAAGCATGAATGTTTTCATGAACCAAACCAAAAGGGATGGAACGTAAGCCACTTCATTAAACAAAGTCTCAGCAAAACATGTCTGTGATGGCGTGAAAATATCCTTTCTATTAAGAAATGCTTTCAGTGTTATTTCTTCTTCATTTGATAAAGAAATGTGGTCCAGATTATAATGATAATAATATTAGTAATAAATGTTATTGGTATTGCACTTTACATTTTTGCAATCTCAAAATGCTACAGGGTAAGATAAAAACATCAGATCTGACTAAATGCGACGGACGCTGTTAGCATCTATGCTAATCTCAGAATGAACAGTCACTTCCTGCTGTTGTCTCGCTCGTAGCTCCACCTCTTCCTGCTCTAAAGGACTCTGATTGGGCCATGCCGCTTAGGGCCACTCACAGTTGTTGTAGATTGGAGCTTGGCAAGACGGATCTACCTGACTATAGACACTGAATCAGGCTGATCTAGCTGCACCGTAAGATTAGGGTCTTTCACACATGGTGTACTTTTACTAGTATCATATTAAAGTTAAATATGTAATTATCATAATAATAAGTCAGCTGTGACCATATGATTAAGTACCATGTACCATGGCAACGATGGCTCCCTTAACTTCAGCATAACAAAAAGGAGTGATCCTCTCACTTTTTATTGCTGAGAATTATATTACTTTAACACTAATACACTTGTCAACATCAGAAAAGGAAGTATTTAGTGCAGTGGACCTTGACACGATCTCTGCTTGTTGCATTTCTAGATCTGACAATCAAAACAACGGGACCAGACGTCATCACAAGTGGAGTGGTTGACCTAGGAAGAAGGGGAAACAAGCCGGGATAAGAGGTAAGCTAAGAAGGCTTGGACCCAAGGCTGTTCCACTACCCAGCCATTCGTGGCAAACGTCTGCTCGAAGGACAATAAAATGTTTCGGCCTGACAGAACACAAGACTTCAGTAAGATGAGACAGGGTGGACTCTGTGTGTACATCAACAATGCTTGGTGCTCAGGTGCAGTCAGAGTGGATGAAGATGTTCACCTGATGTTGAGTTTTTACTCCTGATGTGTCGACCATAACACCTACCCAGACAATGTGTTGTTGTTACTGCTTACATTCTACCAGATATAAATTCAAAAAATGCACTCCAGGATTTGCATGAGGACATCTGCAGTCACATGACAAAACAGCCAGATGATGTTTTCATTGTTGTCTGGGATTTTAATCAAACGGACCTCAAAACTGTTTTGCCAAGATTCCATCAGCGCGTCCACATCTCCACCAGAGGAAACAACACACTGGATCATATTTACACCAATCAGACTACATCTCCCTGTTTCTCCTGCCTACTTACATCCAGCTGACAAAAAGGGTCAAATCAACTGTAAAAACAGTTAAAGTGTGGACAGATGAAGCTACAGCGGCTCTAGAGGACTGTTATGAATGCACAGACTGGCAGATGTTCAGAGATGCTGCTACCCAGGAAAACCATGTCGACCTCGAAGAATACAGATCATCAGTGACTTCATACATCAGCAAAATGGTTTTGTTTTTGTTTTGTGTTGCAGCCACAATTTCATCGTGTAACCTGTTGCACAACAACAAAGTTTCTTGTATCTTGTGTCTCATATGATTTCATGTTTCCCAACCGAGCTCTTCCCACTTTAAGACTTCGAGAAAAACAAAGAAGGAAAAGCATCAGTACAAAAGGAGTTAAAGATTCAAAAGCTTCTGACCTGACATAAGGCTGCTCACAGTAGTACCAGGTGATCCGTGGAGCAGGGAACCCCTCGGCCACACAGCGGACCTGTCCGTCCACCGGACCCTCCTGGGAGGTGATCTCAGGTTTACCTAGCAAGCACACGTTAAGGTCACTATGGAGCCCTTTCCACACATGAAGACATGATGTTATCAGGATAATGTCTGGATAATTTCAGGGTTTTAAAAGCAAGTGTGAATGAGGTTTTTTATTCAGTCCTATTGAACCTGTAGAAGGTTTGAATCAGAGCGAGAGAGGTCATTTCACTGGAAGCTAAAGGTCAATGAGACCTTTTACAAACTTCAGTGAGCAAAGATTAATGTCATGTGGAGTAATGAGATTCAAGATGTTGCTTTAGGGAACAAAAAACCTTTAAACAAATCTATGAAATCACTCACTGATCACGTAAATGGTGTAGGTTTGGTTTACTGAAGCATGACGGTTGGAGGCTTTAAAGGTGTAGACCCCGCCCTCAGAGATTTTCAGTCGCACCAGCCGAAGCTCACTGCTGTACCTGAAATTAGAAAATGATCATGAGTCTAGAACAAAGATATGTTTGGACTAAACATCAACGTTTTTAACAAAAGTCCTAAAGGTACAAAAACACATTCCTCATAATAACTTCAGCAGGATGACCCTGGGTTCCAGGGGGCTGCAGTCTGTCCCAGCTTAGAGAGGACCAGTTACAAGGCTGACATGTAGAGACAGACAACCATCGACGCACACACACTTAAGGCCAATCAAGAGGAACCAAGTAACCTCGTCTGCATGTTGTTGGTCAGTGAGAGAAAAAAAGAAACTCTGACTTTGAGAGTCAAACCAGCAACCTTTTTGATGTGAGGCTCGAGCACTACCTGCTGCACCACCATGCACCCACAGATGGATGCATACATTGGAAAATGAGATGCAAGGTAATAGAATATCATTTTCATCAATATGCTTTACATTGCAATAGGGATGGAAATTCCTATTGCATAGAACCGATAATACTTTTTCTGAGAGAATCAAAATCATCCATCTTCGTGCATAACCACTCCTTCAGCAGATGCACGTCCTGTAAATGAAGGAAGTCCTGCTCTGATCAGAGGAGAAACTACAAAAAGTTAAAGATGTGATCCTTACAGCAGAGACAGAAGGGAGACAGAAGCCTGCATTTTTTCACACAGAAAATCCACAAGAACTTATACAAAAAGTTTGGATCAATTACCATAATTGATAATGGCTTTGACATCAACCAGATGCTTGGTAATCATCTTTATAACTGCGGTATTTAAAAATCTTATTTATCTGCAGAACAAAAAATAATGAAAACTACGTAATATATTGGTGGACTAGGCAAAAACAAAAAAACACAAACAGTAACAAAGAAACAACATAGAAATGTAATTTTTGGTCTATGACGCCCAGCCTATCAGACTCAAAGTGCTTTGCAGTCTGTTTCATCAGGCCAAAGCTATTCATAAGTTTTAGCATCTGTTCGTCCTTTCGGTTCAATAGAGCCACAGTTTTAAAATGTTGACCGGAGCTCAATGAAAACTTAATACTGAATATATTTTAAAGTCATTCTTGCTTGTGTGCAGCAAGAGAACTGTGCTGTTTTTTGTTTTCCTGAAAGCTGCTTAAAAAGACGCTGCACTATCCAGATATTTGCATTTATGACTATTCACAGTGTTGTGTTTATCTTCTGTTGTTTTTGTAAATTTGTTCATTACAGAGTGCAAATGTTAAGCAAAGGTCAGATTTTTTCAAGTTCTCGCTTTTTTTTTTATCCATTGATGTTAAAATTGAATTTTCATTGATTATCAAAGTGGTAAATGATTAATTGGTTTACTCTCATGCATGGGTTGCCTTTGGCGCTCCGATAGACTCTAAATGTCACATCCTTTTCTTAAATGGTGATTAGAGCTGTTAAAAACAGGCTCTATGAGGTGGAGCCACAAGATTTGATCAGTCTTGTTAATATTATATAACTCTCTCAGACAGAAAAGAGTTTGGCTGTGGCTTCTTCACTGTTTCTTTTGTTCTGGAAAAGCCTTTTTAATCCCTCATTTCCAGTTAGAACAGAAACCTGGAGGTGTCTTCTGGAACTAGAACCTCAAGTCTCAGGGAAATGTGATGAGAGCAACCGCAGCCAAACTGGAGCTGTTAAATTCCACTCAAAGAAGCTAAAGAGTTTCAGCAAGTTGCTACTACGAGCAGAACTGGAGCACCGACAGCAGGTCTGTGTTTGTCTGCTTACATGCACACTGAAGTCGAGCTACAGTCACAGATCATATGGACTATTTACCCAGAATTCTTTTCTGGACTCGGAGTAAAGACCTAAAGAGGCAAAGCACCTGTATTCATGGCTGTGTGTGGAGATAACGTGGTCTGTCGTGTTTTTCAGCTCTTGGCCCATGAAGCTCCAGGAGACGGCGTGCGGCCTGGGATACGCCTCCAAGTCAACGTTCAGGGACAAACTCTCACCTGAACGCACCTGGATGGTCCTGTTCTCTGAGGGTGTAAAGTTGATGAATCCTTTCTCTGCAGAAAAAGATAAGGGAGTATTAAGGAATATTATATCCTCATAGTCTGAGTATTGGGCATATAGTTCCACCATGTTTGATTGTATGTGGAGATGCTACCTCCTCATTCAAGTCTTTCAGATATCAACACACATTTACATTTGTGTGCAGCTATCATCAGGTTGTACTCGTGCTTCTCTTCTCAGATAGCAAGTTGCTAAATAGTTGCAGAACAATGACCAAAACAGAGGGTGCATTTACTGGAAAATCCACGACCCTTCATCCATCATTCTAGCTAAACCTGGCACACCATCATATGAACTTTAACCCCCCCTTTAAATCTCGAATTTAGAGGTCAGAGGTCATTTTGCTTTATGAAATAATGAAACAGTCATTTCATTGAAGATCTTGGCATTGGAATGACTGACTGTAGTTTTAGAGTAAAAGTACCCACCGTAGACATCGAGCCACACCGACTGCGAGCTGATGCCCTTTTCGTTCTCCGCCTCACACCGGTACCTCCCAGCGTCTCCAGGTTCGACCGCTGCAATGGTCAGGGTGACGCTGCGTATGTGCGTGTAGTGCTCCGTCGTGATTCTCGAAGCACCGTCAACCTTTGCTGGTTGCTGTGGATACCAGACGGCACCCTGTCAACGCCCAGAGATCTCTAGAGATTAACCCCGTCTGCATGTCTATCCGTGCTGACAGACACACAACCGCCAGCATGCAACTGCACACAGTTCTCTCACACTCACATGCACACACATACAGCCAGAAGCTTGAAGAGCAAAGAGCTTGTCCCAGGTGCTGAGGAAGAGCCAACCACTGGCGGTGGGTAAAAATCAAATACTGGCCCAGATTTTAAGAAGTTCAGTCTATGAAAAGACTCGCTCTTTAAGGGGGATGAGTGTCAGTCACAGACAGGCCTGTGAACAAATCTCTTGCACAGCAAAGTTGGTAAAGTCTGTAAATTTGGTAGTTTTGGCATTAACAGTTTCAACCAAGTGTTTAGTTTGCATATTAGAAGAACAAATTAAATTGTGTTTGTGTCATTTTTGCATCATAAGCTGATGGACATACTTTAGTTAAGTGAAGTGAAAACTGCCTTCAGTATAAAAACATGAAGCAGCATCAGATTCAGTGAAGAGCCTCAGGCTTGGTTGGGCTTTCTTCTGAAGTTTTAGAGTAAAAAAAAAACTAAATTGATGATTTCTTGTGGCTCAGGCATCACTTTTGTCATGGCCGATACCCTGTTTTGTTTTCGCTTCAATGCAGAACAGTTTCATGACAACAGTGGATTGCTCTGTGACTCTTTCCAGCTTTAAACCAGTTCAAAGTGAGCAGACACATCAGACAGAACCAAAAGGCAGACTCACAAAGATGGATTGATGCTGTTTACAATGTGTCAAATATTTTAGGTTTCAGTCTTCTATTTTTACAGTTTTTTCAGTGCTCAAAAGGGGATCAAGACCAACTTACAAAGGGATGTTGGATAATTTTCTAGCACATCTAATGTCTGACTGAGTGGAGGAGTAGGCAGTGTTGGCCTAGTCCCAAGTCAGACAACAGGTTGCTGCACAGCGTTATTCACTGGAAGTTTAGTTGTTTCGCCAAACTTCTTGTTGTTCCATGACACTTGATAATATCTTTATACTCTTGAAGATGACATCAAAGTCCAAAAGTGTGTTAAAGGTTCATTCGTGGAGATTATAGTGATGAACAAAATGTTTAACATTCCTGAACTTTGGTTCTCCTCTGAGCTTATAAGCAATGATCCAAGAACACAGCAAAAAATTAAACCGGTGGAGAACTGAGTTTCTGATTGACCCAGAAAAACACATCAACTCTGCACCACTATAGTGCTTGTACATTAGTAGTGCTGGTATTGGGGGTGCTGGTTTGGTGGAGCAGTAAGCAACCAGGCACAACTCATATACAGTGCTCAGCATAAATGAGTACACCCCTTCAGATTTGTCAGAAAACCTTTAGTTTCCTTTCAAAATCAACATATTCTATGGTATACTATACCACAAAATACTCCCCCAAATGTGGGCCATTGATTGCAAACAAGATCTTTTAAGTTGCACACAAAAAAGCAAGTGCATCAGGAGGTTTTCTAATCAGAAAGCCTGGATGACAGGGGAAATTCAACAGCTCATCAAACATCGTAACACAGCCT
This sequence comes from Cetoscarus ocellatus, assembly GCA_037902135.1. Lineage (NCBI taxonomy): Eukaryota > Metazoa > Chordata > Actinopteri > Labriformes > Labridae > Cetoscarus > Cetoscarus ocellatus. The sequence goes on from JBAMNC010001447.1 coordinate 82,264, forward strand.
TCAGATCTGGGGACACAGTGCAGTACAGTGCTGCCAGAGCTGAGCTGAAGAGAAGCATCAGGGAGGCAAAGATGGCCTACAAGGACAAGATCGAGGTCTACCTGACACACAATGATAAACAGAGGGTGTGGCAAGGGCTGCAGCAAATCACAAAATACAAAGGAAGCAAACACACCTCTGCTCCTACTGACTGTGCTCGAGCTGAAGAACTTAAACCATTTCTTTGCCAGGTTCGAGGTCAACGGATTAGCTTCCACATCCCATGGACCACCCTCACCCCTGTCACCAACACCCACCACTCGAACTGCAGGAACAGGAGGTGAGACGTGTCCTGAGGTCAGTCAACCCACATAAAGCTGCTGGACCTGATGGAGTACCCAGCAAAGTACTTCAAGCATGTGCTGACCAGCTCGCTGGGGTCCTAACAAAGATTTTTAACATCCCCCTGGCACAAGCCACCATACCACCCTGCTTGAAGGCAGCTACCATCAACCCAGTCCCTAAAAAGGCAGCCACAGCTGACCTAAATGACTACAGACCTGTTGCACTCACTCCTGTTATAACAAAGTGTTTTGAAAGAGTGGTCCTTCACCACATCAAATCCAACCTCCCCCCTCTCTCGATCCACACCACATTGCTTATTGAGCCAAAAGGTCAACTGAAGATGCAATAGCAATCACAATCCACTCTGCGCTGAGTCATCTTGAGCACCAAAACAGCTACGTCAGGATGCTCTTCATTGACTTCAGCTTGGCATTCAACACGATCATGCCGGACATCCGAGTAGTGAAACTGCTAAACCTAGGCCTCTCCCCCTCCTTCTGCTCCTGGGTCAAGGACTTTCTATCAAGGTGCTCACAGAGAGTGAAAACTGGTCACTTCATCTCCTCCTCTGTTACTCTCAGCACTGGCTCTCCACAAGGCTGTGTACTGAGCCCACTCCTCTACTCACTGTAAACATCTGACTGTTCTCCAGCACACTCGTCCAATGTTGTCAACAAGTTTGCAGATGACACAACCATTGTCGGGCTCATCTTGGGGGGGATGAATCTATGCTCAGAGACAAGGTGAGAAGGATGTCAGAGTGGTGCTCAGCGAACAATCTGACTCTTAACACTTCCAAAACAAAGGGAGGAACAGTGTGGGGAGGAAGCTGTTGGCAAAAAGGCTCTGTAGAGAATTATTAAGTCTGCAGAGAAAATCACAAACTGCCCCCTCCCCTCCCTGGAAGAACTGGCCGTCCCCCCGCTACATCACACGGGCTAAAAACATAACTAAGAACCCATCTCATCCTGGTCACAACTTCTTCGAACTGTTGCCTTCAGGTAAACGGTACAGGGCAGCTATAACGCGCACATCCAGACTCAGAGACGGTTTTTATCCCACAGCAACCAGCACACTGAACAAACAGAACACTTTTGTCCCGTGTACTGTTTTTGCTACAAGATTTTTTAACCTAAATTATAAGCGAAATACACTGACTGATTTTCGTACTAATTTCGTTGTATTTAGATACAATGACAATAGAGTGATTCTGATTCTGATTTTGAAAATTATTTTCCTCTATTTAAGATCAGGATGCAAAAATGAGTACACCCCAATCAAAGGGATGGGAGCAAAGCTAAATTTTAGTTATCATATTGCCCTTATTTTCATCTTATGGTAAAAAAAAAAATGTAATGTTAAACTCAGCTGTGTCAAAACATTTGGAAGCTGTTCTTTTGTTCATTTAGATATTGCTTGATACATTTATTTTAATAGAGGCTGTACTGATTTATGCTGGGCACTGTAAATCTTTCTGCTGGCCTGGTTTCAGATTCAGCCTGTGGACAGTTTGCAGAGTGTCCTCCCCTACTCTCTCTCGCCCCCTTTCACAAATCTACCCACTGTCTCTCTCTCTTTTACCAACAAAGGCACACAATTCCCCCCAAAAAATCTTTAAAAGAAGTGCTGGTAGCATGAGGACTCTGCACCAAAGTCTCAGAGTCTTACTGTACTCGGTCAGAGACGTGAGGAAAGCTGCATTTAGCAACACAAGTGGCAGCATGCAGCTTTGACACAAAAGTACAGCGATGTGATGATGACACGTCTGATTTATAACATTAAAACAATAAATCGTTCAGCCCTGTTTTGAGATGTGTAGCACTGGTCAACCTCTTGTTTCAACTACCAAAAACTGCAGGTAAGCTCCAGTTCAAATGTGTTGGTAAGTCTTTAGTACTGAGACATGACAGTTGTATTTGGGCACATCTTTTGGCTTCTGGCTTGTTGGAACTTTTGGTTAAAAATTGCTGAAGAGGGTGCCAATAGGCTGGTGGGTTTTCTCTGCTCACATCCATGCAATGAGGCTCCTGCATAGTGCAGGCAGCCTGAGTTTGTTTCTTGCCTGCAGTTCACCACTCTACCTCTAACCACTCCTTCTCTTCCGTCCTTTAGGATGAAACAAATACCTTCAGCAATGTACTTGAAGATCTGCAGTTTGTCCCAAAGTGCATGCACTTCCCCCATTAGAATAACGGAGGATTGCCTTCTAAAAATGGGCCACCTGATCTCCAGCTAGGACCCAAGTTTGTTCTCTGGCTTGAGAGAAGAAATCGAAGGAGGCAGGAAAAAAAATCAAACTGCTAAACTTGCTGTTGTGGAGTCATTTGGCATCCCAGATCGGGACACACTACATAAGATGAAACAACCAACACCTGGGCTTGGTTCTTGAAACCTTAAGACTGTAGAGTCAGGCAAAGTCTGACCTCTGCGTTAGGCAGAATAGATGATGGATGGATGCCTGTCTCGTAGCCATATATAAAATTTTGAATACAGAACCAGCTGATAACAGCTTCACAAACTGGATCACATACAAAACTGTCAGTTGGCCTAATTCCAGCAGCAACTGTGCCTTTAAATGCTCTAAAAATCTTTAGTCTGCACTGAGAGGAAGTCGTCTGCATTTTTCTTTTTCCCTGCAAGGTTCACGCCTTGATGATAACAATCATAGGGATTAAAGCAAAAAATAATCTTTTAACTGAAATTTTTTTTTTCTGGGGGGGTGACATGTCTGCGGCAAAAAGAAGACAGACGTAATGTTGAGAAGTCATGCAGAAAAAGGCTCAGGGAAGTTATATTGTACATTTCATATTATTGTTAACTAATGAAATCACTAAATCAAGTCATTTTGTGTTTTTGAAGTCGTGATATTGAGCCGAAAGAAATTCTACATTCCGATCTTGTTCAGATGCGGAAGCTGAGCGCAGTAGACTGCTCCCACCGTGCGCTGCACTGTTCAATATCAGACACGAAAACAGGTCGGGGCTGAAAAAGGTGAGGAGGCAATAATCCCTCTAGCGGGGTCTGGGAGCACACTCCCCCTGAAGAAAATGTTGAAAATTTCATTTTTAAAAACAACAATCTGATGCATTTTGAGAGAAAAATGAAGCAGAATTAAGAGACAGTATGAATACTGTATTTGATAAAGTACCTATTAAATTCTAGGGCTGACTATGTCCTTTGCTGGAAATGCATAAAAGCTTTTATCATTAGTAAATTTGGGAATTGGAAGGAAACATTGATATTTTCACTTTTTAGATAAAACATACAGTGAAGGGACGGTTCTTACAGCTCTATCCGAGAAACAATCACCATCTTAACAGTCATCATGACCCAAATCTCAAAAAGATCAACCAGTTTAATTTGTTTAGTGAAATAACATTGCAGTTTGGACCTAAGATTGAAAAAAAAACATATTTCTGTGCAAAAAGACTGGAGAAAAAATGTTATAAACATTAAATAATAATGAGAGCCCTGGGAGATCATACATCCATAAATCTTACTCACTATGTTTCCCATCATAACATTTATATGTTGGTTGTTTTCTAGACATCTCAAGTCAAAAGTTTATCATAGGAAACCTTAATTTCTATGCTAAGATAACAGGATATGTCGAGATCTTAAGAGAACAGCTAACATGTACCAGATACAGCACAACAGAGTGAAATAATATGTATGGAAGTTTGTCCACTCAGGGCCGCTGAACACTGAAGACATTTTTACCTGATTTATACACCGTCCACTGAAAACAGCTCTGAGACCCACTTTTGGGCCTCGACCCACAGGTTAAGAACCACTGCACTAATAGACTGCATTGGGAGCTTTGATCCTTTACAGATTGCTCTTATATCATGGAGAATAAGTGATGCAGGAATCCTCAGGATGAATTTATCATTTAGAAAAAGTAAGTGAAAACCAGAGCTAGACTGCTCAGGAAAGTTGAGTTTTAATTAAGCAAAAGGCTGACTCGTCATTTTTTAAATCATTGTGTTCAGTTAAACCGTGAACATGAGCCAATGAGGCACCGTGTGAATTACAATAAACACACAAAGTGATTCAGGATCCCTGTCCCGTGCGCTGCGTGTCTTTACACAGATGAGCCCTTTGCGCTAAAATTACGGTGCTCTCGTGCTTGTAGAGTGAATTTTTTTTTATTGAATTCAAGGCACCCTTCAGGTGCGTGCACATGTTCAAAGTTCACTGATAATCTCTGGTATACCTCCATGTCCCGTCCATTTTCCCCCTGTCATTTTCTAAATGACGGGAATCTGTCATGGCGACAGAGAACTTTAATCCATGCAATCATCTGAGTCTCTGAATGAAAAAGAAACAGCTCCTCTTCCAGTTTACTAAGCAGAACAGACCAACCAGCTGTGACATTGACTCCACTCTCTTCCTTCCTGCGCTGAGATGAAATAAAACACATACCCTCATTCTGGGTAATGGTTTAAGTCGGACTAGAGCACCAGTGGTTTGAGGTTTGTTTCACCCTTTACGAGAGCTTTGGGAGTAATTTGGTTTCCTTCTGTCTCATTTGCAAGGATGATAGAGCCTGTAGCAGAGCAGTCCTTTCATTGTGAGTCTGCCCCCTGCTGTGAAATACTTTCTAGATCAACCACCACCAAAATCTCCACACATGATAAATAACCACAGAAGAGTCTCACCGAGCCAGGCGGGGTCTCCCACTTAAGCTTGATCTCCCCGTTCACATTTGAAGTGTTACAGGTGAGGGACAGACTCTCTCCGCTGATGAGGATGACTCTCTTCGGCACCGGCAGCTCGATCACAGGAGGAGCGGTGGGGACTGAGAGAAAATGCAAAGATGTGTTCAAAACCCCGACGTTTGAAGCTCAGTGTTCTTACAAAGAAGCCTCTCCAGCACTTTACCTGGCCTTACAGTCACGTTGTAGTCATGAGACCTGACCGGCTTCCCCCTGAGCCGTCCCGAGCACACATAGCAGCCTTGGAAGGCCTTCTGCGTGTTATGGATGGTGATGCCCCGCTCCAGGCTGGCAGAGAACTGGAGACCCGGGGCCAGCGTGGTGCCTGAACACGTTTCCAGGTGCAGGTTTTCCAGGCTTGGATCAGTTGCCAGGCAGGGGATGGAAACATCGTCTCCCTCACGAGTGAGAATGTTGAGCACCTTTGATTTTCTGAAAGGATTGTCAGGATCTGCCAAAAGGAAACAAAAGACAACAATCACACTTCAGAGACGTGGCTGAGGCTGCACCGGGAGAAGATCAGGCTTTATGCTGTGATGAGACAGAAAAGAAATGTTTCACTGTTAAACATAAATCAATTTCAGTACGTTGACCTCCTGCCAGATAATAAATCTTTATTGTTTCCCTCTAATAAACGTATCTTTTAATAGCTGTAAGCCCATAAACCAAACAACTGACACAGTTATTTCTGGCACAGTGAACCAGTAGAGCTGGACAATAAATCTTTTTTTTCTAATACCTTCAAACAAGAGGAAGTTAAACAGAGTCATGACTTCCACCAATCAGGTCCTATTTTTGCCAGCATTAGGTTGTTTATTTGTTTGTGAACAAGATACCTTCAAAAAGTTATGAACAGGTTTTGATGAAATTTCAGGCAATGACGACAGAAAGAAGTGATTCAATTTTGGTGTGGATCCAGAAAGTTTCTGAAGGATTTTTAACAGTGCATATGCTGGAGCAGTTTCCAGATTTTTGACAATAACTGTGGAAACGGTGGAAAACCTTTGGCAGAGGGTTGTGCACGAGGAGCTCTTCCAGTTTGTTTTTGAGAGAGTGAAGTTGATGTTGATGTATAAAGATGCCTTCCTCAAGGTCAGTAAATCATCTTTTGCAGTAAGCATGATATATACGAAGGCAACATCTGTAAAATCTAAAATCTTAATTTGGGTTACTTTCAGGGGAATTTCTAATATGCCCACTTTTCCAAACCAATTTTAGTCAATGTAAATACTAACACTGACAAATGTGTGTCTTCAATAAGGACTTCATTGTGAAAAATACATGGTGATATTAAAGTGAAGTGTGACTGTCCACAGTCACACAGATGAACATAAGAGCAAGTTTTTGTGTTTTCAAAGTAACCCTGTAACATATTTACTGTCAAATCACAGTCAAGTGTGAATTTGCAATAATGTAAAAGTATTTTCAGTCTATTCTGGTTTCACAACACTTCTCTGCCATTTACAGTGACACAGGCATATTATTGTAAAATGCAAGGTGCTGTGAAATCACAGTATAATACTATGAAATAAAAAAAACTGTGGATTACACTGAGATTCTCAAGTTCTCAGTGTGAGTTCTCTGAATTACTGTGCAGCATGTTCTGTAATTTTATAGTAATCTGGACATACATGACTAAAAATTGAAGAGTTGTGTTGAAATTCACACAATAGTCACTTGTTTTTTTTTTAACATCCCTGCTTTAAGCAATCTTATTATTACCAGTAATCATGCCACTGTGAAATTTGTAATTTTACAAATATTTACCCATCATGCACCATGAAAGCCTCGTTACAGTAACTGACCATGGAAACTATCCTTTTCATCCAGTGAAAACTTGATGGATTAAACAGAGTAGCTTCTATTGGCTTTGAGAGCTTTAAACATCAGCATGTGGACCATGAGATCTGAGGAGGATGAAGTTAGTGGATGAGTGGGTTGTTCACAGGCATGAAGGTCAACCTGAGGTGATCTATTGGTGACCACAGGCATTTATTTCGATGATGCAATCATATTTTTATTACCAGCAGGCTGATGTTGAGCAGCTTTTCATAATCTTTGTTTTTTTGTGCCTTTGTTTGATGGAGGACCATGGACTGTGGACAAAGTTAGAAAGTGGGGCAAAGTGGTGAAAGGAAAGCAGGAAAGGGGCCACGGGCCTGTTGTTCAGTACCTCCATGAGAAAGGCCTCTGTATGAATTGCATATACGTGTTGGCAACTTTTGGACAATGGGTCAAGATGCCACTGCTGCTCACCGCTTTCTTCAGCTTTTCCAGAAGCTGCCGTTGTGTTACAATTCACGCAGCATGCTTGTAATGTTCTACAATAACAATAAAAAATAAATAAATATTGGACTTTTGTTTGAGTTGCTGTCAAACAGGCATCAATCTAATTTTGTATTTACTGAAAATAAGAATTCTGCTTAAACTGAACTCAGTGAATAAAGTGATAATCAAACTTAACTTCACAGTCGATCTTGTGGTAAACTGATTACTGTTAATGGTCTTCACTGAAAATGATTCTTTAATTGAGCTTTAGGTCTGGCACTTACCTCTTCAACATCAAAATAAACAACAATCATTTCGACAATGTTTTCTTGCACTTCATCTGATTGAAGAATGTACTGATGAATCTTAAAAACTCTTGATATTTCTCATGTCTTGGTCTAGCATGTGAGTTAGCCGGACCGTGGTCCTCATGTTTCAGCAGCGAGAGCCTCTCAGTGTGTGAATGGAAATGGCAAGTTTTCTGAGGCTGATAGTGAACAGTAAACAGAGAGGCTGTTATCTACAATCCAAATGTCTGTGTGAAATTTCAATTTGTGCAGAGAATATCTGAGCGGGAATGCCAGAAAAATATCATCATCTGTTAAAAAATGTTTTTTGGTTTGCTAAAATGAAGAAGTGTTGAGAGAAGAAAACAAAATCACTTTTGCACTTACTCACTGGTTAAGAGTCGTGAATCACATGACTGTGAAGTTGTTTACATTCATACTTACAGGGAGCATGTGCACAGTCTGTCAAACCACAAGCTCTTACAACCAATGAGCCAACAGTGCTCCTTCTCTCTTTATGTTAGCACATCAGTGTGTTTGGCACGTGGTCGCCGTCGCCATCCCTGTGTGGTTGTGTGAAAACATGACGTGTATGCACTGAGATCTGCTCCAGAGTGACAAACTGCCTTTAATGATTTGTGAATCCAAACTTGGCAGAACTATTTTCTACCAAACTTTTGGTTAAATCAGCTGGTTTGACCTCCGTCTGCAACAGTGCAACAACACCAACTGGAGGAATGGAATCACCAACTGTTCCCGTCCACACTGCAAACTGCTGCAGTCATTTTGGAATAAAAGAGGTGGGAGGAATCACACATCGAGCCTGCCTTTCTGCTGAATATTTCTGTTCAATTTTGTTTCATATTTGAGTGGACAACTGGCCAAAAAGGTGAGAATTAGTCTGGATTTGATTATTCAGGTTCCCCAGTCCATAATATGTACAATTTAAGATCCTTTTAAATAATAAGTCACAAAAAGTGAAATGCAAGACATTGAGTTTATTTCACTGGTGATGCAGAGGACCCTGCAATCATGGTCAAAAATTATATCTCTGTGTAGTTAAGTGGATGATCACTTCAAGAAAAAAAATGGTTTTATTAATACCTGTTGATTCCAGGAAAACAAAAGTAGATATCTTGGATGCCCAATATTTGGCTTTTTGTTTGATGATGATAATTTTCAAAAACTGAAGACAGGTTTAAGCCTGAACGGCACCAAAACATGGACAGCATCTATGTGTTCAGAGGTTTTCAATATTTTCCTCACTCTAAAATACCAAGCTTTTAACAACATAAATTCTCCATAACTGAAAATGTAACAAAAATAACAGAAAAAGTAATGATGTTCAGTCATATTCTTGACTTAAACAAAGACAGCACTACCAAAATTCTGCAATTACGTTTGCATAATAGCCAAAACTTGGATCAGTGGTTAAAACTATGGTGAAAAGCATTGGTTTGAAGAAAAAATAATCACCATATTTATGCCTGACTGATAAATGGCAACAAATACAGAAGTCCTAAACAAACAACATCCGGCTTTTTTGCTTTGAATGCCAAAATTGAAGCCAAACTCCAGCACAAAGTTTGAATGCATTTTAATAAAAGAATCACTGGCAAAGCCGTCAAATCAGTTCATAATTCAGTATCATATTATCATAATAAGTAATATGAATCTAATTGTTTTGGAAAAAAAAATATTTCAGAGTATGCACAACCTAGGGTGGCACGGTGGCACAGCAGGTGGTGCACCTGCCTCACAGCGAGAAGGTCGCCGGTTTGATTCCCAGGTTGGGCAGGGCCTTTCTGTGTGAAGTTTGCATGTTTTTCCCGTGCATGCGTGGGTTCTCTCTGGGCACTCTGGCTTCTTCCCACAGACCAAAAACATGCTCATTAGGTTAATTTGTGACTCCCAATTGCCCTTAGATATGAATGTAAGCGTGAATAGTTGTCTGTCTCTCTATGTGGCCCTGTGATCGGCTAGCGGTCAGTTCAGGATGTACTCAACCCCCGCCCAATGACAGCTGGGATAGGCTCCAGCGCCCCTGCCACCCCTGAAAGGGATAAGCATTACAGACAGTGAATGAAAGTATGCACAACCTTGACAAACTAAGTATATGGAAATGTTGAAAACGTCTTTGTAAACTTTTTTTTTTTTTTTTTTATGATTTAGGCAGTGGTTTTGAGATCTTTATTTCTTTTCAATCTTTTAAGATTTTAGGCAAACTTTTGCACCTCGTCTAAAAATTTAGAAAAGAGGGTAACATGCATTACTACTGAGAATCTAATGACATCAAATATTACTAACACTTTTACAAACATGGCAACATAAAAGGAAGTCTAGGGCACCTTTGTCTGAGTGCTGTCTCTGTCTAAAACTATTGCAGCCTCTCTCTGCATTTCCCTCCGTAAACCTAAACCTAAATTATGGAATTGATCAGCTTGTCTCTCAACGCCATCGACCAAATTTTCTTGACGAGAAGAGCGGGCAAAGGGGAACCCGCGTGTCCTGACGGTACGTTTCCAGCCGGCTACACGATGGACTCCTGGGAGAAGTGGAGGATCGTGTTTCTGTCTATCCTGTCAGTCGAGGACGTGGAAGACGCCTATTTAATTGGACTTATAGTGATTGGTATCCTGTTGTTTGGATCTAGCAGTTTCTGGATCTACTGCAAACTTCGTAAGATGCTGGCAGCCACAGTCCACAGCTGAAATGAGCCCCACAGATTTGGATTATTGGAAATGCCATCAGAGAACCAGAGAGGCTTAAGACTGACAAAAAAATTACAGTCGGCCTGAACCCAAAACAATTTGTTATCTTCATTGGCTCCCCAAATGGCCTTGATCCACTATCTCACTCTCCTGGATGTTTGTGTAGACAGAAGCTCGATCCCCCCACACCCCACCCCGTCGCCTCCTCCTGTGAACTCTGCTCTGGGTCAGAACCCTCCGAGGCCATCTCCATGGTCACCTTATCGGCGGGCAGAGACTTTTGGGACTGAACTAGAGTTGAAGGACACGGGCTTACGCATACACGCACACGAGGCACAGATAACAGACACTCCCCTCTAACTCAACGCCCTCCTTGGCACCCACCCCTCCTCTTTCCACCGCTGCGCTGCGCTGCGCTGCACTGCGCTGCGCTGCACTGCGCTGCGCTGCTGGGTGCTGATGCAACACGCCTGGTGGCTGCGGGCTCCTCCTGGTGTCTGTGCCGTGACACCCAACCTTCCTTGGCCCTGTCCCCCATCATAATGTGCTCATGTCTGAGTCTGTTGTTGTAATGTTTTATCATGTTGCTCATGTGCTGAGGTGTTTTTTTTCCTAATCCCACACTCTGCCCCTCTTCTGGAGCTCAGTTTGGAGTTGCCTTTTTTTTCTCCTCTCTCTCCCCTCTGTTCTCCCTTTCTCATCTAAGAAAACGGGGCGTTGCTCTGCTGGCGAATCGACAGTCTTCCTGTTCCTGTCCCCCCTGTATGTGTCATTGTCTTTTGTATGTTTCTTCGACTGGTTGTACTGAAATGACAATTCGTTGCTCTGTACTTGTGACATGTGTAATGACAATAAAGTGCTAATCTAATCTAATCTAATCTAATCAAATACTGGACAGTTTTTCATTTTCATTCATCAAAAGTTGCACCAAAATGTCTACTCACGAACCAAAATATTTGTAACATGGGCTAAGGCTGCTCCTCACTGCTTTCTCCCACATTTCAAACAATTACATCATGTTCAGTGGTTTGTTTCATTTAAAATGAAGAATTGTCTAATATTAGGTGTCTAGGATCTTTTATACTGTGGATATTTTATGGATTCCAAGAAACTTTTTGATTCCGCCTTAGCTCCACTCACTCTCTCCCTTAATGGTTAAAAATATGACTGAAGATCACAGAGTTTTGTACATTTTGATACGAAGAATCATTAAAATGAATCACATGGTAAGTCAGAGCAAAGAATACTTTGACAGCCTCAGAAAGAAGAAATATTTCTACTGTTCTTGTACCATTTAGACAGATTTACTGTACATGAGTCTGGCTGCAATAAGAAACAGGAAGCACCCAATATTATGTGCCTTTGACTTCTATTTTTGTCATGACCAGGTTCCAATATCATTTTCATATGAATAATATCATGGTTTACCACACCAATTTCATTAAAACAACTAAATACAGAGATTTATTAGGAATATCAGCATTCAGATGAAAAATAACAGTGAAGGAAGTTTGTCCATTTTCACTTTTAACAGGAACAACAGTTGCATCTTGCTTGTTCTTCTGTCACAATAATTGCTATTATGGTACACTGAGTCTTGCCAAAGCCAACACAATGAATATCTTCAGGATTAAACCTCTAAATCTAATAAATCCACCAGTTTTTGTTCCCAAAACTGCTCTGTAAACAAGCATGAAGGTGGATCTGTTATCGAGCCTTGGCTGTTTAAACACAAAGATCCACCCTGCAGAGACAAAGCGTTCTCTGTTTACCTGTACAAGAGTCAATGTTTCTTGATAATACTACATCTGAACCTCTCGTCTACAGAGCAGTTAGTGTTCACAGCCCCTTAGGTGGATGTGTGAAGAGGGAAGTGAGTGATCGGCTCATGATATCAGCCAGCAGGGATGGCACCACGCCAAAGGGATGCAGAGTCACAGCGAGGAGGAAATACAGAAGAAGTCAGTCATGCACTGGATAAACAGCCTCAGTATCTACTGTACCTGTCCAGGGCCAAACATACAAACACCTTCTTCTCTGCAAACACTCCCACACATGCTGATCTCAGCGCTCCAGAAACAACCACACACTTCTGTGGTTGTAACCTGCAGTCTGATTCTTCTTTCAGATTTTAGCTCTTTTTGTTCGTTATCACACAAACACTTCATCTATAAAAGTGCCACTTAGCTCTCTCCCCTGAAGTCCACAGTGGTTCCTGAAACTAATGCGGCCTTTGAGGACCTCCTCAGACAAAACAGTTACAGCTGTTAAAAATAATCAATGAACAGATCCATTAAAAGTCACACATCGCTGTCCAAAATGACCAAAAAGATCAATAATTTAATGAAAATGTTCTGGGGGCACCACTGTCCACAGCTGCCCTATGATTGGATCATTTTCAGACATGTGGGACTGAAACATGCCAAAGAATTTAAAAATAATCCAAACAATATGTGCTTGAGATATGAGGCCCCACATACTTTGTAAAGTGTGCTGCATTTCTACAATCAAATCTAATAAACACTTAGTGGCCACTTTATTAGGTCAAACTGTTCAATTAATTTGGCATATAGCCAATTATCAGATCAAATGGCAGCAACTTATTGCATTCAGGCATGTAGGCATGGTCATCTCAAACTGGTTTCTCAAACATGACAATGAGTTCACTGAACTCCAGTGACCATCACCAGATCTCAATCCAATAGACCACCTTTTTGATGTGGTGGAGCAGGAGATTCTCATCATGGATGTTTAGCAGACAAATCTGCAGCAGCTGTGTGATGCTTTCATGGAGATGTGGATCTCTCTGAGGAATTTTTTAGCACCTAATTAAAAATATGCCATGAAGAACTAAGGAGCTCTGAAGGCAAAAGGGGGTTCAAGTAAGGTGTACCTCATAAAATGCCTGTTAATGTAAACCTAATCCTGCAATCTCTGAGCTCGGAAATATATTTAAATGTGCAGTTCTTAAACTCTGCAAACTTTGAGACTGTCAAAATCTTACAAAATTATTAATAACATTTCCAGTTTATTTTGTCTAAAATGTTCCATGCCCTTAAATTTCATGTCTTTGAATAAATTCTCCAATATTTCACTAATCAGTGGTAATAAAATGTGTAAACTTAATGATCTGCTGTCATAGAGAGAGAGACAGAGAGAGAACTGCAGATACGTTGGTAAAACATTATTTAGGTATCAATGTGGTGGGAGTGGTACATCTTTAAAAACTTGACACATGGTCTTGCCCTGATACACAGATCCAGTAGGATTACCTTTGACGTAGACATAGATGGAGGTCGTTTCCTGTGAGCTCTCCTCCAGGCAGATGAATCGTCCCATGGTACCGGGGTTAGCTCGGGAAACGTGCATCGTGGACATTCCTTCCGACTTTTTTTCACCCCTCACCCTCAGCCGGTCCTCCCGCTGCCACTGCATTGCCTTCTCACCTTGACAACACAGCTCGAAGGGTTCGTTGAGCATGACAACAATGTAGGGGTCTGGGGGGTCGATGGTGGGCGTTGTGTCACCTGTAAGGAGACAGAGGTTGAAAGGTCACTGATTAAAAAAATATAAAAATCCTGATAAGATGCTGAGTTTTATGAGGAGACACCTTCCAGAGGGAAAAGAGCCCTGCATTTTAAAACATGATGACACCTTTTAAATGTGTTTGGACATAGAACCAGGTGTCCTCATTCTTAAACATTATATCAAAAATTAATAGAAATATTCAATGTTAATTAGCACACATGCACCCCAGAGAATGATGAATTGTTGCATTGTTCTTCTTTTAACTTTGATTCACGCACAGTTTGAAACTTGGGCCTATCCACTATGACAATATTTAATTATCATTCCCTTTAAAGAATTGTGGTTTAAGTTCTCAAAAGATGAGAATTTGTTTGATGAACCTTTTTTTAAGTGCCAACAAACCACATAGTCCATTTTGGCAAAAACTGAAATGTTGAAACCATTTTCACAACAGGAGTCTAGATGTGTTCATTGTAAAAACCAATAAAAGGCTCGGATTGCTGCTCAGACACAAAAGCAGGACTTTATCTGCAGCTATGATCAGGCGCAGAGTTTGATCATATCTGCCCCTTGGTTTCAGTGTTTGTGAGAATGGTTGTTATTTTAAAGGGAAATACCACAAAATATGGCTGAAATTTTACAATCTTTTTTATTTACATCCTCAGCTTTTCTCTAATGGTCATGTCAATTATCCTGTAGTTTATAAATCAATGGACTTGAGCTTGTATAGCGCTTTTCTAGTCTTTGACTACTCAAAGCTGCTTTACACCGCAGGTCACATCTACCCATTCACACCCATTCACTCTCACATTCACTCACTGATGGTTCAGAGTTTCTATGTTAGTTATCCATCAGTATCAACTAACACAGTCACGCCCTTTCATGCTCATTTACACGTCACTGACGCAGCAGTGAGAGCAACTTGGGGTTAAGTGTCTTGCCCAAGGACACATCGCCATGTGTCGCCCGGAGCTGGGCTTGAACCTGCAATCTCCCGATCACTGACCAAGCGCACTATCCAGCTGCGCCACCGACGTCAATGCCTTTACTCAGTGGAAAACTCACATCAGAGTTAACAGGAAATCAAACTCAAAGCCAAACAACCTTCAAAACTCCAAAGCCTTCATTATGCAACACTTAAAACAGGGAAAAGATGCATTTTAGCATCTGGAACCGGCAACCCATTAACTACTCTTTAAAAACATCAAGCACTCGAGGATTGTCTACCTATCCAGTTATGTTGTTTCATCTGATAAGTAACATTTGCAGCAATTGGAAGTTGTTTTCAGTTTTTCAAACTTGTGACCAAAAGAGCAAACAAAACACAGTTACAGCAGCAATGTGGACAGAAGCAGTTAGCCGTTAAAACAAAGACTTTCTGTTCAAACAGCACTGAAAACATAAACAGCCTCACGTGTTCTCCTTATGAGCAGAAAGATGGACCATGAATAATCTTTTCGCCTTTCTGATCCATCCCTGAACCTCCTGCCTTCTGTTTATTTCTGTAATTAACTCAACATCATTGGCTGGGGGAGCCACTGTGATGGTTTCTTAAGTGACCTAAAGGTGCATCCACATCAGCATCAGTATTTAATGAACAAGTATCTGATTATTATGAACCTTCTACAGTCATAAATATCATTTCATTTAACCCATGAGTCTGAACATAAAGCTTATTTTATCATCTTTTTGTCAGTGGTTACCAAAGTTGGGGTGAAACCCAGAGGGGGGTCAGTAAGGAAGAAGGAAGGTCTCCAGATGCCCTCCAGAAAGAGGAAAGAAAAGCCCTGCTCCCCTCTTGCTGTAACAAAGCCCCATCATCATTACACCAGCTTTTGGTTGCAGCCGGTGGGCAGGACAAGGTGCATGCTCAACATACACACTAAAGGCAGGGACATACACTCACATCTATTTGTTCACCATTGAGTCCATGCGCCCCCCTCTATCCAATATTATGCCTTTGGTCCTACCTCTGGAGAACTGGAAGCCACCCTTTTCCCCCCGTTCTGTCTCCATGATGTTCAGGGTGGAGCTAAAGCACCACAGGGGCTTGTTTCTTTGAACGGCAGAGAGGCTTTGGTTTTCGAGTGATTTCATTGGTGCACTTAACCTATTTTCCTCCCACAGACCAAAAGCATGCTTCGTAGGTTAGCTGGTGACTCTAAACTGCCCCTTGTTTTCAGTGTTTGTGGGAATGGTTGTCTGTCTCTATGTGTCATCCCTGAGATTGGCGGGTAACCAATCCAGAGTGTGCCTCACCTAAAGACAGCTGGAATTAAAAGGCTGAATAATAGTGTGTAAAAAGTATGCAGCTATGGGGACATATGTTCTAACAACTCCAAGGACTGTGGGGGTTTGTGGCCTACAGCACTTTTATTCAAGAGTCTCAGGCTGAGTGGTTTTGGGGCCCCTGTTTAAGATCATAAATGTCCAGAGTTCCTTAAAGTTTGGTAGGTGATGTGTGATTTAGGGTAAAGTTTTAACATTTTTAAAATCTGATTTGATATGGTTAGCTTTCACACAAATCTTTGTTGGATGTACCAGTGGCCTTGGAGTATGGCTGGATTTGTCTTATTCCATGTCTGTAACTGGGTAGGTCCATCTTGCAAAGCTTCAAGCTGGAACAGGTGAGCTCAGTCTACAGAGGCACCGTCCAATCAGAGTCTTTGGATTATAAAGGCAGGAGCTACGAGTGGGACAGCATTGAGAAGTGACTGCTTGAATAGAAATTAGCATTGATGCTCCTGCTGCAGTGTCATTTATATCAGCACCAAACATCATTTTTTCATTGAATTAAGAACAAAGTACAACACTGAAGACATGTCTTCATGAAAAAGACATTTTGGTCTGTCTCCCACATAGTTAGAGTTTGATCTAAAAGCTTGCTCACGTCACAAGCAACCCTCCTTGGCAGCAGTGCCTTCCCTCTGCATTATCTGACCCGTCCCTTAATGTGATTGACAGAGTGATTTTACAGTCACGGATGTTGGGTTATAATAATAAAAAAAACAAGTGTGTGGGTGCATTTTGGATTCTGCCGTGTCCAAAGTAAGACTGAGGTTGACCTGATGTAGGTTGCACTGCTGCACAGACTTATGCCCCCACAGTATTATAGATAACAAGACTTCAGATTCAGGAAACAGCTGACAAAACCAGTTTTTAGACATACAACCTGAACCACATTTAACTTTTATCTTATTGAAGTGTTAATGGGACCTCTGGTGCTCCTGCAGACAACCTTAAGTGGACACTCAAGGGACTGCAGGTTTTTACGCCACTGCATTTTCTTCATTTTTCCACCCCTGAGAGTGTCCCACAGTCCTGTTACTACACCACTAAACCCTGTCCAAGTTTGAGGCAACAACATGAGCTCCATGCATTCAGACATGAATCTTTGTGCTGCAGCAGGTCTAAACCCTCAATCGGTAACATCTGAGTTTAATCCGAGGCATCCACAGAAAAACAGGTGGAGAAGGGAATGAAAATGTTTTCAGTCCGTGGAGATATTTATCCTCTGCTTTCTCTCTAAAACAACCTACAACAAACAACACAGGCCGCTGTTGACACAGATGCTCTCCCATCCCCGATCCAGTTATTTAGAGGCCCCAGGCAAAGACCAACATAAGGCCCCGCCTTGTTTTGCTGAACACAACCAAAATATTTTGCAGTACTGTTGGAAGCAACTTTAGGCTGCATAGGACATACCAGAGGCTTATTTTGAATAATAGCTGTATACCTACCAGTTCTTTCTTTAAGAGGAGCACAACACTCATCCTGACCACATCTACATAAAAACACAGCTTGAGAACAATAACCTGTCTCTGTCACAGAGAATCAAGAAATATACTGTTTAATGCTTCTGTGGGGATCCCAGGTGATGCTTGATTGCACATCAGATCAAGATGCACTGATTTAGACTCCACACGAATTCAGTCACACGACCTAAAGCACTAACTAGTGGTCTCTCTTCTTCTGCTCTAGCTCTGCCCCACTATAGGGTTGTGCTCCTACTCTCAACCTTCCACCACCCCAGCATGCATCTGTAGTCTCTAACCAGAGCTTTAAAGGTCCCATGTCCTGCAAATTCACTTTGCTTTTAATGTTGTTAGACGGGCCTTGATGAGCAGAAGAACATGACACCTTTGACCAAACTCTGAGTTAACAGGAAAATGCTCTATCAAAGAAAATGCCCTTAAAACTCTGCATTTTTACATCCTGGGGTTTATAGTGTATGTAATAGCTTTGACTGAACAAGGCCTCATTTTCAGTTCAAGCTGTAATGCTTGCAAGAATTAGCAATTAACCAATGTTACCTGAGGCCTTGTTTACCGGAGAATGTTTTTAACTCAAAATGGGAACCTGCTGTTGCATGTTTGCTCTTGGATTACAAAAGAAACCTGAAAACAGGCTCTACAGAGCAAACTTTTATAAACAGCACAGTTTCTGTCGCTATGTCCCAGGCTGCACAGAGCAGCATCTAAAAGTAGATGCTAACAAAAAGGCCGCCCACACTCACACAAAGCAGTTTAACTGAGGCAGAGCAGAGCGACCACGGTGGAGTCTCTGCTTATGCTGAACCTTTGATTTGAACATTTCATCAGCAAACTGAGCATTTAACACAGCATCAACCGTCTCGCTTCACCCAGCGTCTACTCAAAGGTCTGCGTGCCAGACACTTTCATATGTTTACAGCTCAATACATTATGGTCACACTTCTCTGTTTGGTTCTGACACCCTCAGCAGATGGAGGACATTTTTAGGCAAATTTCACAACAGCAACTGTTAGTCAAAGGTAAATGGACTTGAGCTTATGGCCTCCTGCTAGTCGTTCTGATTACTCAAAGTGCTGTGACACTGCAGACCACATACACCCATTCACACCTGTTCACACTAATTCAAACCTGTCCTAGGGCTGGACAATACAGCCTAAAAATGAAATTCCTGATTTTTTTTCACAAAAGTCAATTTATGATTTTAATTGATTTCTTTCCCTCTCAAGGAAACAACCTCCAAGTCACACAAAAATATGAGACTCAAGTTTTGCATTTATGTTAAAAAAAACACATTCTGAAACTAAACAGAATTTCCCTCAAATAGTTAAGTTGAATGCTGATATTTTTTCATTAAATGTTGATAATGTTTGAATGTAGGCAGGTTTGTCTACATGGACACTAAATTCTTAGCTGTTTTCACAGTTCAGGAACATTATTGAAAATTGTTGCATCTCCTGCCTGTGCACATGCCTGAGTTGTGTTATGATAAAACTGGTCTGGCAAGTGTGATGTTTTTGATCGTTTTAGTGGATCCATGTGTAGGTGGCCATGGTAAAAACGTTGTCACTGTGTTCAAAGTTTCATCGATCAGCCTCTAGGGGTCTCATAAAAGCAGGAAAACAGGTTAAGCTGAGTGAGTTTTAGCTTTTAAACACCTCTAAACTTCTGATCGATTATCACAGTAGACAGTACATGAACATGAAACTCTCTGAACAGAATTTAATCTCATTAAAAAAAAAAAAAAAAAACAAGTCTAAACATCTGCTTGAGCAAAATCTGACAAGGCCTACCACAATGAGAACTGGAAATTTTCAGTACTTATATTTTCAAGCATTGCAACAGCTTACAATAAGAATAAGTGTAAGTGAAGAAAAAAATCTCGATTTGTAGTTTTTTAAAATCACCTGCAAAAAAATAATTTGAACTAATCAATTATTTGATATATTCTCCAGCCTTAACCTGTTCACACCTGTTCACAACTCCTTACATCCATTCTCTGATGGTTGGAGTTTCCATGTCAGTTATCATCAGTATCAACTAACACTAGCCCTTTCATTCTTATTTACACACCACTGACGAAACAGTGGGAGCAACTTGTAATGTGTCCTTGGCCACGTGTCCTGCCCAAGGACACATCAACATGTGACAGCTTGAGCTGGGCTTGAACTTTGACCTCCTGATTGATGGTAGAGTGGACTACCACACTAAGGTCGTGTTCACACCAAAAGGTCCGTTTTCTGATTCGAACCAAAGCGAGGATGATACATTGTTGAAATTTCTCAATTGGTCCGGTTTGTGTTTACAAAGGCCAAACTCAAACAGTCCAAAAATTGTCACGTGGCAGCAAATGCCGTTCGGTGACTGCTTATACAGTTCAGGCAAGTAGACAACAAATCCCTCGCTATTTTTACTGTACATCATGGAGCATCGTCTGCTCATTTTCATGTTGGTGCCGATCTGGACTGCATATCAGCAGACTTTAACGGGCCACACATACGAACGGCTGGTAAGACTGCGGCAATTAAATAATGTAGTGATACACGCGCGTCACATAAGACGCTCTGCAATCGGACGGTCATATCACAGAAGACGACAAGCAATAATGAGAAAACAATGTATTTTTTTGTTCACAGTCACATACATGTAAAAATCACAAAGTTGGCTCATCATTAAAGCAGCTCTTGTTTACTGAATCCATGCATCTCCCTGAATGAATGAATAGGTCTACCCCATACTCTTGGCTACAAACACAAAAAATGTATAAAGCTGCTCTCCTTTCATCAAGAATAAATATTAGCCTATACATATTATTAATAACAACATAGTGACAATAAATGAAGACCATGTTAAATAATATTTTGCTGTGAAGCTAAGGCTGATCAAGCGGGCTGAGATATTTAACCAGGTGCTGAGTATTAACATTTTAATTGTTTTTAATATTTCATCTACTCTTTTTAATATTTCACCCAAAAACTGTGGGACATGACGTGTAAAACGGTGCACTTCCTGTGATTGGTGCAGATGGGGTTCACACCAGAAGTAAATCGCTCTAGAGTTCACTTGATAGCGTTCCAAGACCACCCCTACCAGGCGGACCCGAGAGGGGTGGACTGGTCCGCACCAGAGTTTGAGGCCAGCGTTCACACCAACCAAAACAAACCACACCAAGGAGGTAAACGCTCCAGGGTTCAGTTCAACTGGCCAAAACAAGGCTGGTGTGAACACGATCTTAGTAACAGAGGCCAAGGAGAAAGAAGCTTAATTTACTTCTAGGTTAAAAAAGGTTTCAGTTCATGATATGAAGTAAAAAAACACACACACAAATTGTGTAGGTGCTTTTCTCGCTCACGTGTTATATCTGTTTTTAAAGATATAAAAAAGATTCAAAAACACTAAAGTTATTCAAGACAAAAAGACTTGTTCTAAAATACACATGAGCACATTGTGATGACAATTTATGTAACTGTCTAACATACATTTTTCTGAGCTGACTTTGAACACATCACTATGTGACTGTCGCTAAGCTCACTAACACTCTGAAAACTGTTTAATGAGATCACAATTTTCAACTAAAATGACTTTCAAAAAAGTTCTGGAGAGCTTTTCAAGGCTGTTTTGACCAGATTGGAGAAGAGGCCACATCATTACACTGATATGGAGTCATCGGACTTCTTCATTCAAGCACAAACATCATTGAGTTCCAAGTTGAAAATACAGAGCTATCATCCTGCATTGTGATTGATTATGGTGGGAGTTTCCTGTACACACAGACTCAAACACTGCAGAGCAAAACAAGCCTTAGACCTTTTTATACTCCAAACCAAACATAACTAAATTCATACATGTGCAATAAACTGTGGACTGTGAACTGATAAATACATTATTGAAAACTGCTGCATCTCTTCCCTGTGCACATGCTTGAGTTGTGTTATAATAAAACTGGTCTGGCATGTATTATGTTGTTTTAGTCGATTTAGAGGATCCATGTGCAGGTGGCCATTGTTAAAATGTTGTTTTCTGAACGCAGAAAGCAGAGAATAGTTCATTTCTCGGTGGACTGAGACATCGGTATGGAATATGTTCAATGTAATGCACATGATGTGATTGGTTGGAACCTAAAACACAGGGACAGTCTGGCTGCATCACAATAATCAATGTGTTCAAAGTTACATGGATCAGCCTCTAGGAGTCTCATAAAAGTAGGAGAACAGGTTAGGCTGAGTGAGTTTGAGCTTTTAAACACCTTTTAACTTCTGATTGGTCATCACAGTCCATATTATTATTGCATCATTGAATTATGTTATTGCACACTGCTTGTTTTTCCGCATCATGCAGGCCTAATTTCAGGCTGCCACGAGGAGGAGAGTATTTCTGAAGCTCTTGTAACATTTCACTGTCCGTCTGAGGCAGGATTGACTCATGACCTCAGATGCAATATCTCAGTCTCTGTCGACTCCTTAAAGCACAAAGTCCCAGCAAATATCCCTCCTTTGCCTGCTGGTTAAAACCACCTCTGCCCACCTTCCCGTCCTTCTTCAATATATTAAATGAACACATTTGCCAAACCCTCTTTGTCTGAGCTGTATATAAGGGGTGTGGTAGCGAGCCGGATTTATCTGAAACACTTCCATTTGCAGAATCACAGAACAGCAAACAATAAAGTATCATTATCCAGATGGTCTATTTAAAGACTGTTAATAAAGCTCATGGCCCCCATGTTTGCTCAGCTTTGGTGCTCAGGCGTAAATATTTGACTAACAACTGTGGAATTTAACGTAAGGATTGGGCTGACAGCATGACAGGGCGGAGTCAAAAATAAAAATAGCAGGATAAATAGCTTCTCTGTGTGTGCCACCACACTGAGAAATAAATTACGTTTGTTTATCCATGAGATCATCTCAGAGCAGAGGTTAACGAGGGCTGTGGAGCTGGAGATAAACTTTAATTGTGTGTTTTACTCGATCACATGAGATGAAGCAGTCAGTCAAAGGCTCCCAGGATGCAAACATGATGCATCAAACTTTATAAAACGATCAGTTTGAGCCCACCACAGAGACGGGTCACCAAAGGTCACTTCTCTAGAGATTTAATTTCTTTATATGTTAAAAAAAATGTTTGTCCAAATACAAAAATCATGGACTTTGATATGATTTAAATAATATCAAACAAAGCTGGGACCTCTTTGCTGCCTCTGCAACCAAAGCAGAAGTCACCAAGTTTTGGACTTTTATTCCTTTTTAATATTTTAATATCTGTTGGCAGAGACTTTTTAAATGTTTGATGCTCTCAAATATGTTGGTCACATATGAAAAATGAAAATGACTACAAATAAAATGAAGCTGGTACCTGACACACATACAACCACTAAAAACTGGTCCCAAACAAATTCTGACTTATTTCTTCATTCTGACTCACAAAAACACACGGGCGTGTAAAGCAACATAACTGTATATCTCAGATGAACACTTGACCTCACAATGAGCATTGAGGTCCACCAATATCACAGCAATATTTGAGTTTTAAGATTGATCAAAGTCTTCTTTAATATTTTTCATACCTGGTGGAAAGTATATTTCAGGGTGGACCACATGCAGTCCCCTTTTCCCCTTAATACAGCCTGCTGGTAAATTTCAAGTATCATGAAAACATTTATGCTTGAAGGAAATCTGACCAAACTAGTCACGGAAATCATCAATTGGTAAAACGTATCTTACTTATCGTACCAAAATGTAAAAATAAAGCACTTTACTTACTTACTTACTTACTTGCATTGGAGGAGCTGAAACTGGCTAGAATAACGTGTTTTGCTTATTAAAACAAGTTTTAGACTTTGAGTTTCAATAAATCATTAATGACAAAATAACATCTAAGTTGTTGCTGCTATGGAGATGAGACAATCCTACAATTTTTGACATAGTGTCCCTTTAATATATAAGGATAAATAATGTGGCCTTCTTGGTATTCACGTTGCAATAGATTATCATTTATTTTTAAGGAAAAGTTGTTTTCTAAAAGTGCAGAAATGTCTCGATCTTCAGACACATTTGAACCAAAACCCAACGACAGGACTCTGATTTACACAGATGTGATGCAGATGTGGGTGAAACTGGCATGGAGTGTGGACCTTTTGAAACAAACATGTGATTCATAAACCTGTTTGAAACCATAGAAACAAGAGAAGACGATCCAAACATTTGATTTTGGGCAATTCATTATTTCAGCCTTTGAAACTGCAGGTAACTCCTGCCAAATGGACAAATACATTGATCACAGATATGGCACCTTTCTCGTCTTGACTGTGCCAGATGTGCTGGTCTGAGAATTTAAGAAACTGCTCACCTACTGTGTGGCATAAGCAGCCATCTCTATTCTACAGTGAATGGTCTCATTTCTTCCAGAGAAAATGCCTTGTTGACTCCAAAGGTCTGAGATGTTTGAGATGATAGAAAGGCATCAGTAACTCAAATAACCACTCGTTACAACAGAGGTATCCAGAAGACCATTTCTGAACACACATGTCAAATCTTAAAGCAGATGGACTACAGCAGCCAAAGACCACACCAGGTGACACTCCTGTCAGCAAAGAACAGGAAACTGAGGTTACAAGTCTGGATTTCTGCTCAACATTCAGATGCTTGGGTCAGACTTTGGTCTGGACATCATGGAAGCATGGATCCATCCTGCCTTAGCAGCTTAGGCTGCTGCTGGTTCAAAAGTATGGGAGATATTTTCTTGGCACATTTTGGGCCCCTTAGTCCCACCTGAGCATGGTTTAAACCCCACAGCCTACCTGAGGATTGTTTCTAACCACGTCCATCCCTTTATGACCACAGTGGACCATCTTCTGATGGAGACTTCCAGCAGCTCCATGTCTCAAAGCTCAGATCATCTCACACTGGTTTAACATAACAATGAGTTCACTGTACTCCAGTGGCCTCCACAGTCACCAGATCTCAGTCCAATGGAGCACCCTTGGGATGTGGTGGAACAGAAGACTCTCATCATGGATGTTCAGCAGCTGTGTGATGCTGTCATGGAGATATGGACCAACATCTGTGAGGGATGTTTCAGCTCCTTGTTGAATTCAGGAGCTCTGAAGATGAAGGAGGTCCAACTCAATAAAACCAAGTTGTATCTCAACAATTTGTGAGTGAGCGCATTGAGATAAGCTTTCGAACCATGTCACCCAGCCCTAATAAAATGATACTGCTTCACTTAATCTGACTTAAAATTAGATCTTGACATCCTATAACTGATTTTATTTCCCAGCCCTGGTCCACCTGCTCCTGCTCTTCACAGCAGACAGAAACTCGACAGTTTGTGCTGTGGACCAGCTTTCCATACATTTGCATCTTATCTTTGAAAAATCCCCACATTTTGTTTCCTCTCCAGATACAAGCAGACTTTGAGAAAGAGGCCCCCCTCATGAAAAGTAGCGAGCAAGAGGTTGTCTGCCTGTAACAAATGTTTGGAGGTGTTTATGAAGCTCCCTGTGAAGATGCTGCCAAGACCTAATAACTGCAAAAACCCAACACCAGGTCAGACTGAGAGAACTAATGAGGTGCTCTGTCACACATGTGACAATGATTAACCAACAAGTCAGAAATCACACCAGAGACAGCTAGGCTGGGCAATATAGTAGTATTTTAATAATATTATCAACATTTCAAATAAAGGGGAAACAGCACTGTTGGCGTTACTATGAATTATTTATAACAGAGATCAAAAGAACAGGTGCCAGGTCCTAATATTACAATTTACAATTTAACATAAAAACGCACTGCATGCCTGCAGACAATTTTGATATAAACAGACCAACAGAACAAATAGTAAATGGATAAACTTCACATGTTCATGTATTGTCAACACATTTGTTCAGTTTAGACCGTGTGAATATGTTTGTCTGAAATTATGTAATTTTGTTGGAAAAAACCATTTTATTCTTAGACATTTTTGATCTCATTCCCCCTATTCTTTGGTCCCTTTTTTTTGTTTAGCACTGCAACGTTAAATTTGTCTGCAGCTTAAACAGCAAGCAGTTTGCCTAAAATTTTATATTGCAGGAAAAAAAAAAACTCTTTCTGCTCGCCCTCATGTTTTTAATAAAAACTTTACTACTCTCTAATTATGACCCAAATGCTGCAAACATATTTATGGATTTGAGTTATCGGAGCGGTCTTTGCAATGTTTATATGAACATGAACATGACACAGTTCCTGCTACTCGCCAGTCTTACAATTTAGAAAATGTTCCACTCTTACGGTTAAAACTACTGCTGGAGGCTGTTGTCTGTTCTGCTTGAAAACGCCATCATTTTAAGGTTGGAGGTCTGATCATTTGGAAACAAAGAACAGCTCAAATGAGGTGGGTGAGAATTTATGATCCTGTATGAGTCAAACAAAAACGTGCCTTGATGAAGTTTTTGGTGGTTTGTTGAGACATCCTCGCTCCTCTCAACATCCACCTGCTGGACTAAATATCAGCGAGGCATGTGACCATCTACGGCAGCACTCCTGAAGATTAAAGCATGACTGAAGATCATCAGGTTTCTGTATCATTAAATTATTGGATCAGTCTCACTGCCAGAGCGAGGATTCCTGAGGAATACAAACTCTCACATTAACATTTTTACTCCTTAGAATTTAAATACAACCTTTTAATACAAAACATAAAATTCAAACTGGTATCAGTTTCTTTTTAATGCAAGTGACAGAGCATCAGATTTATTAGGTATAATTTATGTTCATTTTAATTTTTACTTTTATAGAAGCAGAAAAAGGAGTTTCCAGAAATAACGACTGTTAACTGTATCTTAAGTTTTCTTGGGAATGTTGCCATTTGTAACGTTGTCATAGAGGATTTTTTTAATGACTCGAGGGCCACATAAATGGAGCAGGAGGGCCCTGGACTGCCAGTTGCCCACCTCTGGTCCCTGCTATTCTTTTTGCTACCACAGATCATTAAAATAATGAGTTTATCGTGTTGAAACATGTTATTAAGAGGGTAGATTTTTGAGCAGCTCTTCCAAAATGTTGCCAATGTTTTGGTACAAGTTAGAGAGTGTAGGAGTTTGGCTGCAATATTCAGTCATTAAAAACATAATGCCCACTATCAGGTGTTCATGTCTAATTCTGACGACCATTTTTACAGGACAATGTTGATTTACCAGCTAAAAAAAAAAGTCGCGATATATATATTTTTTGGTCCATTTCTCCCATCCCTACTTTGACTTCATTCCGGACTGTCAGCTCGTTTGCATGCTTCCCAGGACTCAGTGGGGAACATTTCCATGCTGACGGTTAGGCGCTCTATCTGCATGGAGCCGTGCCATCGTCTGCGCCGTTCAGCATCCCGCCGTAACTCCACCGTGTGATTACATTTTGTTGATGGCGCCACGCTGTTCTCCGAATTAAATTATTAAAGTTGCATCCAGATCAGGAGCCAGAGTATCCGCTTTCCTCATCAGGTTTCAGACAGCTCCTATCGGCTGCGCTCCTCCCAGAACAAACTGCACAAACGCGCAATAAATTGATGCAGAGCGCAAAGACAGCGATCCTTCCACATGAAGACAGATTATCTTTATTTGCATCATTGAGCTGTTAGAAGATAAATACCTGCGCTCATTATCAGATAACGAAACCTCTGGTTCAAAGAAGCAACAAGTTCCGTGCGTAAAAGCGCGACAGTCTTACCTGGACGGAAGGTTGCTTGTAGAAAGACAGACAGCAGTATCCAGAGATATTCCATAGTTATAATTCCATGAGGTCTAGCTGTGAAGGTGAGCCAGGTCCCGAATGCTGAACGAGGCTCCGCGGTGTCGGCGGAGCGCGTCAGTCCGGGTTCAGTGAAGTTGTGTGCGGGCTGGCAGAGGCACGCGCTCACTCGGACTCAGAGGTGTTTAAAGGCACATATGCGCAGTAGAGCTCCAGCAGCAGCACACACACTGGTCCTCTTCTTCTTTCTGCTAACATGCTGTTGTCTCCGGGAGCGCGGGCAGGGCAGGTACCTCCGACTGACTGAGGCGTCAACAACATGTTTTCAGGAGCCAGTGGTGGAGCTTATTACGCGCACGAGGAGAGGGAGGCGACAAGCAGCCCAGGCACACACACACAAACACACTACCCCCCACACACACACACACACATACACACTGAGACAAAGAGACACGCGTCAGCTCTACTTTTGAACCCCAGGCAGTTTTAACATGGGGCTGAAAGGTGATCAGGGGCCAGGGGGCCTCAACATGCAGTCGTGCTTGAGCTGCGAATATAAAGGCTTTATTTAAATTGACTGTTCATGATTTAGACACTTCCCAAAATGCAGGAATACGTTTAGACAAGCAGGTGTGCCCACTCTCAGCCTATTTGTTTGGGTTAGCACTGCTTGGACTTTTTGTATTTTGTTATGTTGCTTAAACTTCATGTTTATTTTCTTGGACAAAGCAGCAGACTTTGAGAGAGATTTCTCGCCGACCTAAAGACAATAACAAGAACAGGGAGACAGGGGTGGCTCAAGTAATTTAGAGGCCCCAGGTCAGGACCAGTGTGAGGCACCTCTGTATTTAGCTGAAGAGAAATCATACAATGTAAAAACTTTAGGAGCAGATTATTTAAAAGTGTATCAAAAAAGGGCTTACTAAGTGAAGCAAAAACACTTGAATTATCTTCAGGATTTTAAACCAAAAAGGGGACTGTATGAATGAGGCAAATAAGTTCGAAATGTTTGGACGAGTGGGTGGAGCAGTCAAGGTCGAGGAAAAGCACTCAGGCATTCCAATGTAATAATGCAACTTATAGTGTCAGGGGATGTGATTCCATTTTTATACAAAATTACATTTTTTAATCAATTATTTGGCCTTTAAACAATTATGTTGGCAACTTATTTGTATGACTTAGGTAGTGCTCTCTCCTTTGGTTGAGCTTTGCAGAGAAAGTCCCAAACACTGTCAAAACTGTGCACATATGGACACTTTTTGATGCAGCCACTTCAATTTTCCCCTCCCAGCCAAAGCCAGCCAAGTTCCAGTCAGTTACCAGAAAATGAGGGTCTAAATAAGGTTTTGTTCTTGTACTTATTGGAGGTAATCAAGATAATCATTTACATACCCTGTAAAAATAAATAGTAAGGGTTCCATGTTGAAGAATTTTACTGTCACCAACCAGCCAAGCCTCTGCGGAGGACATTGGGGAAAGCTTAAGCAGCTCCATCTGCACCCAGCAAACACTCTGTAAAAAAAAAAATCCAGAAAACTCAACATTTCAAAGTACAGTGCTCATCATGATTGAGTACACCCCTTTGGCAGAAAACCTTTAGCTCCCTTTCAAAATCAACTTTTTCTATGGCATACTATACCACAAAATACTCCCCCAAATGTGGGCCATTGATTGCATAAAAAGATTTTTTTAAGTTGCACACAAAAAGTATTTTTCTTAATTTAAGATCAGGATGCTAAAATGAGTACACCCCAATCAAAGGGGTGGGAGCAAAGCTAAATTTTAGTTATCATATTACACTTATTTTTATCTAACGGTAAAAAAATTAAAATGTTATTTTAAACTCAGCTTTGTCAAAACTTTCAAAATTGTTCTTTTGTTTATTTAGATATTGATCAATATATTACTTTTAATAGGGGGTGTACTCATTTATGCTGTGCACTATAACTATCTGCACTAGATTTTTGACTTTGGGGCCAAAACTCTAAATTTTGAGTAGAGAGAAAAAACAATTTAATAAATACAACCCAAGCACCATTTGGACCCAGGCCCAGTGCAGCATGTACTCTATTGTATGTGTTTGCTTACCAGTGGACCAGTCTGTGACACAGTGATACTGTAGTGAGATTAACATTAAGGACAGAATCTGAGACATAATTTAGCTTAGTCATTAGAATCCATGCTTCACATGCTGGAGCAGGCTCTTCAGTGTGTTCATGAACAGGACAGAGCCGGGGGTCTCACCCACACAGCAGCTTGTACATTCACGTGATTCACCGGTTAACAGAACAGTGTTTCTAAGCTCTGAACATGGCACAAAACATGCCCCGACAGGTAACCATGGGTTTCTGCCCACATGCACACACAAACCAGAACCACAAAAAAATGAACATGCCCCAGAACAATCCCAGGGTCCATTAAGTCTAACTTACAGGTCAGTTCATAGCGACCACTTCCTGTGGGTCGTCTCAGTCTTCTATCTTTGTATGAACCCTGTGCTCAGAACTTGGCCTGACCTTGCCTGACCACACCTGACCTTAAACTAAATGTTTTAAGTTTTTCCAACTTAAGTAATTAGTTGAATTTTGCATAAAAAACTGCAAAGATGGTTGAGATAACTCCTTTGATAAAGTTCATAACACAACAAAAATACTTTGTTTTTTTTCCTGAAAAATTCATTGAATGGCAGATTTTAAGTTTTCATTATTACAGAGGAGTTATAATTCCACAGAGTAATCAAACTCAAATCCCTGACAGCTGGTTCTTGTTGGGAAAAGAAGTTTGAGTTTAAAAAGTGTTGAAATGATGTTGGGATGATTCAGATCTGTGTCTTTGATGCTAGACTTTTCAGACCGAAATCTGAGCCTAGTTGAGACACTTGAGATGTCCATCATCCCAGTCTGCCCTCCCTATTGAACACCAACGTCTCTTGTGTGAATGATCGTTTTCTCAGCCATCAGCTATAACACTGTGAGCTGATGTAAGCTAAGCTAAAACCCCCAAACAGATATCTGCTGTATCTTCAGCATTTCAGTCGGACTGCTTTATCTTGATGGCAAAACTGTAACTTAGATAAACGAGTGAAAAAAGCTTTTTCAGTAAACCTTTAAACTAAGTTTAATAAGTTAAGCGTCAGGCTAACTGGTGTCATTAAAAACTGTTCATGTCAATGAGCATAAAAGTCAGAGCAAACATATTAAACTAGATAATTTAGGACGATTAAGCAGCCATTTGATTACCTACATCATGAGGTTGATTTTTGTATCCTATTGAAATGATGTTTTCTCAATGGATGTAAGTAATTAAATAAGTGAGTAAGGATTATTAAAACAGAACCTTACAGGAGCAGAACTGCACCGTGACATTAATATTTGAAATGGCAAATTGAAGAGATGCAACAGAAAAAAACTACAGCAGATAAAAATAAGTTACAGTAACTTAAGCTTTTACTTTTTCTCCAGACTGTAGCTTCAGCTGATTTTATCACTACATTTTATCATAGCTTGCCCGTCACTGCTGGTTAGTCTTGCAAAGTGTACATTTATAAAAATTCAATAATTACTCTTAATTAGTATTATGGCACCAACTCTCCAGAAAAAGATACCCATAACACTCTGTGCTGTGGACCCTTATAGACACATTCTTTCGTGTTAATATTAACTCTGGTAGTGTTAATTTGACCTTGCACATTTTGCTGTGTAGGCAGCCTTTGGAAAAACAGGGTGGAAAGCTCAGCAAGGAAGTCCTCACCACCTCCACTGACTTTTACAGACTTTGTCAACATGCAGCTGAATTTCAAATAATACAGTTTGATTAGAAAATTACTTTCAGAGCAACACTACGTAGTTTTTCCACTTTAATATTATACTTCTAGAGTCATTGTGATGGTACACCACCTCACAACAGGTTGAATGACACCTCTGTCATGGTCTGAGTGGGTCTGTATCACCTTCACTGGCACTATGTAACTTCGATGTGGATGGTAGGAACACTTCCACACTAAAAAACTACATGTTTTTACTGCTTTGACTGCTTTACGGCAAACGTCACTTCCCCCTCCTTCCCAATTCATTTTAAAGGCGGAAGTTGAGGTGAAAGCTAAATGGTGGTGGTAATGCACCGAAGAGACGGATGCCAACCGCCATTAAAAAAGAAGAAGAAGAAGAAGAAGAAGAAAGCTAAATGTAGCATTGTGTCATGGTGGAAGCAGCAAAAAACCCGAAGAAAAGAAGAGTTTTATTGGAGGAGACAAAAAAAAGAAAGCTGGAGAGTAACAAGCTAAGTGCCCGGACAGGGATAAACATTGGCATGGCATACACTCGCTGGCATGAGCTGAAAGACGAGGAGGGATGTCCGACCAATGCCGATTTGGCCCTGTTATTGTTGGACTTGTAAGTGTAAGACATGTTGATTTATTCAAATAGAAACACGATCAGACCGTACCTTATCAGTCCACATGGTTTATTTGTCTCTCGGGGAGTCCTGTCGGCTCGCTTCTCCTCCCTCTGTATGTCAGCAAATGCTCATTGGTGTGAGGCGCTCTGTTTTACAACCGCGCAGTTACACTCAACGGGGCTTTATTCAAACAAAGGATGACTGAAAATTACACATAAAATCATCAAACTCTTTAAACTGCACCTGTTTGGTACTGATCTGTGTATCAGTAAAGAGATCATATTCAACTAAATTACTGTCCTTTAATATCAAGTTAATTGATGATTAAAGTTCTGACTTTAATCACAGATTTTTTCAGTTTGCCAACATATTTGGGTAAGGGTCCCTGACAGTCTCACCCTTTGGAGTGACTGTATAAAAACTTAACCAACATCTTTGTTTAGTTGATATATTTCTGTTTTTGTCTCTTTGTTTTTTGCTTTCCTGCACATCGTGCACAGGAAATAAATTAGTTGTGAAAAACGTGTTGAAAGTGCTTTTCCAGTTCACCCACTCCTTCAAACACCTTCATTTAGTTTCCACAGTGCTGGCTCTCCTTTGGCCAAATGGGCTGCAGGCAAATTCTGGCTAACTGACTTAACTGCAGAAATAAATAAAAACATTTGGAGATTAGGGTGAATTCGACAACGACCAGGGAGCCTCACTCCTCACCAGTTCCACCTGCTTTAACAGAACTAAGCTATTATTGCAGTTTCTTACTTTAGTCTTTATGTGTCCAAATGACTCATATAGATGAAAACATTTGAAAGAGCCCATATTATGCCTTTTTAAATGTTAATATGCCAGTTAGTGTGTTTACATGTCTTCTTCATGTGATAGAGTACTTCTTTTGCACAGACAGAATGGGTGTGGTATCAGGATTTGTCCTCCCTGGTTTACTGTGGCAGTAGATGCTAAGGTGTGAGTATTTATTGAAGCAAATAACTTTAAACTATTAGATTTCTGTTATCAGTTCTCTAAAAAACGCAATCCAAGTTCTGCCAGGAGCTCCAAACCAGTTTGACACCCCTGTTTAAAAATTACGAACTTATTTTTTCATCTTAAACTAAAATATTTGCTTTATGTTATTTCCTTCATTTGCCTAATGATGAAACTGATGAGTAAGAGGCAACCACAGAATCAACAAAACGCTCCCTGAGGACAGAGGCACTCATCAGCTTTAGGTTTCATGAGCTCCTTTGGTATATTATTGGATAAATTCAGTAACATCTTATACACATTCTTCCATAAACAGATCTGAGTAACAAAGCTTTTCTCTTCAGAGCTGACCAGAATTGTTTTGTTCGATGTAATTATCTTCATAAGATCTTTTTTATAAATGACACACACTTGAAGACACTCTAAAACTGAAATAAAAGTCTCTCAAATTTAGTCAGGAACACCAAAAAATACACTTTTTGTCCTCCATCCCTCCTGAAACCACAGCACATCCTTTAAACCCTGGCACACACTCACAGCTCCACAGCTGGCCTGATCCTCTGCCATGGAGGCTGCCTCTGATGCTGCAGTGTGAAGACACAAACTTTTATATTTCCTCCTGAAGACAGATGTCTCTGTTGTCCATTAGTCCAAAAGATCCATCCAT
The DNA here is from genome assembly GCA_037902135.1 of Cetoscarus ocellatus. Classification (NCBI taxonomy): domain Eukaryota; kingdom Metazoa; phylum Chordata; class Actinopteri; order Labriformes; family Labridae; genus Cetoscarus; species Cetoscarus ocellatus. The sequence continues at coordinate 115,626 of JBAMNC010001447.1, forward strand.
AAAGAAGCTCCTTGATGATCAGTCATCAGTCTGGTGTTCATGCACTTCATTAAGGACTCAGATGAAGGTTTATGGAAGGAAAAAGGGGTTTTACAAATATCAGAACAGACTGTACAAAACTTAAATGCCTATTTAAAACTGACTTGGGAAAAAAAAAGATAAAGAAATTCCCCCCTGTTAAATGTGCCAATAAAAACATGGACCAGACCAAAACCAGGCTGCAAACATGTTTATCTCTGTGTTAGAAACACCTCTTGGCAGTTCAACTCTCTGCTTTTGTTCAGAATCAAACCAAAATCCCTCAAAGCTTACTTAAGGAACAGTGTTTGTGAGAGAGGGATGATCGTGGGATCAAGAGACCTTTATCAATGACCCACCTTGATCCGTTCATCTTCCAGTCAGTTACATAACACAAAAATCAATGAGGGTTTCAATAACCAACTGGATCAATAAACAGACAGATAATATAATCCATAGGTTCTTATCATTTCTTATTCCTCATCATGGCAGACTTCAAAGTTCTTCTGTCACAACAGTTTTACAGTCCTCTGAAGAACATTTCATTTTTGTCTTAAACGTCTCGTGGATTTCTTGCTCTTTGGTCACAAGAATTTGTCCAGAGTGTTCCAGTATGCTCTGGATGCTGCAGGTTATTTTTCTTTTCTCAGAAATGTTTGCTTGATGCTGAGTTCCTGACAACCAAAGAATACTTCAAATGCTGCAGGCCTCCTCTGTCACTGTTCCACCTGAACAATGTGAAGGCTTCAGTGAAATGAGGTGAGTCCTAAACCCTGGGAAGTAAAACTTTAAAGCAAACAGAATCTTTGGATTTGGCTTTGGTGAATTTGGTTTTGCTCTTGACTGAGAGGAGATATACAAACATGTCAATCAGGAGAGACAAAATTAGAGTGAACAGTTGTTTATTTTAAGTTGGAATGATTGAGAATGTACATCATATTTTGTTTTCAGAATCTCTTTGGCATGTAGACTCCATTGTGAGTAGACTTCTGAGCAGCTCGCTGGGACCCTGATGTGATGGACTGGGGTGCTGGTGAGGCCTGAAGGATGAGGGGAGGGGCCAGATTTCTGAGGAGCTGGACCTGGACTCTGATGAGACAACTGGAGATGCCTGGGGTGGAGGAGGGTTGCCAAGATCTCGCAGCACAACAGCATGACACTGACTGTGGAGGAGCGATGACATGATTTAAACTCTGACAGCAGCAGGATGATTGGACAGACAGACTGACAGAATCTGGTTGACTCAGAGCTGATGATTGAGTCACCTGTGCAGGAGGGCAGGTGAGGACATGAGTGAGAGGAGACTGAATGAATATGTACATATGCCTCCCTGCTTGAACTGCTACTATAGCTACATAAACAGGAAAGACTGGGCCTGCCAATGGTGGTTTTATGCTAGCATGAGGTATATAATGTGAGAGAGAGAGATTTCAGTGGTGGGTCTCTTGATCAATTAATCAGTTTATTGCCAAGTCAGAGAATTTTTGACACATCAAGCTCAAACATAGTGCATGATCCTGAAGCCCAGCCTGAAACATGTCCCACCAGAACCCAATCATTTTTCTGAGTCCAGTTGACATTGGATCAAAATGCCAGCAACACAGTAAACTGAGGACTCATTTTTCAGCTCAAACTAACCATAAAGATACTGGGCCCTATTCTGAAGCCTGAGCTTCAAGCAAATCACTTTGGCAACACAGTGTAAACTTCTGTATGGATCCTTCAACATTTGTCAAGATGTTCCAGGCCAAAAATGTTCATACAGAAGCACGTCTTGTGTTATTTTCAAATGGAAAGCTTGGACTACCCATGCTTCTATTTTATTTTGTGAATGACTGTCTGTTTTAAGCAGTTTTCCTTGGTATATCTTGTGAACTTTACCTATAAAAAAGACCCACAGACTGTATGTCAGTTACAAAAACACCAACAGATGACAGTCATTTGTACTGATCTCCCTGTTCTGTGCCTCCCTCACCGACTTCTTTCATCATGCACTTTTATTCCAACATGAGTGAGAAATCAAATGTTCTTGATGTAAATAATAGACCTACTGAATTTCATAAACCGGTAGAACAACCTTACCTAGCCTGCCAGATAAGGTGATGTGTATACTTTTCTATTGGCATGTAAAAATTTTATTGACTTAAAAACAGTGGTAAAAATCAAACTTTGAATTCTTTTAATTATTACTTATGCAGCTTTCTTTGTGGCCTCTTTTCAGGTAAAACTTTAAAAGAACCTTGGTGCCAAAAACAAAGGGAAAATGTGACCTAGCTAATTTTTGGACCATGAACTGAGTTTGCATTTTAAAGTCATAAACTATAAACATAACCTTGTTTATTTAAGAATGTGTGACCTAAATATAACACCCAGTAAAAAGTCAAAGCTCGGTGAAACAAATCTGTTATTTAAACTAGAAGCATGTCTCTTTTATCCTATGTAATTCTCTTCTTTCAGGCTGTCCAAGTAATTCACTTGAGACACTTCAGCTGGTTCAAAATGCTGCAGCACGTGTACTGTCTAGAACTAGGAGAAGAGACCACATTACTCCTGTATTAGCTTCTCTGCATTGGCTTCAATAAAATCTAGAATTCAAGATTCTTCTTCTCACATATAAAGCTCTCAGTGGACAGGCACCAGTTTATCTAAAAGAGCTTGTAGTGCCGTACAACCCCTTTAGAACATTATGCTCCCAAAATGCTGGCCTGCTCGTGGTGCCATCAGTCTCTAGAAGTAGTCTGGGAGGTAGAGCCTTCAGTTATCAGGCTCCTCTTCTCTGGAACCATTTACCGACCACGGTTCAGGAGGCAGACACCCTCTCTACCTTTGAGGTTAGACGTTTTTTTAATACCTTTAAATTTACTTAGTAAGAATTTCAGGGACTTTCTTCAAACTCTGTACAAATTTTCTGTCCAAAATAAAAATGTCACCAATCACACGACCACCAAACAACCCTAACCCTCAACTGTACTGCCACTATTGGGCGGTTGAATTCCTGATTGAGACCTCTAACTGCTGGGCTGTAGTTCAGGTTTTAAAGCCACGACTGTCTTCACTTCAGTGGCACTTTTGAATTTCATAACTGTATGAGCATCTTTTAGAAGAGTTTTAGAAGTACAGGGGCAGTGTGCTCTTGTGCAGGTTGTCTGTGATCCATTGAACTGAGTCGAAGCAGAGTTTGGATCTTTCTTTCTCACATTAACTGTGGACTGCAGAAACACTGTGTGTTCTTATTTGTAATTCAGCTACTGTACCATAATATGGTGATAAGAAGTTTCTCTTCTTTGGCTCCAATCTTTGCTGGTATTAACCGTGATACGAGGGCATTCAAGTAAGAAAAAAGAATTAAAAAAACAAACATTCTACAGAATTTAGGTTCAATATTTCAATATAAAAAAAATCTCTGGCTTTATGTACAGACTACAGTTCAGGTGCTTTCAGGCTGTTAAAGACATTGTTTTTTTTAAATGGATGCTTTAAGTGATTTTCTTGCTGCTTCGCCTAAATGTCCTTTTTGATATCAATTAATTAATCATATTTTTTAGGTCAAAATAAAACAGGGAGCCTCATGTTCTTCCCTTGCTGGAGAGCATTTCTTGTTAATATTAATATTAATATTAATATTATATTCATATTACTATTAACGGTGCCACACTCACTAAACGGCCTGGTGGTGGTTACAGTTTGTTCTTTCTTTGTTTATGATCCAGTGTTTGTTTCTGATAAATCAATCTGCAGCCATCAGCTAAGAACAAACACCATAGCCCAGTTCCCATGGTTTTCCTCCTCTTAACGACCCACTATGTCTGACATCTGATTCTAATTTACATCTGTACTGATGTCAAAAATCTAAAATATTTTAATTTGCAATGCAGATGTTTCTCTGAAATGATATCCTCTGTGGCGTCCACGTTCTGCCTAAATCCATGAGAATTCAGCATCAGACATATCCCTCTGGGAAAACTGAACATATTTCACAACAGTCTTTTTAGAGTCCTGTCCAGTACATTACTTCAATCTCTTACTTAGACTTAAGTAATCAAATCCAAATAAACAAATCCAAATAAGTGAGGACAAATTCTTTTCTCAGAGTCATGTGTTTGCGAAATATATGAAAAGAAATGAGTTAAAGGAAAACAATCAATCAATCTTTATTTATCTCTAACATTATTTCAGTACACTTTCAAAAGAGTTGTTCAGTGCCATTGTCTTCTTTTTTCCTATGCATATTTTAACAAGTTCTATTTTATTTTTTAGATTTTTTTTTCCAAACACACCATGAGTACAACACTTTACCACAACTAGCAACAATTACAGTGGCAAGACAAAATCTTCTGTTTAGCAGCAGCTAATAATAGATTATTAGATAATATGACAGAAGGGCAGAGATGGAGGGACGAAAATGAGACTCATAACAGTGATACATTTATGGATGTCAAGACCATAACTGTGTCCTCATCATTTTAACGCTGTGAAATACTGACCTCCTTCCAGAATAACAGCTAATAACAAACAAACACACAGACAGACCATGGCGAAAACATAATCTCCTTGGCGGAGGTAATAAAGAACAATGTCATAAATCACAGCCCATATTAAAAAACACTAACAATGATAAAACCTTTAAAAACATGTATGACTACAGCTGTTCAGCAGGAACAGGTTTTTTTGGATTGTTTTGTTCTACACTTTGGGACGAGGAGACTCCGACCAGAGGGAAGAAGGGCGGGAATAATCACTTCAAATAGATTCGGTTCCTCAGGGGACAGAAGCTAGGTAAAGTTACTAATCAGATAATTGGACCATTTAACAATCTGATTCAAGAGGTTTGTGTCTTTAAAACATGCAGGACCAAACCATGACGGTTAAGGAAAGATAAGATGGACTCAGTAAAAGATCTACAAAACATGGTCATCAGAGTTTCATCTTTGAGAAGCTGCCTGGCTCAGCACTTCATCCTCATGAGTGAAGATGGTCTGCAGTCCTTACATGTGATTGGGATGTAAGTGTTGGCATCAAAAGGAGCCAGTTGAGGTGGTTTGGGCATCTGATTAGGATGTCTCTTTGTCACTCCCCTGTAGAGGTTTTGAGGGCAAGTCCAACTGGGAAATGCCCTCAGGGCTGACCCAGAACCAGCTGGAGGGTTTCTATGTCCTGTCTGATATTAGAAAGCCTCCAAATCCCCAGGAGAAGCTGGAGAAAGCTGCGAGGGGTGTCTGAATGTCTGATGTATTTTCTCCCTCTTTTTCACCATCAGAATTAGAGCCCAACATGCAAAATTACAGAGCAGGTAGCATTTCTCTAACCTTGCAGTGCAGTTGGAGTCACCTGATTCAGAGTCTTTGATTAGGCAGATTCCTCTTGCCAAGCTCCAATGTACAACAATTGAGGGCAGCCTAAAGCGGCACGGCCCAATCAATTTCACTGGCCCCAGATGGACTCCACACAGCAGCATACCATGACAGGGCTTGTTTAAGTCTGGATATCATCAGATTTTGATGCACTCACAGGCAACCTCATTGGACAACGTTCACTATGTCTGATTAGGCGACCAGAAAGCCATAAACTCGTGTTGTCACTTGCCCAACAGGCCTGATAGACTACACAGCTGGAAGCGACCGCATGTTACCAGGTTAGAAGAATGAGGGGCAACACCAGAGATGGCAAGAAAACACACTGAAGTCTGAGTACAGTGCTTTAGTACATCTACAAACCTGATACTGAACGATGTGTTAGTGTGTTGTTGAATGCAGCAGACCCTCTCCATGTTCCTCTGCTGTTCCTCTGTTTACAGTCTGTGGTAGCTCAGCATAAGAGCAGGGATGCTGTTTTCAGAGCTTAACAAACTTTTCCTCTGTCTCGTAGCTCTCAAGGCATCAACCTCGGTTTGTTTACATCCATAATCACCCCACATGCAGAGCTCTCTGTGCTCTCATTGGTCAATGTCTCTGACGTGAAGGAACAGATCAAACCAACAACACTTTCTGTAATGGTCTTTAGGTGTCCCAGACTGATCTGTGTTGTCAGTCAGGATTTATTATATCTTTATCATTTCTTTATTTATTTTGAACATCTTAAAAATGAGAGAAAAAAATATACTGTATATATATACACTGGAAGACAAAACAGAATGATACACTAGAGCAAGATCAGTATAGAATTTTCAGAATAAATCCTCCTTTTTTCTGTTCGAAAAGGGTGTAGGATGAAGTACATAACTTGTCTAGTCCTACCCCTTTTTCCAAAAACGAACTAAAAACATTTAAGTCTCAGGCACTCAAAGAAACATCAAATAATCCAGCTTAATACAGCTAACAGCAAAAATGTAACAGAACATCTAAACATTACCCACAGTACAAATCAGTCTAATTTTAATTACACTCTATTTCAAAGCACACCTTTGTCTTTTACTTCATACCATCCTAGCCTGGTATTTGTGAAAATGTTTTTGAACTTACCTATTGTTGTACATGTTTTTATTTCTTTACTGCAGCTGTTCCACAGATGAACTCCACAAGATGAAATGACAGATCTTTGTACAGGTCCTGAACCCCTCCACCCATCAGGTTGGGCCATAAATGAACAAAAGGCCCAGGTTGGATAAACAGCCAAACGCTGGAGCTGAGGGGGTTTCATACACCTGATAACCCACCACATCATGCTGGCTTGAAGTCATGTCAGCCACGGCCCTAATTATGCCTAATTTAAATTCTTAATGCTAAAATGGCTGAGTGATATCAAAGAAATAAATAAACTAATCAGAGAAAAATCATTTCCAAACCAGGCTGTGAACATGTTGACCTCTGTTATAAAAACTATCTCTACAGTTTGTGTAGAATTTCTGATACTTCTGCAGAAAGATGCTGCAGTTTTTTCTCTCGTGCATTAGCTTCATTTTTCAACACCAACGACTGTCATTTAAAAAAAACAAAAAACAAAAAACAGTTACTCTTTAACTAAAAAATGTCCACCACTTTCAAATGACTGAGGGTGTAACAGGAACACACACCTCACACCCAATAAGACAGACGGTGACTGATGTGATTCTTGGCCTACTTGTGCAGCAAATGACAACAAATGATTCACCTCTGGAATTTTTTTCACCCGAGGCCCTAAATGCCACTAAGAACACTTTAAACAAATGCCATGAAATGTGATACACATGCTGGAGAGAGAGTGAATCAGTCAAGATCCTGAGATGTGGCTAAAATAACATTTTCAGGGGCCCATGTAATTATCTCAGAGCTCAGAAGAAGCAGCAACTGCAGACAGTTTTAATAAAACCTTTAACAAAGACTCTTTTAAGGCTCCTCTGTCAGATAAACTCCTCATCAAAGTTTCTTCTCTGGAAGCAGAGTGATTGTAAATCCCATCTCAGCACAATCAGAGGTGAAGACCACAGCCTCTTTTTGTCATTTAATATCTCGCAGAATCATTTCTCCGAACGTGAGCGCGGCAGACCTCTCAGAGCCTGTAATGGCCTAAACGCTGAAACCAAATCTCTAATTTAACTTCCTCCAACCATTAAGTCGTGTAAAACCACCATCAATTATCAATTTTCCATTCACATAAATGTCCTCCGGGATAAGCAGATATGATTTCTGTCTGAGAAACCTGCAAACATCATGGCGTGTTGTCAAATAAGCCGAGGACGGGCTTCAGTTCCATTGTTATATATTCCATCGATGAAACGCTGGTGTCAGACTTTAAGATAATCGTATTTCAGAGCATCTTTTCGGCTGGAACATCAGGGATGCCAAACAGATTTCCACAAGACAAATTAGCTGCAATGTCGAAAACAATCACATCATATAGAATTAGTTCCCAAACAGCTCCGGGAGGGAGCTTCATGCACCTTCAGGTGTGTGACTGATTAGCTGATTTGGCTCTGCTGCTGCGCTCACACACACTGCTGGGTTACAGCACCTGGTACTCTTCATTAACACACCGTCAGAGATGGTGAGCACAGCTCTGTGTCTTCTCTGTGTGGCTGTCAAGTTGAGGAAGTCTGGAGATCTTTTGAATACATGTGTGTGATTTGTCCTTTTTTTAATAACAATTAATGATTTTTTTTGAAAATATAAAAACATTTAATACTAACTTTCATAAATCCCATCACAGCAAAAAGGACATTAAATCTCTTTAAATAAATGATAATAATGAAAAGGTGAGGTTTTTCAATCAGACAAGGCTTATACATTAAGAGCATATTTTTGGGCTCAGCTGGTAAATGGATGTTCTAACCCTGCACTCTTATTTCTCCTGAAACATCAATCAGGTGGTCTCAGTGTCATTTAAAGAATGTTTTTTTTAAATCTTCTAAAGTCTTAATTTTTTACTCAGCCGAACAGCAGCAGTGATTGAGTTTTACTTTTTCAAAGAACAACTTCATGACAAAATCCAGTGACCAAAACTTGCAAAGAAAATGTAAAAAAAAAAAAAAAAAAAAAAAAAAGAAAGTGTTCCAGTGGGATGAAGCACAAGCTGACCAAACAGCATCCTTCAAAGAGAATAAACTCAGGAGGGCCAAGCGTTACGAGAAACGTAATGATGATAGAATTATGTTAGAAAAAAAAACAAAAAAAGGCATTTCTCACTCCATTCATTATGAGTCCAGATGTTACCCACCTGTACAAAGTTCAGAAGTCCTTAAGTGGCGTCTCGTGTAAGGATCTATTGGAAACAGGCCCTATAATTGAAATGCTCATGGTAAAAGAGCCAGACCACAGGATTTTTCCTCCTGGCAGCACTTACTTTCTTATGTTTTAACTTTTTTTATTTTCATAACAGAAAAGAGGGGCATTATGAAAGTAACAACTTAACAAATAGTAACACATTTTCTCCCTCCCCCAAACCCAACCCAACCCAGTCCTCTTCTTCCATAATCAAAATATTAAGAAAATTGTACACCAATATGTATGTATACACGTTTACTCATATGTTATACAAACAGAAAGTAATGTACATAATATGAAATAAAAAATGAAAAGGCATATTGTACATATGTACACATACACTCATCTACTTATGCACATGTATAAATAAAAAAATAGCCACGCAAGCATAGCAGGTATTACAAATGCTCTGGGGCCTCAACAAAGCAAGATGAGAACCAGGGACCGGCTGAACCAGTCTTTACATCTACATTCCTAGACCATCCAAACCAGGAATCAATGTGGCCGTGTGGCGGGCAGGCACCACAGTAGGCACATTGTGTTGTCTCTTCAGAAAATGAGGTTGAAGGGAGCCTATCAGTATAATCAATCAGTCGTCTCCAGGTTGTATTAAATTTATCAGAGGAACCTTTCAGTGAGAATTTAATTTTGTCCAGTTTGAGGAGAGAAATAACATCTTGCAGCCAAGACTTAAAAGAAGGTGGTACAGGGGCCTTCCACAGAAAGAGTATTCTCCTGCGTGCAGTCAGTGAGGTAAAAGCTATAACAGTTCTTTGCTTTATTGTTGTAGAAATTCTGCCTGGAGGTCTGCCAAATATTGCCACATAGGGGCAGGGGGGTATAACCATATCTAGGATTTCAGATACTGCATCAAAAAAAGATTCCCAGAAACTACTCAATTTGGGGCAATTCCAAAACATGTGAGTCAAGTTACAGTGGGCTTGTGCACATCGGTCACATTTATCCTCCAGTTTGTCTGGATAAAACCTTGCAAGTTTTGCTTTGCTATAGTGGAGCCTATGAAGCACCTTAAAATGTATAGGATTAAGTGTAGCACAGCTGGAGGAAGAATTCACCCCCTTCAAGGCTTCATCCCAGAAATCATCAGAAAAAACTGTCCGCAGCTCCCCCGGCCACTGGTTCCTAATTCTGTCAAGAGCAGATTCATCCTTTGCAAGAAAGAGAGTGTAGAGATGGGAAACATGGCCCTTAGGTAAGATACTCATCTTGAGTAGCAGATCAACACCACTGGGTGGGGGGAATTGGGGGAACTGAGGACAGTGAGTCCTGACAAAATCACGCAACTTGAAGTATCTGAAAAAGTCAGCTCTATTTAGTGTAGAATTATTACATAATTGGTCAAAGCTAGCAAACAGGTTATCCAAAAACAAGTTCTGTAAATGCTGAACGCCCCTTTGTTCCAAGGATTTAAATCTAGGATTGGTTCTGGCGGGTAAAAATAAATGATTATTACAGATAGGGGTCATTTGGGACAATGACAGCCACCCACAGTGATGTCTAGTCTGGGCCCAAATTTTCAGGGTGCCAATGACAACAGGGTTGGATGAGAATTGGGAGGGAATTTAGGGGCAGAGGACTGCATGCCAGGGCTTGCAAAGAGGACGAGAAGCACGAATCAGCTTCAACTTGGTACCACTTTCCTTGAGTTTGAGTGCACCAAAGCATAACCTTGTGTGCATTGGTAGCCCAGTAATAAGCAAGATTAGGTAGGCCAAGCCCCCCGTTAGTTCTATTCCTCTGAAGCAGGGATTTCCCAATTCTTGCATGTCGACCAGCCCAGATAAATGAAGATATAATACTATCAATATTAATAAAAAAAAGATCTGGGAAGAAAGAGGGGAAGACATTGAAAAACATACAAATATCTAGGCAAAATGTTCATTTTCAATGGTAGATTGCCCCATCTCTGTAAATCTGATTTTACCAGTGATGTCAGAGCTGTAAGGTTTTGTTCTCGCAGTGATTTAATGGATTTAGTGACAATAATACCAAGATATTTAAACCCTGAGCTAGAATATCTGAAAGAAAGTGAGGATGGTGGTAAATCATGGGCCAATTGGTTAACAGGAAAGCACTCACTTTTCTGTAAGTTTAATTTATAGCCTGTGATGCGACCAAAGGTGTCCAAAAGTGAGAGAATATGGTTAATACTGGACGTGGTATCGCGCACGTACAGTAGTAAATCGTCCACGTACAAAGAAACCTTGTGTTCTACGCCCCATCTCTGAATGCCTTTAAACCCAATGTTCTTCTTTAAAGCTATAGATAGCGGCTCGATGGTAGTTGCAAACAGGAGGAGCGACAGGGGACAAGGTGTACGCGTCAAGAGGGAAAGGATTTGAAAGTTGAGTATTAGTGTACACAGATGCGTAGGCGGAAGAATACAGCAACTGCATCCATGAGATAAGACCATCTCCAAAACCAAAGTGACGTAGACAAGAAAAAAGAAAAGCCCACTCCACCCTGTCAAAGGCCTTCTCAGCATCTAATGATACAACTACTTCCGGCTCATTAAGGGTGGATGGAGTGTGGATGACACTGAGAAGCCTCCGTATATTTGTGAAAGAGTGCCTCTCCCTTATAAATCTAGTCTGGTCATCAGATATTATTGAGGGTACGACAGAGTCTAACCGACGGGAAAAAATCTTAGCGAGGACCTTAACATCAACAGGTAAGAATGAAATTGGGCGCAGCTAAATGGATCTTTGTCTTTCTTAAATATTAAAGAAATACAAGCTTGCGTAAGAGTGGACGGAAGTAAACCTTGGGAGTTAGAATGATTAAACATATCAAGTTGTAGTGGGGCCAGTCGGTCTTTGAATTTTTTGTAGAACTCCCCTTGGTACCCATCAGGCCCAGGTGACTTGCCACTATGCATCGACTTAACAGCCTCCTTGATTTCAGCAAGATTTAGAGGGGCATCTAGCTTTTGACGATCCACACGAGAGATCTGTGGCATATTAGTGAAGAAGCACATTAGCTCAGTTTCTTCTTTAGAGAATTCAGAAGTGTAAAGCTTGGATAAAATGTTTTGAAAATATTATTTATTTCGACTGGATCAGAAATTAAAGAACCCGACTCGCCCCGAGTTTGAGTGATCTGGCTTGAAGCCCTTTTAGCTAGGAGGTGACCAGACTTGTCCCTATGCTCATACATAGACTGTAAAAGGAGCTGTTCAGCTTAGTTACTTTCTAAAAACAAACTTTAAACTTGCATAAAATCAAACCAGTCAGATGTTGTTTGACTAGATCATATGCACTGATGTTTGTGTTTGATTGTTTCTGATGGGAAAGTCAAGGTTGCTCCTGTGGCTGTTACTGCTGCGACGATGAATGTGCAGCTTTTTCTTTCAATTTGTTTGTTAGTTTTGTGAAAAACTTTGGTGTTTTCTGCCTGTTCAGTCTTTCTGCAGCACATCATCTTATTTCCAGCTTTGTGCTAAATGTTTGGACATTTGTCTGTGTCACAGCTTCTTCCATTTCATTGAGGACATCTGAGGTAAATGTTTTACATTAACCATGCCAATACATTCCTTCATATGCTTCTGCCCTGGGAGGAGCAGCTCTTCTGAAGGCCAGAACTCCGAGAAACTTTCCACTAAATGTAAACTTTGACTTGATGGCTAAATGATGAGATCTTGTAGATGAAAGGTCAAAGTCTTTAGGCCTCATATTCTTCAGACTTTGCACAAATGTCGCTGCTAACTCAAGAATGAACACATTGGATTTATTAATTAGAGGTAGGTTACCCAAGGCCCTCTGATTCTGTAAAGTAGTGGAGAACTTGATGAGTTCCAGGGTTAAGTTCAGGAGAGGAAAACTGAACCAGAACTGCTTCTGGACCAACTCTTCATAACAGTGGGTGCTTGAATTTACACACTAACCATGGTCATAGTGAAGCTTCAACACCATTTCCCTCCAGACATGATCTTAAATTCATTATTCTGATGACTTTGTGCCTTTGGCAGGATCCTCTCACGCAAACACACCATCAGGACGTCCATGCTGATGTCCTGACTGTGACGAATGTGCTCTCCTTGGTTAGATGTGAGATTATATGATGCAAAACTCAAAAAACATAAAGCTGCCATTTTGTTCAGCAACTTCACGTTGCTGGTGTGTGTTAACGTGTTAATTAATTGTGTGAATAAAAAATAAATAATAAAACAAACAAACAAAAAGCATGTTTGGTGTGCAAAGGCCTCAAGAATAGTTTGAAAGTCAAGGTCTTTGTCCTGATTTTATCCCCTCAGCGTAAACAAGATATTTCAAGGATTTTCTCCAAACTGCACACATTTCCACTCCAACTCAAGGATTACTTGATTAGATTTGTAGGTCAAAGGTCAAGGCTGTCAAAAACACCTATGCTAGGCTGCTCTTCATCGACTTCAGCTCGGCCCTCAATACAATCCGGCCCTACAAACTCTGAGCCAAACTCCTCAACCTGGGATTAGGCAACACCCTGTGCAACTGGACTGTGGACTTTTTGACAAACCACACTCAGAGTGAGAGGTGACAGACACACCACCTCCTCTTTACTCCTCACTAACACCGGGGCCCCCCAAGGATGTGTGCTCAGCCCACTTCTCTTCAACCTGCACACGCACAACTGCTCCTCCACCTCTCCATCCAATCTCATTGTCAAATTCACCGACGACACCACAGTGCTTGGCCTCATCAACAACAACGAGACATCATACAGGACTGAGGTACAACATTAACAGCATGGTGCGATAACATAACCTGGTTCTGAACATCAAGAAGACCAAGGAAACCACTGTGGATTTCTGCAGAAACAGACAGCAAAACCACTCTCGACTTTTCATCGGCCGTGAGGCGGTGGAGAGAGTGTCTAACTTTAAGTACCTGGGAGTAAACATACTGGAGGACGTGACCTGGAGTACTAACATCTCTTCAGCTGTGGGGAAAACCCAGCAACACCTGGACTACCTGAGGAAGCTGAGGACCGCCCGCATCCCAAAGCAGCTGATGGTGAACTTGTACAGCTGTGCCATCAGCAGTATTTTGACCCATGGACTTTTCGTGTGGTTTTCCAGCTGCACTAAGGCCGATCAGCAGGCACTCCAGAGGGTGGTAAAAACAGCAGGAGGATCATTGGGACTATTCTTCCAGAGATCAGCGCCATCTATACCACCCGCTGTCTGAGGAGAGTGCACAACATCATGCAGGATCAGCACCACCTCTTCACCTGCTGCCCTCAGGTAGAAGGTATAGACCCATACGAGCCCGAACCACCAGACTGGCCCACAGCCTGTATCCCCGGGCAGTGAGGCTGCTGAACAGTAACCCCCCTCCTTTCTCTGCCCCACCCAGAAGCACCCACCATATCCCATCGTTACTATAGCTGTGAGCTGGTCTTTTCACTGCTGTAATCCTGAAACATCACTCAAAGATCTTTCTGTTTCTTCCCTTAGTGTGTAGATGTGTATGCTGCTACTGTTTACTACATCTGTGCCTGCACTGAACTATCTAATTATGTATATGACTGAGTATTGTGTGCAGATTTTACACAGTGGTGGTCAAGGATTGGGAGATGAGGTTTTACACTTTATATTTAATTCTTTTTGCTTTGCAATGTATGATTGCTCGACCATAATCTCATTATATTTATTATGGCAATGAAAATAAATTAATGAGTTGAGTTGAATAGTAAATCACAGTCAAACTGTTTTCAATAGCAAAAATGTGCCTCTTTGGGCATTAGGGCAAAATAATGTGGCCCTCATGTTTGCCAAAATGTTTCTTGAAGAAAATGATGACTTTTTGAAGGTCAGTCATATGGCCTCTGCTCCTTCAGATTTTGTCAAAGAACATGCACCTCCATCATTTAGGAAAAAGACCTCTAACATCACAAACCCCCGTCTTTTGACCCATCGCTGCACTTTTACTGTCTGACAGCTTCACCCCTGCAGAGGCAATTAAACCACAGGGTAGTAACCAAATGTTAGTTCTGGTTAAACGTGAACATAGCATTGGTTGGTACCTTCAGTCTATTTGTTTAAAGAGATGTCACCCACCATCTTAAAAGCAGAAAAACAAATGTACAACAAATGTATTAAATAATAACTGCAGCAGATGTGGAAGAATGTCTGCCCCTCTTGGTTCTTGTTTGCAGGTTTGAAGTCCCACATTGTTTGCTGTTCAGGAGTTTTTTTCTTTATTTGGAGCAGAAATATCTGCAAATCAGAAAAACATAAAAAAAAAGCACAAAACAAGTTTAAAATTAGCAAACCCTAAAGTCACACGAACCTCTCTGCCAACAAAAAGTAGTAGTGTTTAATGAAGCAATATTTCTCTGTTCTGTGCTCAGGTCACACCTCTAAAGAGATAAATGATGTTTTTATATCCAATTTTCCTAAGGGGGAAGATAAAGTTAAGAAAAAAAAAACAGTTAAGAGAGATCTTCAATTAGACAACAGAAAAATGAAACGAAAGGGAAGAGACGCAACAACTCAAATCAGCAGACTTAGTTTAAAATTGAAATTCTACATATTTGTTCATTTTTTGAAACTACCAATGATTGTCCCAAAAGAATGAGATCTCTGACTATGAGAATTACCGCTTCATTTTTCTTCAGATTTCATCTGCAGTGAGGGCCGTATCTATCACGCCCTCCGGTTAACCCTCATGTTGTGTTCATTCGTGTTAAACATTTGGATTTATGCATCTATTGGTATGTCACAATTTCAATACATCTACGCTCATCAGCCTCTTTCACTTGTTTGTTCAATCTCATACTTTTGTTATCACTTTGGTCAGACTTTGATTTCACAAATTAAGTACAAATCTTCAAAGACAAAATAATATAGTTGAAATAAACTATATTAAGGTTGACCTTATTCTTGAAATTGTTTTCTAACATCATTCTTGACAATTTAACCTTTACTGATATTAAAACTTTTCTCTCAATATTGTTTTAAGCTCTGTTTCTTTTTGAGTTCTACACAAAAAAAAATTTCAGTTTTATTTCTGACATTTTGACATTTTTTCTTGAAGTGCATCATGATGAAAACATCCCTCACATCCCCTCATGAGTCCCCTGATGTCTGACCCTCATACTCTCCCGTAGTTACCGCAGTTTAGTTTCATAGATAAAAAAAGCCCTGCAGGATTAAAGAGGGAATCTTCTCTCTAAAGTTATTCATAATGTGCTTTTCAAAAACTCACAGACACTGTACAACAGATAAAAGATACAGACAATGTAAAAGAAAAATTGCTTGAGAGATCTATGAGACACAATATTAATGGACGGGTAACGCTCAGCAAAGTCACACACACATACATGCATTCACACACACACACACAGACAACATCGGATGACCTGAGGCTATTGGACAGTGGAGCAATGGGACTGGAGATGAAAATAGTTTTACACATTAGTTATAAAGACTAAAAGCGATGGACAGAATGGAGCTTGGTGGACTTGGACTGCTGGCTGTTGGTGGGAGGTGTTGTTAATTCCAACGTGGATAATGAGGCAAGTTATGGTGGAGAGAGAGGGCAGAATATTGCAGAGTTCTTCTAAAATTACTGGGACAGTCACACCGGGAGGGCAAAGAGTGGCGGCACTGAAGAAGACATTTCTTAGAACTGAGTCACCAGTTCTGAGAGTGATGGGAGGAAAAAGTGGGCAAAGAAGGTTTTTGTCAAACACAGGACATCAGACATAGTTCAGACAACCATCATAATTGTCTGGACTGTTTCATAATTGTCTTAAGATAAAGAGGCTAGAACAAAAAACTATAATAAGCTCATTTCCCCTTCAGCCTGTACAATATTGCTACAGAAAAAAACATCTGTTTTAACATCACAATATTTAGTCTGTTTGGGTTTCAAACATGAGAAGCAAATATCGCCTTAAAACAGCAAAAACAATGCTTGACTTTGTCGCTGCTGGTTTGAAGTGTTTTATGAAATAAGAAAGGGCACCGTGAGGGATAATACTCAGTGTGACTTTAATAAGACTCTAAATAAAGGTTCTGAAGAATCATACCCTGGCAGACCCATTTTAATTCCTGTCTGGTTTATCAGGCCTGTTGCGCTTGCTTTAAAGCAGAGGCTTGTTGTCTTTTTGTGTGTAGGTGTGTGTGTGTGTTTGTGTGTGTGTGTTTGTTTGTGTGTGTAGCAGCATTAAAATAATTGTGTATTTTTCTATGCAGGGTGTTGCTGCATGTGATGTGCACTGCTGCTGGTCAATCAGTGGACATGGTACATAAGAGACAGCTCTTCCCTCGATTCTCCTGTTGCATTCCCACCTGATGCATCACTTCCGGGTCAAAGGTCATCTGTTCCCAACAGGTAGGGCCTCTCACTGCTTCTCCTTGCTGGTTGCTTGGTTTTATTGTCTTGGCTCTAAATGTCTCTGTTGTATTTCGTAGAGTATCACTTGGTGCTGCCTCGTGCTGCCCGTATGCGCTCCTGCATTGGTTTGTCATGAAAAGTGTCCTCCCTCTCATCGTTATGGTGTGTATGCACTGATGTGGCTAATGCTAGTGCAGTCACAGGTAAATGCTAGGGGCTATCCAAAGCTCTCTGTCGTCCTCCTCCCTCATGTGTCCGCCTTTGTCAGATATGTATGGATGTATTTACTGTAGCTTACATGCCCTCTTGCTGCTTTTGTGGGCACATGGCTGCAGCTTGGCCGCACACAGTGGGCGGAGCATACCCCAAAATCAGGTTTTAACGTTTTCTTTGACCTTCGTGTGAGTGAGTAGTGTGGCTAACAGCCCTGATAATTTGGAATTATATGTATAGGTTTATTTGTGCCATTTCTTTTGGTTGTGTTGATTTTGGTGACCTTTCCTGTTTATTTAAACTGTTTTATCAGTCACTTATTACTTTGCATATTCTGTTTAGTTTTCCAAGTTTGTCACCTGCCCATGAATTGTATATTTGTTAGATTGTGATTGTGCTGTTGCTCCCTTGTTGACTAATCTGTTTTATACCTTTTTAAAGGCTGAAGGCCCCTCCCATGAATGTAGTTTGATTTTTTTTAATTGTTTTTTTATTTTTTTATTTTTTATTTTTTAAATATATTGATTATTTTAGTTTCTTTTTACCATGTCTCTGCCTGAGGAAAATGAACCTTTGTGTGGTGAGGAGGACAGTAATTCCCTGTGCGAAATTCCCAGGATGGCACTGATGTGCTACTGGTTAGAATCTTACAGATGTACAGCATTTTATCCAGTATCATACTCCACCCCTTCATGTGTGCAAATCCAAACCATCCCCAGGTGAAGAGGCAAAGGGGATGATGGATGAAGGAGAGGAGCAATGTGAGGAACTGAGGCTTGTGAAAACGTGTACATGTGTTCAGTAAACAAACTGAAACTCAGTTCCAGAGAATCCGCCTCAGAACAACTGCCCCTTTGTTCCTCTACAGGTGTGCAATCAGAGGGCAGTGAAAGTACAATGTTCAATCTAGAACAAGACCTGGGGTATTACGCTGTCATTAGATATATTCTATATTTAGTCCCAAGCCGTTTGTTGAACCAGGTAATAGAAGTGTTTATTTAGGCTGTTAAAAACACCTTCAGGGTTACTGCAGATGGCCTCGAGGGGACAACAGCATTTGAAACTTCAGGCATCTTTTGTTGACCCTGGAGGTTTCTGCTTAGACTTTAGCCACAGCCCCAACTAGTGGCAGGTGGCTATATCACAGGATATCTGACAGGCTTTGGTCCACTTGACAAAGTGCAGTGTGAAAGAAAACCAAAGCAAAAGAAATTTGGAAATGTTGTGACGTCATCCCCAAACCAAACCGAGCCTAAGGGAAATTAAATGTATACGCAGCCTTAAGTTGACTTTTAGTTTGGTTTCTAGTTTTACATTATGATAAAATTAAGAGATGAACAGCAGTCTTTAAAAGGTATTTTATTTTGAAATGTAATCAGTAATTTGTGCATTTCATGTCTGACTCTGTTTTTAGGTCTGTCTGTAGACTGTAGCATAAAGTGATCTGAGCGTGAAGGGGAAATGTGCACAGAGCACTCAATTAGGACTGTCATAATATACCAGTACGAACGACAGTCATCTGTTGAAAAAAATGCAATCATCATATTGAGCAAAACATGGCAATACTGTCTCTGACACAAACAGCAAAGCAAAGCAAAGACATACACACATACACAACGGCGCAGCGTCCACCTCATGTAAATAGCACCATGTGTTTACATTTGTGTCCTCCTCAGCTGCAAGGCTGATGTGTGAAAGTGA
Source organism: Cetoscarus ocellatus (assembly GCA_037902135.1). Classification (NCBI taxonomy): domain Eukaryota; kingdom Metazoa; phylum Chordata; class Actinopteri; order Labriformes; family Labridae; genus Cetoscarus; species Cetoscarus ocellatus. The sequence goes on from JBAMNC010001447.1 coordinate 134,575, forward strand.
AAGCCAAAATAAGTTTGTGTGCCTGCTCTGCAGAGTGTTGTTGTCTGTCTGTGGGATTTGACAAAGACCATGTCCTGGAATACATGGCCATGGACTGGCCTGTTCAGGACTGCTGTTGTAGCTTTCAGACCAAAGCTGGGATGTAAGTCCAAAGATTGGACTTTTGTAATATTGGATGACACGATGTCTCAGTTGTTAAGTCCAAATAATCCAAAGAAGCTGCTAAATGACAGGTGGACTTGAGCTTGTTTAGCTCTTTTCTGATTGCTCATTGTTTTAACACCTCAGGTCACGTCCACACTGTCACACCCATTCTCCCTTACGTTCACTCACTGGTGGTTCAGAGTCGATCAGAGTTGTTCATCAGTATTTCCCAACATCATCCTCAATCTATGTCTTATGATAGCCTAATACCCCAGTTCTTGTTCTAGACTGAACATGACACTTTCACTGCCCGGTGACCCTGAAATGGAAGGGTACCAAAGACTATAAATAAAATCAGAGATTTATAAAATATCTCTCTGTGATTTTCTCACTGACATATGCTCTTTCTGAAGTCATTGGTTTGTTTTAATGAGTAGAAGGCGTTTTGGATCTTGAAAATGCATTTTAAGTACACCAACTTATTTCCGATTCATTAGTGTAGAGAGAAAAGGTAGAAGTAGAAGTGCTCTAAGAATCATTAGTTGTTATTGAAAATGTGGAAATCTGCCTTGTCACGCATTGTGAACACATCCTTAAGACATTTCTGGACCTGCATTCATCTTGGTTAAGTTATGAAATTTTCTTTCACACCATTTCTTTACTATGGTAATTTGCCAATGATCCCTAAACTGTTGAGCCATCATCGGCAGCGTATTGAGACAAATTGAAGTTTTCTGGCTCAGAGAACAGCTGGTTTAGAGGAAAACGGGGTTGTAGCTCTCTGTATTCATGACAGTGATTAAAAAGAGGGGTCGTGTTTGTAACTTCGGTGTTTCAATGACGAGTTATTGACCCTGAAACTCTGAATCTGTGAATATCTTTCTAATTTGGTGGGAGACAGCCTTGATTTGAAATCTGCTATTTGCAGCTGATTTTGTTGCCGTTCGAGGGCAGCTTCGGCCTCCCTCAGCAGCTCTGGCACAGATGTGGACATGGTGGGGATATTTCCGCTATTTCTGAAAACATCTACCACAGTCCAATACAAACACAACCTTCACACTCCACTCTGTCTTCTCCCCTAACGTACGCAGTAGGTCTGAAGAGGAAGAGCAGCTACTGACGTCACTCTCCTGCGCCACTTGAGATTGCCAATTCAGATTGAATAATGGACCACTTTTTGCAGGGTGGGCATGAAAACGAAAAAGCAATGTCCTCTTTGTTTTCTTTTTAGCTGTGTCATAAAATGTGCAACCTCAAGAAGAAAATGAAAATGCAGTTTGGATGATTTAGTATTCATTTTACTTATGAGTCAAAAATTGCAGCCATAACTTTGAAATTAAAAAGCATTACTGCTAATGCTTTTTAATTTTCAAGTTTGGCTATTCAGATTGAATTTTAGTAACTATTTGCTGGGGCATCTTTTGAAAATTAAATCTCAAAACATCTTTTGAGTTTTCATTTTAATTAAGTCACAGAATGAGCAGTCTTGAATAGGAAAATGAAAATGCAGTTTGGGTAATTTATTATTCATTTTATTTATGAGTCAAAAAATGCAGCTTTACTCTGAAAATGAAAAAACATTTCTGTTAATCCATTTTAATTTGGATTCTGGTCCTTATTTGCTTCCATAGTTGTGGGGTTAGAGTTCTCTTTCATTTGGTCCAAGTGTCTTGTGTTTCCTTCAAATGACTCATAGGGCCACAGTAGTCAAGTAGTCAAGCTGTGAAAATCTGATATTTTGACAGCCCAAGCAAAGCAACATGGGGATGTTCTTCTCGCTCCTGAGACACATCAGCATCAACCAAAAATGGAAGTAATTTGTCGTGTAGTGTGTGATGCATGCCAGACACAGTGCAGACAGAATCTGTGGAATGTAGGAGTCAGAGTGCTCAAATAAAATTGATAATAGACCAAACAATAAGTAGAAGGGCAATGTCAAGTTGTTTTAAGGATAACTGGTTAACAGCTTTAGGAATTTTTTGACCTAACATCTTTTCCTGTTTCCCTGTAACAGTCCCTTTGACTATTATCGTTCTGAACATTGTAATTGTCCATGATTATTCCTCATCTGGTACATCTTGTTCTGTTTGTACCACAACAAACACTATAAAAAAAGTTTGTTATGTGGTCTATAATCATCCTCTCTTCACCACGTTTCAGTACAGTTAACATCTCAATAAGATGTTGACACTGCCGAGGCTGCATCACCGTGTAATTTACATTCCTCCCATTTCTGCTGTCACAGAGCTGCACACTAAAACGAGTGTGAGGATCATTTTTCATTCACACTTAGATACCAAAAAACTGGAAATGGCAGCAGGCGTCTGGCATGAATGGAGAAAATATGATGACAGAAAGTTGGCTGTTTCACATTAGCAACAACACAAACACATTTTATTTCCTGTTAAGTGGAAGCAGATGCGCTGTTAAATTCTTAATCCTTTCCTGCAATTTTGCCAAGGTGTACTCAGAGGACAGAGCAGTTAAACCCTTCATCACATGCCTGAAGCGTCTCCAGCGTTGTTGCTGAGCCTCTCTGAATCGTGACTATCCCCAGACTTAGGGAGCATTTCTTAATAATGCTCAGCCTGGTAGCAGCAGACCAATGCTCAAATGGGAATTCATGTGCAACCTCTCATTTAATTTTCATTTCTGAGGTGCATAATCAGTGTGAGCAGAGGAAACTCCTCTGGTATTCATGATGAATCAGAGAGACAATGTGTGACAGAGCAGTCTGTCTGAAAGTCATTAAGTGAAAATATCAAATATGATTTTTACTTCATCAAAACACAAATATCTGATAAGACATAATTACAATGTTGGTTCTTAAAGGATAAGTTCGGTTTTTTGACACCTGGACCTTATTTTTAGGATTAAATACGCTCATAGACTCACCCAGACAATTTTGGCGGAGCTCGGAGCCGTTTTCGAGCAATTTAGATCTATCCGACGGCGTTTTTCTCTTGTGCCGTAGTAGCAGACGGGGCCAGAAATCGTATTTTGGGGGGCATCAATACGTGTTTCCTCTGGTCTCAAGTCCCACTCTGAGCAGCAAAGGCACTCCTCCTCTGTTGTGTTTGCCGTGCAATGTCCACAACAACACCACCAGTTAGCCCCCATTTGTGGACGTGCAGTGGTTGCTTGTTCTCTGGCCAGCTGTTCGGCTCTTTCCCTCTGCATCCTCCTTTCAAATAGCTCCTCGTCGGTATATTCTGGCTCAAAACGATACGGGCATCCATTATACTCAAAGTCGTCGTCAGACACTTCTACATCGGATAAATATTCCGCCATGTTGCACAAAAGTTGCCGTGTAGCCGTGTAGCCTAGCAACAACAGCGGCTCTACTCATGTTCTTGTCTATGACGTCACCAAAAGTTACCCATCCTTGTAAAGCCTCGGATGACCATAACAACAAAGTTGAGCTGACATGGTGATAACACTGGCCATTCACTTATAAAATGTAGCTGAAATGAGCGAGTTTCACAGCAGATAATTTAGGAGCTTCGATTTCTGGCCCAGTCTGCTACTACGGCATGAGGGAAAATGCCGTCGGATGGATCTAAATTGCTCGAAAATGGCTCGGAGCTCCGCCAAAATTGTCTGGGTGAGTCTACGAGCATATTTAATCCTAAAAATAAGGTCCAGGTGTCAAAAAACCAAACTTATCCTTTAAGCCAAGGTCAGATGGCACATCCAAAGCCTGTCAGCCAGACTTGGCATTTGTAATTTTAGGACTTGTTGGCACCAACAATCAATAATTTTATCCGCTAGTTTGTCAGTACTGCACAGCATTTAAGGGTACAACTGAGATGCCTCAAAGTCTTTGATCTTGTTGATCAAACAACTTTGATTTTTTTCCTGTCCACACATTTTGATCTACCGTATTGCCCAATGCAAGCAATAGAAACCAGCAAGCAGAAAAGTCACAAATGTTAACAGACAAACCGGTAAGGATGAATCAAAATATTAAAGTTGTTGCTGTGAGATTGGACTATAAGTCTGAGTTAAAGCTAGTGGAGCTCTGACAACAACATCCCTACTTTTGAAGAGCTCGTGTTTCCTTTGTAAATTTTATATTCTCTTAGATGTTTTAACATGGCTTCTCCATCTGATAGTACTCCGTTGTGAGCTGGGCTGGCTGTGGTGCCACAGGGGCTGCCTTACAGTGACAATGAGATTATTACAGATTGCATGATTCTTTCACACACAGAGTGAAGCCAAAAGGACTGTCTTTGTTTTGTCCTGTCCCTGTGCAACACTCTTTCTCTCTTTCTCCCCCTTGCTTATCACATATCATGCATCATGACAGCAGAGCTGTAATGTATAAGTAATTTGATCCTGGACAAAAAGTATTAAGTCTGTGAGACAGCTCCATATCAGAAAAGAGGGTAAGAAAACCAGACCTGAAGCATCCAGAAGACAGCTGATCAATGACTTCATGTATGTTTCCTTAACTGTCTATGGTACTCATTATGATGCAAAAAAAAAAAAGTTTTTTATGTCTAAAAATTGACTGAATCAACCTAATTTTAAGAAATTTTGTATTTCTCTTTTTTTAATATATCTTTTGCAGTTTGCTGCCATATGCAGCATCTGTCGCCATGGCGCTGTAAGGAAATGGCTGCCTCTCCAGAATTTCTCCAGTTTTTTAGCTCTTTTTTTTTTTTTAGATTTTCTTCAGTTTTCAAACAATTTTTTTATCCAGTTAAAGTTTGTTCCATCAATTCAATCCCTTCTGCTCTTCTTCTGAAGATATTTTTTCTGTCTATTTTTTCTTTCATACATATCCCACTGTTGGGATCCATGCGCTCAAAAAAGAACATGTCCCTGCAGAAGCCTGAACCACAGTTGGCTGACCATCTCACCCCCTCCCCAAGGTTTCGCACATAGGTGTGAACCCTCTGATAAGGACAATAAGACCCAGCTCTGCTATGCAGCCTTGCGCTCTCTTTCTGAACCATGGACAGAAGGGGACACAGCTCCCCTCTCTCAGCTCTTTCTCAGCCTGTAGAAAGAGACACAGAACCTCTCCAGTCTCTTCTCAGGAATACAACTTCAAGACTTCTTCCACAGTCCTGCTCAACACAGACTGTAGCACCGCAATCCTCCTAAGAACAGCGACACGAGAGCCTGCTTAAGGAACAGGAGTTCCCAGTCGAAACAACGAGATACAACACAACAGAGTTAGCATCAAGCTGTTAACTCAAAGGAAAAAGGAGCAACCAGTGGTCTTCAGAGCCAGAAGCTGAAGGACCAGCCCGGACTGGAACCCACTAGGAAACCATCAAACTTGCAGCACTGGACTTTGCAGAGCAACACCAAAAAGGGACACCTTTTCCTTCCTTGGATTTGGTAACGTAGCTGAGCCTTAGATAGTTCAGCATAGCACGGCTAAGCACAGGACTTTTGGGTTTCTACAATCGCTGCATTGTGTCATTGAATATGTTCTTTAAGCTTTAAGCTATGGCTAACTGCTGCTAATTATATTATAAGGTGGAAACTTCATGTAGAGGCAACAACATTTAACAAAGAGACCTTTTCTAACCAGAACTCCAAATCCTTCATCTTTGACTGACAATTGATTGGGTAACTTTGGTTATTTTTATTTAATTAATTATAAATCATGGTTCCAAAATGATAGTCAGTAACCTTTATGAGACTTACTTAATAAATTGATTATCATTTCCCTTTATGGGTGGTGCCCCGAGGTAGATGTGATGTAAATTAAATCCCATTACTTAATGTAAATTATTATCAATTATTTCTGATAGTCAATATTATTAAGTGACACAGTGAATAGTTGTCCACTGATCATAAATGCACAACAGCACATATATATTTAATCATTCCAATGCTACCAGAAAGCAGTTTTTTTTTCCTTCCTACTTGTTCTAGAGAGGAACTGCTGGCTCTGAAACCAAAGGGACGAGCCAGGATACAACATCCCATACCGGAGGAGCTGAAGAGGGAACCCAGGGACTGTAAGGGCGGGGCTTAGCTAAAGGCAAGTCTAGCGGAGAATCAGAGGCACTACAAACCATCGATACCCTCCATGATCATGGGGAATGTGAACTCACTGCTGACAAAGATCGACGAGCTGCCTGCACTGGCCAACCAGCGGATTTACCGAGAGAGCAGCTTGTTCATCTTTACGGAGATGTGGCTAACTGACCTTGTACCAGACAACAAGATGCACCTGCTGGGATTCAGTGCTGTAAGAGCGACAGACACTAAAGCGTGCAGGAAAAGCAACAGCGGGGGACATGTACGTCAACGACCACTCATGTAACCCAGGACATATCTCTGTGAAGACAGTCTTGTGCTGCAGAGACAGCAAGCTACTAGTCGTTAGCCTGTGGCCATATTATCTACTGAGGGAGCTGATTCACGTGATTGCATTCTGTGTTTACATCCCTCTGAGAGCGGACGCAGCCTCAGCATGTGAGAAGATCCACTCCATCACAGCAAGGCTGCAGACACAGCACTGATCATTTCTGATGACTTTAAACATGCTACTTTGGACTCTACTGTGACTGCTTTCCACCAGGTTGTGGACTGCCCGACAAGAAGAAACAAGACAATTGACTTAGTGTATGTTAGTGTGAGGAATGCAGACAGAGTCACACCTCTCCCCCCTCTGGGGAAGTCTGACCACAACCTGGTCCACCTACAGCCAGAGCACACCCCGCTGGTCCAAAGGCAGCTGGTAACCATTCGCTTCATCAGGAGGTGGTCCCCTGAGATGGAAAGTGCCCTCAGAGACTGCTTCAGCACCACGGCCTGGGATGGGCTGATCGACCCCCATGGTGAGGACTGTCTAACAGACTACCTCAACTTCTATGCAGATGTGGTCTCCCCTGCCAACGCTGTCCACTGCTACCCGGAAACAAACCGTGGGTAATGCGGGAAGTCAAAGCTGTCCTCAACAGACTGAAGGCCGCCTTCAGGAGCAGAGACAAGGAGGCGATGAAAGCAGCACAGCAGGAGGCAAAATGCTGCGGGAGGTGAAGTGAAGGACAGTTACTGGAGAAAGGTGGAGCAGAAGCTAAAAGAGAACAACATGAGGGAGGTCTGGGTTGGGTTGAAAACCATCACAGGCCACAACACAAAGACGAGTGACATAGGGAGGACAATGGAGAAGGCAAAGGAACTGAACGACTTCTTCAAGCGGTTCAACCAGTCCATACCCCCTTGTGGCTGGACTGCAAATTGGACTGGACGATCCACACCAGCCACCTGAACAGGAAGGGACAGAGCAGGCTGTACTTCCTGAGGAGGCTGCGGTCTTTTAACATCTGCAGGAAACTCCTGTTTATGTTTCACCAGTCTGTTGTAGCCAGTGTCCTTATTTCCTCTGTGAAGTGCTGTCAGCACATCCAAGAAGGACACATCCAGGACAGAGAAACTGATTAGGTGGGCCGGCTCTGTGGTCAGCATGAAGCTGGACTCTCTGGTGACAGTGGTAGAGGAAAGAATTCTAGACAAAATACTGGACATTTTGGACGATGCCAGTTACCCGCTGCACACCATCATCAGCAACCAGAGGAGCCTGTTAAGCCCAAGACTGCTCCTTCACAAATGCAGGACCAACAGACTGAGAAACTCCTTTGTCCCCCAGGCCATCAGACTGTGCAACTGATGGCCTGGGGGACAAAGACTGTCCAACCTCACTCTGGGGGGATGAGGAGTAACAGCAGGACAGAGGACGGGAAGAAGCAGTAGTAGCCAGCCAGTAGCCATATTTTTATTTATTTATTCATTTATTTTTCATATCTATTTTGTTTCATATTTGTTTATTTATATTTTTGTTTATATCTATGACTTTTATATCTTTCTATCTACTTTTCAACTGCTGTTGGAATTTCCTAATTCCCCTGAGGTAGTTTCCCAAAGGGATTAATGAAGTTTTACCTCATCTATCTAATCTACTATTTTCTTTCTAATCTCCTGAGACAGCTCTCTCCTTAGCTTTCTGTGGTCCATGTTCAGTGTGGTACACACCACCATACCAAACGGCACAGTGAGTACTTTTCAGCCTTTAAATAGGCAGACTGACTGATTACAATTTTGAAGACACCTGTGATGCTAATTACAGGACATGCCTTAGTTTGACATGTCGCTGTGGTCAAATCATTTTCAGTCTTTTCTAGGGGAACCATCATTTTTGTCCAGGCCAGTCTTATAATTTTATTTTTTAAATTGATTCTGTTGAACCACAATTCAAAACCAGTGTCTGATTTTCATTAGTTGATTTTCAGTAAATTGTCTTTGTTATTACTTTTGTCAGTTTCAAGTTATTTCAGTGACCATTGTGGGTTTTTCTTTGTTTCACGGAAGGGTTCCAACAATTTTGTCCACGTCTGTATATATGTATATATATATATATATATATATATATATATATATATATACATATATATATATATATATATATATATATATATATATATATATATATATATATATATATATATATATATATATGTATATATATATATATATGTATATATATATATATATATATGTATATATACATATATATATATATATATATATATATATATATATATATATGTATGTATATATACATATATATATATATATACATATATATATATATATATATATATATATATACATATATATATATATATATGTATACAGTATATACAGATAAATGTTTATTTTCCTAATACACGTATATCATTTGATATATTGCTCTTATAGAAAAATGTGATGATAGCTCCTTTATATCCACTGTAAGCTGTGACTGATGTTTCTTAACAATTTTAACATTTTAGCATTCACATACCAAATGAATTCTTACAAATGATCTTGTTCCTCCCACCAACCAACATGCTCATTAGGTAAATTGGTGATTCAAAATTGCCTTTGGGTGTGGGTGAGTGTGTGAACAGTTGTCTTTTCCCTGTATGTGGCTCCACCACTGGCTGGCTAATGCTTCAGGGTATACCTTGTCATATACCATGGCCCATCTCCAATGACCCAGATGGGATGAGTGGTGTAGATGATGGATGGATGAATAGACCTCGTTTTGAACAGACACTAGATAATTAACTAAATAATCAAACTGCCCTACTTTGAAAAATAACAAAACCCAAAAAAGATCTGATCACTGCTGCCTTGTGCCTTGACCAACATTCCCTAAAAACATCATCAGACAGAGACACAGAGAGAGAGACAGAGGGCTCTCATTTCGTAGACCAGGCACAGGCGTGGCACGACTGCCCTGTGCCGTGCCAACGGGGTGTGTCCAGGGCATTTTGCAAGTTTCCTGCACGGTGCAGGGAGGTGCAGGGAGGCGCAGGGAGGCGCACCCACTCCTCCTTCCTTCCTACCGGCACAAGTAGCAGAGAGGGAGGAGAGGAGGCGTGAGTAGGTTTAACACAGCCAAGTGTGATCTTCACCAATCAAATGAACGCCTCTCCTTGCCTTTGTGTCACCGTGTGGACCACCTCGCGGGACAGATGTAATCTGTTCCTGTCTCATAATATAAGTACAAAATTAAGTGATAATTACATTTAAACACAGCAGCAGGCTAATCCATTCATCATGCTTGTGATCCACCTGCATCCCTGGTCTGTCATCGCCAAATAGCAGAACCTTTGTTGAAATTATATCTCCTCCTCATCCTCCTTGCAATAATGTGCTCCATCTTTTTAGATCACGTTGAGTAAAGATTAAAACAGAGAAATATGGGCAATCACAGGTAAATCCTTAAGACACCGAGTGACTTACATTTATTCAGCGAGCGTCTCTCTCTTTTTTCTTTTGAATTTCATGAGATGAGAGAAGCCAGATACTCCGTATCGGATGATGTGGCTGTTTGTGGTTGACTGAGAGATGTGAACTGGTTAGTTTGCGTCACTCTTCCAGCTGCCGTCAGGTTGAGTTTCCATTATGACAAACGTCTCTGATCTGACTTCAGATGTGACGGGACAATTAATATAAATACAAATGTATGTGCTGGTTCAGACGGTTACATTAAATAGTGGTTGTGTGATTGTTTTTTGCATTGAAATGGGCCTGACACCATGGACACCTGCCTGTGAGGATTTTGTGACGTGTGTGCACTGTGCGCCTGTCAGCCAAATTACCACTGCACCGGGTGCGCCACGCCTGCACCGGGAAAAGACCAGGTTGGAGCTGGCGGGCTTTCAGCGCACCTTCCGCGCGTTTTTTTGGCACAAAATTGTCACTGCCCCAAGCTGAATCTGTCGACATCTCCCCCTGGTGCGCCGTCACACCCATCTCGATGCAGCCGGTCTACCAAATTGCCAAATTGGCTGCGCACGGTGGTGCGCCGGACAAAATTACCACTGCGCGGGGTGCGCCAGGCTGCGCCACCCTGCGTTGCACCAGGAAATTAGAGCCCAGAGAGTCAAATGCAGAAAGAAAACCTCCATGGTGAAAGTCTTAAACAACAACTTACCTTAAAGAGCAGGACCGTCTGCCAGGGCATGTCCGACATTTTTGGCTGCTTAGGAAACTGAAATCATTTTTTCTCACAATGGTAACAAACTGCAAACTATAAGAAGATCAGAAGACAAGCCTGCCTTTGCTTAACCTGAAATACCACCATGTGAACATGAAACCACCAACGGCATGCAGCTGCAAAAGAGCTGGGTCTTATCTCAGCTTTGAACGAGATAAAGCAGACTATCAGGATCATAATTACACATCCATTTTTCCCAAAGGTCACCACAGATCGTCATCTGGTCTAAAAACATGGTGCTTAAGAAGACAGAATGTCATTTTCAGGGCAACTGGACCACTGAAGTTCCTTTTTTTAACTTTGGGTCAAAAATAGAGCACTGAAGGGTTTGTCTGGGTCACAAAAGGACACTCAGAGGAAAAGCTCTCAAACTGAGAGAGAATCCAAACACAAAGAGACGGGGGTTAAACAAATCTGAAGCTCACAATGCTGAGAGAAAGATTGTGAGATGGAGAGTGTGTGAGAAAATATTCAGGACAATAGTTATGGCTAAACAGATATTATGGAGGATCTCGATCAAACGTGACAAAGGCTTGGCTGACACTTTAAGGCCAGAACAATCTGAGACAGAAATCATTCGTCATGTGTTTATAACAGATTTCCCATCCCCATGTTCAGAGCTTGACTAAGATAAGAAATTTAAAGAGACTCGAGAGAAAATGAGAAAATACACACGAGGGGAACTGTAGACTCTGATTGAACACACAACATCTCTGGCTGCAGTCTGAAAGCCTCATGGGAGTCAAAGAAGATTTCAGACAGGACAATATGGGCACTAAGAAACCAATTCATTGTCTTTGTGTTAATGCAAAGGAGAATGGGAGCCGTGCACAGCTCAGTACAGCACAAGTCAGTGCTTCATGCCTGATGACACCGCAAACATGGAAGGCAGGAAGATCAGAAAAAATGATCCATGCTGTGTCCCTCTTGGCTGTAGAGGTCCCACACTCTAGGGAGAGGGTCTCTGTCTCTCTGCCTCTCTTGATCTCCTGCTCCATGGGCTCATGCCATTACTGGCCCACGATGTCGGGACAGATGCTCAGCGATGGTCAGAATGTAGACCCTGAAAGCTTTGAGAAGGACAATTGGCTTGTAGATGATGTCAACTTTTCACAAAAGGCAAGGTGACAAGTTGAGAGGGTGTCTGCCTACCACACAGATAAATACAGCACAATGCAAGGACATGATGATTTGAGAAAAGAGACAGTCAGAGATCAGCAGACCCTCAGAGGTAAACTGTGTGTGAACTGTGGGCTGCCTGAAATGTTTGTGATAGTGAGAAAATCACGGATGATGATGGCCCAGGTTTTAATGCATGTATGTAATGTGGTGATGTAACTTCACCAATACATGTTTATGAGAGTGAGTCTGCAAAAATGGCCTGGGTGGGCTCTGCTTTTCTGTAGACTTAAATGTTTTTTTCTGCATTACTCTTGCAGGGCTTCTGTTTCTGCCACATGTGGCAACAGCGTGCATGAATTTAACACAGGATGGACTGGCCTGATTGGTCTATGGAGGCCATGAAGGCTGTGTCCTTTCAAGGCTGCAGCCCCTGATATGAGACACACCATTAGAGCCTCTGGCAATGCTGTGAAAAACAGTAATTTTACAGAAGTATGGAGGCAGACTGACTGTGAACAACACAAAAACACAGGCAGGTACCTCACACTGTCCCTGGATTAGTGAAATAACAAAGGTCAATGAAATGGTTTATGGCAGAAGCTGCTGTGATGCAGGACACATCCTTTACATGTAAAAATAGTGAACCTTTCCTTTTATTTTCTTGTTATCGGGCCTGTGGTGGTTCCCAGGACAGTAAAACTAAATCAACTGCTGCTTTTAAAAAGGGGCCAAAGTGATAAATGAACTCTCATCACCTCTACTTCTCTGTGGTGTGAAATGTCAACTCTGCATTTCCCTCCATTTATACACATCACATGGGTTGGTTGTAATCCCCTCTAAATATAATTCAGTGTTTGTTCTGAGCTGTAAAGCTCTCATCGTGATGTTCAACTCTGAAACATACTCAAACACAGAGGAAGTCCACATGACAGAGGGCTGCAATAATGTCCCTGCTTTTTCGTTCTGTGTCGAGCTGTCAGTTCCTTATCACCCTGTGCACATAAAAAGTTTCCCGGGGGGGGGGGGGGGGGGGGGGGGATTGTTGTATGATTTCAGACATATTTATGATGTAGATATAGATGGAAATTACAGTCCAGTGGAGACATATTTATTTCCCTCTGGTTTGTTATTTAACTCTGAAGTCTGCATGGATACAAACAACACTGAACTCCACAGATGTTTATCCCATACATGGAATGAGGTATTTATAGAACTCTTTCTGAGATTTCCTTTAAAGCTTTTAAAGTTTAACTCTGAGCTTGGGCCACATGTTTCACCTTTGCAAGTGAATAATATCTGAAAAAGGGTTTTGCACGAATGTCCACTCTGACTCAAGGATGAACCTGTAGCAACCATATGGTTTGATGTTGAAGGTCATGATCGCCCGGACTTTTGAGCATGATAAAACTACTCTGTCAAAGCATTCTTGACTTATGTTTACACAAATGTTCACTTTGAACCATGAATGAACTGATTCGACTTTGGAAGTCAAAGGTCAAGGTCTTTGCGTCTGATCTTCTCCCTTTGCTTTTGAGCGTGGTATCTCAAAGCACTTTTAATAACTTTCCTTAAACCTAAAAGACATGTCCAATCTGACTTAAGGATGAACTGATAGAAATCTTGGGATCTTAGGCCAAAGGTCAAGATGATCAAGCCCCATGAGGAGGAGTGATCCTCCTCCGCATTCCTCTATATGACTCTTTGGAGGATTGTCTTCAAAGCTAGCACAGAAGTCAACTCTGACTGAAAAATGACATGACCAGATTTTGGAGCATGTTGTTATTGCGCCTGCTCTCAAAGTGTTCATGAGACCATGATGTCTCTGAAATACCATAAGATAATATCCTTCTTTTTAAGTCAAGATTGAACTGATTACATGGAAGGTCAAAGGTCAAGGACATTGTGCCTCCTTTTTAACCCTGATCTCTGAACATAATATTTCAGCAATGCTTTCAGGTGTTTCTTTTCTAACTTTGCAGAAAAAGTCACCCTGACTCAACAATAAAACAATCTGATTTTTAAAGGGATACGCCACCTTTCCTTTTGTTTTCGTGTCTTGCCTCACTCCTGAGTCCATGACAAGCAGATAGACACCATCCTTTCAACTGTACGTGCAGTATCAAGGAAGAGACGGACAGAGCTCGCCCCCCGCAATTGGCTTAGCTCAAACATTGGTAGTCTATGGGTAGTGTTAGCCTGCCTCTGCCTACAGTCAAACTCTTCAGCTACTCTAAACAGTCCTGTGTGCTTGTTGTGATTTGTTTTATTATTGAGTTATGTTACGTAATCTTCTACTTTCATCATATTATCTTGTAAACAGAGGTTTTGTTTTGTTGATCTACTTACAAGCACGTCCGCTGTGGTTTGAGGGGCCGTTTACAGGAATACAAAAACGCGCTGACTATGGAGAGTTTTCATTGTGTTTTTGCCTCTCGTTTACATGAGAACGGTGCCTGGAGCGCCTGAATCTGCAAACTTTTGAAACCAGGGTCCAGAATGGAAAGTTTAAAAAACGGATTTGTTTTGGCTCCATGTAGACGAGATGCAGCGTCTCAGGGTGAAACGCTGCCGTGACCGCATGCGTAGTACTCTTTCACATGAAGGCTGCGTGCGTACCAGGAACCACAACAGCTTACCGTGCAACATGTGTGCTGCTTACCTTCCTTCTTTTCAGACCAAAATATTCAGACAGATTTGTTGCCCAGACAATAACTCCTGTGTCTTTGTGCGTCCTTTCGCCATTGTTGTTTGTGAAAAGTTTGTTTTCATTGGAAAGTGTACGCGTGTTGTAACACCCCTGTTTCTCTACAAACCTACATGGCCATCTACTGGCCCGGCATGCATGCCACAGTGTTTTAAGTTGTTCTTGAGTCTCCATCTGAACGCAGATCATTTTTGAAAATGCAAAGAAAAAACCTTTCCGTTTCAGGTGAAAACGTCCTTGTGTAAATGGGGCCTGAGCTAGAGACGTGACGTTTGTGAACGAGTTGAGTCTTTTGAACAGTGAACGATGAGAACCAATTCACAGTTGTGAGTGAGCCATTCATTTGCGAGCCATTCTTAAATGCAAATTCCCTGCAAATTTAGGAATGGCTCGCAGACAGGCTAACGCTACCCATTGACTCCCAGTGTTTGAGCCAAGCTAATTAGCGGTGGGCAAGCTTTGCCCATCTCTTTCTTGTTACTGCACGCAGAGTAAAAAGAATGGAGTCTATCTGCTTGTCATGGACTCGGGAGTAAGGAAAGACATGAAAACAAACAAAAAAAAAAAACAGTCGGCGTAACCATTTAAGGTTCAAGGTCAAAGGTCAGGATACAATTGGCTGTATGTTCATTCCTTGATGGTTGACTGAATAACTCAAAGACTATTTCATGGAAATTTTTCAAACCTCTTTGCACATTTGCGGTCTAAGAAAAGCATCCATTGATTTCATTTTCAGGCCTCAGGTCAAGGACATTGGGTCTCATGTATACCCATATTTATGCCCTTATATTTTCTGTAATGTTTACCCTTATGTGTGCCTTTATGTATACCCTCACTATTCCCTTATTTGAACCCTTATTTATACCTTTATGCATACCCTTATGTGTCCCCTTTTGTTTACCCTTATATATACCATGATGTATTCCATTATGTATACCCTTATCTTTACCCTTATGTGTATACTTATATATACCCTTATGTATGCCCTTATGTATACCCTTATTTATACTCTTATGTGTACCCTTTTGTATACCCTTATATATACTTTTATGTATACCCTTATGTCAACTCTTACATATGCCCTTATGGGTACCCTTATGTATACCCTTATGTTTACCCTTATATATACTCTTATGTATACCCTTATGTCAATATGTGCCCTTATGTGTATTCTTATGTATACCCTTATGTTTACCCTTATATATACTTTTATGTATACCCTTATATCAATATGTGCCCTTATGTGTATCCTTATGTATACCCTTATGTTTACCCTTATATATACTCTTATGTATACCCTTATATCAATATGTGCCCTTATGTGTATCCTTATGTATACCCTTATGTTTACCCTTATATATACTCTGATGTATACCCTTTTGTCAATGTGTGCCCTTATGTGTATCCTTATGTATACCCTTATGTTTACCCTTATATATACTCTGATGTATACCCTTTTGTCAATGTGTGCCCTTATGTGTATCCTTATATATACTCTGATGTATACCCTTTTGTCAATGTGTGCCCTTATGTGTATCCTTATGTATACCCTTATGTTTACTCTTGGGTATACACTTATGTCCTCATGTGTGGGGATGAAGGTCAGACGTTAACTTGGCCTCATGTTCACCTCGTGTTTATAAATGCAATATCTTGAATAGAAGTATGGGATCTGGCTTAGGGAGTTCCTTCAAGCTTTGCACAATCTTCTACCTTCACTCGGGGATAAATCCTTTTATAGACACATCGAGTTTATCTGCTAATGAAGATGAATCTCAAAGCTACCTTGAAGGATTTTCAGACTTCAAAAAATATCTGACTGACCGTCTGACTGAAGGAAGAGGTTATTACATTTTAGATCTTTAAATTCCAGGACATTGGGCCACATGTTTAACCACTGCCTGCTGATGTGGTGCATTTTCAGGAACTTCCTTGAAACTTTGATCAAACGTTTACTCTGACTCAAAGATGAACTGATTCAATATGAAGGTCAAAGGCCAAATAATGAATGAAATATTTCAAAGGTGTTAAAGACCAGGGTTGATTTGACCTTAAACTTGGTCTCAAACATGCACCTGCACTAAAAATAAACTGGGATTTCTGCCACAAAAATAAGCCTGACTCTTCACATGTGTAACCCTCTCAGAGGAATAGACCAGCCCATTAGCAGTCTCAGGTGTTTTTGATCCTCCTCCTGTTTTTGGGAACAAAATACAAACAGTGTGAGAGCCTTCATTTCTCCTGAAGCATTCCCTGAAGGCCTGTTTGCTTAAACAAATGTTGACACAGCTAATGAGTGCACAGTGTAATAACATGCTCTTGGAATCATGCAGTAACCTCTATGGAGCAATTAAATCTCAATGTGAACATAAATTTAAGGACTTCAGATTAAAATCTCAAATGTTGAAAGAATGAGAAAAGAAGAATGTTGAAAGAAGGTCTATGTTAACGCTGTGAGCCAGCAGCTGATGGAAATAATTACCTGAAATGACCTCTTATTTAATAGAGTGCTGCTACAGCTGATGAAATAAATCCTTGAGATTGCTGCTGTTACACTTCTGCTGAGGATATTTCATCCCCGATGCTGTTTCCAACTCAGAAATAGAATAAAGATTCAATAGATATTTAGGGAGAGCTGCTTTTAGGAACCAGAGAAACAATGGAGAGACCTGAATGCCAACCAGGGTCAACCAGGGTCAGGCTAACGATGCATAATTAGATTTCCTGATATGATCCCATTGGTTGAGTCCTGTAAAAAGATCCCTCCCTGTGCAGTGTGTCATTGTACAGACATAAACTCTTCAGACCCAAACTGTATTTTCAACAAACATCTTAAATTGTGATGAAAACTCTACATTTGAATATGCAGTGTGTGTGACTTGTGGTGCTTTGGGGTGGCAGTGGTTTGGTCTGATAGTGCGCTGTATTGGTAATTAGAAGGTTGGAGGCTCAAGCCCAGCTCCAGCTGCCACATGATGATGTGTCCTTGGGCAAGACACTTGACCTCAAATTGCTCTCGTGTAAATGGGTATGAAAGGGTGAGGATGTGTTACATAATACTGGTGGTAAACTTGAAAAAACCATCAGAGAGTGAGTGTGTAGGTGTGAAGCTGCTCTGAGTCATCACACAGGCTAGAAAAGAACTTCATAAGATTTACTTGTTGTGCAAACTACCACCAGGAGTCTATCAGCTCAACTTTTACAGATTTTTTGGCAATATTCTTCATAAGTTAATTTGTGAGTGAGCTCATAATGAGGATAAGAAAAGATACTGCCTTGCAGATTAATTGATTGATTGAATCTCATTAGCTCTTAGAATCTCTTTGCATGGAGACGGGATCTGAGTGGATTTATTTAATAAATCTTCTGTGAGCAAAACATCAGAAAAGGTGGGCCATAAACATTTCACACAGTTTCTCTGCCTTGGATCTTGGTTGAATTTTGTGATATGAATGTAAAACACACGGATGTATTTCGATCTGTGAGCACAATCATCATCTGTGGCTCTCAATGCGCTCTCTCATCTGTCTCTCTGCAGCAGCATGCTGGAGCTGGAGAAACTCACAGTCAAGAAAGAGCTACTGGCTGAAGCAGTTTTGTGTTTTGTCTGCATATGCGGTAGATTAAGTTTAAGCTTGAAGAGTCTTAGCTTTTGAAGCAGTTGGTGTTTGTTAAATGTGTGAGCGAGGGAAATAAAGCACTTTACTGTCATCACCAGACATCCTGTGCTGATTGATATGTTGAAGAGAATCCCTAACCACGTCTCATGTTAGTATGTGCTCTTGTCCTCCATGTGTCAGGGAGTGTGGAACAAGTTCAGAGCAGTCTGGGAGCTCTTTTCTTGCTGGTCCATTAGGGCTGTGAATCCTCTAATGGTTTACAATTGAATTCAGTTTTGATTCTGGGGGTCATGGTTGAAATTAAAATCTATTCTTGGTCAAACTCGTGTATGATTTACATCACATTCCCCATTTGTTAGAAAAATGTGTTTGTTTCAGGATCTACTGCTGCCTGATGTGGACTTAGAATAATTGAATATGTCTATGGACATTTGTCAGTTCCGAATATTTTTATGAAATTATATGATCTGAAGTCCATCGCTCTAATCCATCATCTAGACACCAGGGACAAACCCTTTTAAATTCAGAACTTCAGACCAAGTTTAATGCTGGGGCCAGACTACATGATTTATTTACAGTTATGGCCTGACCTGACCGCTGTAGGGTTACAGGACCCCTCGGCTATAAAAATCAGTCCTCCTGTCTCGTGTAGTGTGTCATAATGACCAACAACAGCAGAGGAGTCTGAAACACTTCACGACCCCTCGACAGAAAGTCTAGCATGTCTGATTTTTGTCATCCTGTGATCTGTCCCTCCACCTCAGAAACATTGACCAATGAGAGCACAGGGAGCTCATCATGTGCGATGATCTCGGATGTAAACAAACCAAGGTCAATGCCTTGTGAGCATCTTGAGAGCTATGAGACAGAGGAGAAAGTTGCAAAGCTCTGAAAGCATCATCCTTGCCCTGATGATGATGAAGAGGAGCTACAGACTTTAAACAAAGGGGGATCTAATTTCGTAGACCAGGCGCTGGCGGGGCGCACCTGCCCTGCGTCGCGACTGCACAGCTGCTCCAGGGCATTTTGCAAGTTTCGTGCACGGCGCAGGTAGGTGCAGGCAGGCGCACCCACGCCTCCGTCCTTCCCACTGGCACAAGTAGCAGAGAGGGAGGAGAGATGTGAGTGGGTTTAACACAGCCGAGTGTAATCTTCGCCAATCAAATGAACGCCTCTCCTTGCCTTTAAATGCACCGCGGGCGAGGCGCAGTGACAATTTCACCTCGGTGGTGAAGAAGGTCAGAGCCACTGTCATTTTAAAGCAACTGGGAGAGCGCAGGAGCCACCGGGCTGCGCATCGGAAGCGATGCGCGTCACCATGTGGACCACCTCGGTACTCCTCTGTTCCTGTGTCACAATAGGAGTACAAAATTAAGTGATAATTACATTTAAACACAGCAGCAGGCTAATCCATTCATCATGCTTGTGATCCACCTGCATTCCTGGTCTGTCATCGCCAAATAGCAGAACCTTTGGTGAAATATTCCCCCCCGATATCTCCTCCTCATCCTCCTTGCAATAATGTTCTCCATCTTTTTAGATCACGTTAAGAATAAGAGTTGTTACATGCAGTTGACTTCAGCCGTGTCGTCTGTCATGCTCGTTGGGTGAGTCACTGTACAAATTCTTGTTTCTGCGGTCTTCTAGACTGACATACTGTCTGTCATTACTGATTAAAAAATCAAGTAGTCTGATCTCAGCATAAGGTGTGATCGTTTTGTGAGTCCACAAAATAGAAATGGACAAGCTTTGTGTCTCATCACTCATCATTTGAAGACAAACACACCCCTGTGCACTTAATTGAGAGAAGATTCATTTTCTGTTTGGGCCCACCAAGTAAAGACGACAACGGTGTAAGGAGGAACATATAAACAGATGCGCAGCGTGCCTTCATGCCTTGCATACAGTCAGGCCCTCAGACTCAGACTCATTTATCAGCATAATTGCCCTTTCTACCCAAAAATGCAGTCTCTCAATTTTTTCACTTTTTTCCAAAATAAATGGCCGTCAGGTTGTTTTGATTTTTCCAGCAGATTATCATTAAAGAAAGCACCTTTTTCTTCTGGTAAATCCAATGACCTTCAGCAAAAAGTTTGTCTTTAATCAATTCTCTTCATAAGATATCAAGTATTCAGCAAGACAAACAACATCCAGTTTGAACCTTGAACACAGCTGCTTCAAGCTCCTCCAGTTTTAATTTGTTTTTGTGTGAAATCACTGATGAACTTTTGCTTGATGAGACCAGAAAATTCTTAGTCAACAAAAATCAGGCCATCAGGTAAAGATCAGCAGTTTGGCAGAGAAGATACTGAGTTTCATGATGAAATAGTGAACAGCAAATGATTTAGTCTGAAGACATTTATATATATAGCATAATTATCCTTATTTTTTTCTGCTAGCACCAGTCAGCAGGACAGGACCTCAGAAATACGCTGTGGAAGTCAGTGCTTATAATACAGCAGCAGGTCAGAGCAGAGCTTCACACTTTGATCACAATTGATATCATTACCTCACTGATATAAAAGTGTATCAACAGCATCAATTCAAGAGTCAGAAGAGCACTGCAGCACGCAGACGTGAATATGAAGCAGCGTCACTGAATGCACGATGATCACCACGGAGAGAAGAGCTGCAGTGTTTCAGCTCTGCATCCAACAGCAGTATGACTGACCTGCTAGTGATCGTTTTAGCGAAGATATACCACAAAAATTTGATGATTAAGATGATGATGTGCAGTGAAAACAACACTTTAATGTCCAGACGCTGTTGTTTTAATCCGTCCTGTCAAGTCTCGCTTGTCCTGTCTTCACCCCATCCTTCCCCCCTCCAGTGAATTACCTTGGATATTCACTGCTGCATTCAGACATCAGTTCACTCGGACTTTAAGCAGATAAAAACTTAGGGGTGTGTGTGAGAAAATTACTGGGTAAAGTCTGAATGATAAACTGGGCTGTTTGTGTTCACACAAACGGTTCGCCATGAAGACAAAGTGTTAGTGGGGTTCTAGAGATGGTTCTGATGTCTCACACCAATGTCATGTTGGTCAAGTTTTCTTATATGTTGTTGTCTCATGTCTTTTGTCTCGTCTTTCCTGTTTTATTTTGAAGGCACTAACCCTTGTCTGTGTTTCAGGTCTGTTCCTGTTTGTCTCGCCCTGTCTCGTCGCACCTGCATCCTGATTGCCTGTTTCCCACCACCCCTCAATACTTCATGTATTTAAACATCATTTTTCCATCACTCCTGTGCCAGATTGCTGTGTGTCCCAGTCCTCATTCCGGCATTTTCTTTGTCATAGCCAAGCCGTGTATTACCAAGCCTGCCTTTCTGATCTTGCCTTTAGCCTAGCGTTTTTTGGATGCCTTAGTCTCTCTTGTTTGCCTAACTGAGTACCAACCATTACCAGATTAAACATTTTGCCTGTTTTTACTCCTCTGTCCTAGTTGTGAACTTGTGTCCGACTTTTCCGAGCCACAGTTCATCATAAGCCAGGCCATGTTCAAAGTCAATCAAATCCCCATTCTCCTCCAGGTGACCAAGTCTACATAAGACAAGCACATTTATCCATGAATTCAAATCATGGATATGTTTTGAAATCATATAAAACTCTGCACTATGCACTACAGGTGGCTGCTGAAGTGTGTTTTCATTTGATTTGCCCTCCTCACTAACTGGCTCCCCTTCAAGCCTGCAGTATTTTACCCTCGTAAACTAGCTCAACTTTGCTTTGGCAGAGAGACAATTGAAGTTATCAGGCGATGAGGACAAACAGTGGACTGACGAACCACCAAGGTTTCTCTTTCAAAACTAGAATTTCTGAAACAGACACAAAAAAATTATTGATCTTATTAACAGGTGAAGTGCACAAATTTAAAATAATAGAAATATAACATGAGACAAGCGCCCAGACTGACTTAAAATTAGGAATTACCTGATATAACAGACACTATTTATGTCACATTAATTTAACCCATAAAGTGCTCTTTAAACCTTATGGTAGACTGCAGTGCAGTATCTGTGACTTTTGTACTTATTTCACTGCCTATTCTTGTTCCTAAGCATCTTACTGTGCTAGAATTTTAACACAAATACTACATTTATTTTAACATTGTAAAATGTGAGGTATTGAAATAACCTTTGCATTATTGTTTTTCTGCTGTGAAATTTTAAAAATGTTTCATAAACTCAACAGGAACTCACCCAGGAGGCCCATGTGGTAGGTAAAACTTCTCCATTAACCTCCTGACATGACTAAGTAAAAATCATAACATGGTCTGAACAATTTCATGACTTATTCTGCTGTAGCTTAACCATTACATGGCTTGATGGGACTGCAGATCTCTGAATGAGGCTCTGTAAGGAGTCATATGGCGCATAAGCTCTCACATGGATGATATTCATGATGTTTAGAGACAGGAGTTAACCTGCTGATAACTCCACTTCTCCATAACGTGTGTGGTAAACAGTCATGTTCTGACAGGATTTGTTGAAACCAGAGATTTGGAGCCAAAGTAACACAGAGTGCTCCTCAGCTGACTGGTAAATCAAACCAAAAGAAGATAACATTTAAATAAAAGTACCAAAGAATGAACCCTCACAGCGGTAGGGTATTTTTACACCAGGCACTGAGTGCACTTCTCTCTCTTACGTCAAAGTCTCTGGCCATCATGGGAGCAGTTTCCTCAGGGCGGTCTAGAGCTTACACTGACTATGATAATGTTTCTTTAATCAAAGATCTCCCTTCATCAACTGTGTAACTACTAAACTATCTTACAAGGGCTACAGGGTGGTGCATCAGGTGGTGCTGCTGCCTCACAGCAAGAAGCTTTGACTCCTCAGGCAGACGGTCCTGTTTGCATGTTCTCCTTGTGTATTCTTGGGTTTTCTTCAAGTACTCTGGTTTCCTTCCACAGACCAAAAACTTGATAATTATGTTGATAAGTGACTCTATATTGGTAGGATTGTGTGAGTGAATGGTCGTCTGTCCCTGTGTGCACACTGAGCTCCTCCCGCTCTGTGTCTCTCTCTGTCTCCCCAACACTCTCTCTCTGTCCTTTTTGTTTGATCTTGTCTCAGGTTCTTGTCTCGTAAGCCACCGGGATCCTTGGTGTAGAACGCCTGTTGCTGTGGACTTACAAAGCTTTAATTAGTACAATTACATTTATTTGGCCTTTTCTTTAGTCAGAGGTTCACTTACAAACAGACTCTACTTAGCAGCACTGCCTGCCTCCATCATCTGATTGGCCTGTAATGAATGTAGAATGATCCAACCTTCTTCCAGTTATATTATTGAAAGGTCCTCCTCTGTCTATGGGCTGTTGTCCACATGGACTAGTTCACATAGCCCGTACATTTACGGACTGCCTTTCTGGTTTATCAGGTTAAAAGGCTGTATCAGTATGAATGCAGGGCAGTGAGGCCGGTTGACGATTGTGATGGTTTAATCAGAACATGCGTCACCTAGTCATAGACTCATAGACATGTCATTTATCTATTTATTTTGTTTTAATAAATTTTTCTGTGATAAATACTAAATTATGGTTGTTCTTGTGACTTTTGGACTTAACTTGCTGTTCCAAGATAAAACATTTAACTGACAAATCAACTGAAACAGAGCAGAACCTGTCAGCACAAGAATGTGGACTTTAACTGGCAAGGTAGACCAAAGGCTGCTAGAATCAACAATGCTAACATTCTTTAGCTGGACTTATCCAGCCATTATTAGGCCCTTCAGGTGGTGGGGGTCTGGAGCCTACCCCTGCTCTCACTGGGGCTCTGAGACACACACAGGGGCAAATCCCGGGGGGGACGCAGGGAAGTGTCCCCCCCTTCCACAAAGTTGTCCCCCCCAAAAATCCGGTTTGGATAAGATTTTTCTAGTAGTACAGTAACGTGTTTTGACGGTAGAATACAAGTAAAGCTATTTAAAAACACATTGTCAGACAATTTTGACTGTTAAAGATTACATCCCCCCTCCCCTCACAATGGTATGGTCCAAACTGTTTCTCCCGGCGACCGGCGTAGCTGCTGCTGCAGAGCCGTGTACACACAGAGACAGGCGAACAAAGTGGTGGTGATCGTACGAAGTAAGTGTATTAAAATACAGAATGGTTGATAAGTTGTTTATCACTCCACTTGTTCAACAAGCACAACATGAAAAGCAAAACTTCAACTCCTGTTTTCGAAGTCTGCCGGCATGTTTTAAATTAACACAGCACGTAGCTAACAGGGTGTTTATTTTTAAGCTAAAACGAAATTTGCACTGTATGTAGCACATCTTTTCATCTTAGTTTGTAATGAATCTGTGAATTGTCCATATGGTGTAGTTCACACCTTCCAACCAATACAACTCTTGGAATTGCTGGTTGAGCATCAACCAACCTGTAGACAGATAGGATATGGACTAACAAGGAACAATGACTTACAGTTATTGTTTAATATAACTATGCAAGACATTTGAGAAAGTATCAAAATAACACAGCAAAAATATAGCATTTATTTTAATGTCCCCCCCATGAATTACTCTCTGAAATTTTACTGTTTATTGTCTACCCCAACATTGAATAGGGATTTTCACCACTGGAGACACACAACCATTCATGTACCTAACAGAAATTTAGAGCCCCCAGCAGACTTAACTACTATATTTTAGTTGGCAGGCAGAGACCAGAGTACTCTGAGGAGAACGGGGACTCAATCTAATAACCTATTGCTCTGAGGCAACAGCACCACAACTAAAATATAACCGAACGATATAAAGCAAAATTTAAACTTAACCCTCTGTCCTTTTTGGTTTTTCTTTGGTTAAAACTGCATCCTTACTGGAGGTGAAGTCTTTTCAGCTGGACCATATGAAACACAGAGTGTAGGTGTTACACCTATTGTAGTGCCACAGGCCAGACTTCATCATCTGCCAGAGGTAAGGTGTGAGAAATGGGTCTGCAGCCCTAGGCACGCACAGGAGAGTTCAACCACTGCTATGCTGAAAAGAAGTCTGCATCTGTATTTACTACCTCCACTAAGGAGGTTATTTTTTTTGCTGGTGTTGTTTGTTGTCTGTTTGTCTGTCTGTCTGTCTGTTTGTTGGCCCACCTTAAAAATGATTAGATTTTGGTGGTGATCCAGATAACTGCCATTACCCAATGGTTGTTTTTTGCTCAAAAGCTGTCTAAGGAATTATGATATCAAAATGATTCTGAGTGCTAGTTGTGGCTTTTCAGGCTTATAGATGTAACAGCAATATGTGAGCTACCTTGGCCGAGGTTTGTGCTCACTGATTGCTTTCTAGTTTGAATTATTACTATTTAAAGGACCTCTCATTTGATGTAATTAATTGTGGTTTTCTTGTTTTTTCCCAGCTGCTCTGAATGCACCTGTGAACCCCCCTTCCACTGCCTGAGGTTGTCAGATGCTTGTTACCTGCTGCACAGTCAGCAGGTGGGGATATAAACAATTTACGCAGTGACCAGAGTGGGCTTGGCAAAAAAATGATTAACTCACTCACTATAAGTTCAACACAGTGGGCAGAGTGACTGAAACCAAAGCAGCGAGGAATCACATGGAGCTGCACCTTTACCTGCATGACTGCTTTGATGTAGATGGCAATCTCACATCCTCCATGGCATTGGTTTGCTGCTCATCGGATGAACATATTTGTGTGAAGAGATTATTCCCCCCACACACACAAAAAATACCCTTTATGATGTTTTAAAAGTAAAAACTATAAAGGTTTAGTGACTAAACAGGCACCAGAGGCAACAGAGCTGAGCAGGGAGGAGCATTGTCATCAGGTAGTTGCGTCTTTAACCCTCCTATTATCCTTGGGGTCAATTTGACCCCATTCAATGTTTATCGTTCAAAAAATAATAGTTGACTTTTTTGTTATTGCTTCATATTTCATGACTTTTCCTAATCTGATGGGGATAACTGATTAAGCACAAAATGATCATGATGATATTTTCTCAATGTGCTGAACACATATTGCACACATTGGTGTTCCTCTGGGGTCAATTTGACCCCAAGCCGTTTTAGTTGCGTAAAAGTTGTCTGTTGTGTGTGTGACCTAACACCCCCACACCTGCATGTGCACGGTTGATAGTTTTGAATGGATACATAACAGGGGTGTGTGGAAAACAACTATTCCCACAAGAACTTTGATACTTCTCATGGTGTGGACATGTGGGAAACGACCTGACTCGTGAACTCCTGCCAAAATGAGGAAGCCAATGTAGACTTGCAAGTTGATCACATCCAAGTCTTTCCAACTATCAAGTCATCATTAGAGCTCTTCATAACGCCATGGACTGAAAATACTACTTGCGATTACCAATTTAGAGGGGAAGTGTGTGTATGTGGACAGTTGGAAAGACCTGGATGTAGTTGACTTGGAAGCCTACTTTGGCTTGTTCATTTGCAGGAGTTAACAAATGAAAGCAAGCCTTTGGAATACTGAGACTGGTAAGGCAATATCTCCAGCCACCATGTCTCTGGAGACAGTCCAAGTTTTGGAATAACAAAAGAGGTGGGGTGAGTGAGACTGTAGTGACAAACCACAGAAAAGGAGATAAAGAATAAGTAAATAAATATGTTTATGAGAGGAAAGGGGGGAGAGGTCACCAAGATCAATCAATATGGTTCATTCTGTGAGAGTCATGAACGTGCACCCCAACTTAGAAAAGATTTGGCTGAAAGATTTTCAGGATACACTTAATCCAAAACTGAAAGTTTGACCTGATAGTGGCGCTACAGGAAAGGTCATATCATCACCAAAACCAACAGGGCTCACACTCCAACGCTGTCAGCAAATTTGATAGGATTTGTATGAAAACTTTTCAAGATACATTTATTCTAATTGAAAAGTTTGCCCTGACGGTGGCACTAGAGGACAGGTCAACTCACTGATAGGTTTCATTGTTCAGGGCTTATTTATGTATTCAACAAATCAACAAAGTGCCTGACTGAAAAACTTGGTCAACAGTTTTATGTAAATTATTTTCTGGAGGCAAATATCCCTGGGGTCAGATTGACCCCAAGGGTAAAATGTGTCAGTAATATTTAAGGATAATAGAAGGGTTAAATGTGCAGCACACATGGATATGCGGGGTGGGGGTGGGGTGTCTCACTTACTGATTTACATGTTACTGAGTTACAGGTTCTGTATCTCATATGTCTCCATGTATCTCCCTAATTACACTTTATACCTAAGAGCATAATTTCCATAATAACTGTGAGGACTTCATTTAACCTCAGACTGTAGTCTGAGTTTAAAGTTATCAGTATAAAGTTTGTTGCTTACAATCAGGTTTCATGATTTCGACCCAGTACAGATGAATTAATTATGAAAAAGTTCAAGGTTGTCATTATTTAATGGTAGATCCAGTTTCAAAAACAAGACAGAAAACAGAAACAACATTTCTCGTATTGACCAGATTTATAATTTAAGTCTAGAGGGAGTAATATCTCTGACTGATTTTGAGGTTGTTAAAATGTCACGCCAAATGTTTTCCCACTCTCCGGAAGTAAATTTGACCCCCAAATCAAGTTCCCATTGTGACTCTGTCTTGAGGTTTGGGTTTGGGGAGGCATGAAGCAGTAACTTATATATACCTGAGACTGCTCCTCTGTTTGATGATAGAAATCTTAATTTTTTGTCAATCGCATAATTATAATCAAAATATTCTTTGGGAAATTTGGAAACAATTGACTTTAATTGGGAAATACTGTAAAAAACTATTCATATTCAAGTTATGTCTTCTTAGTTCCTCAAAGGGCAGAATCACTCTGTTCTCTACAGTCTGAGAAATTTCTGTGATATTGTGATTGCACCATACTATATTTGCCAGTGGATTCCCTGCAGCCTTAAAAGCATTATTATACCATATTGAGGAGGATGGAAGAGCTGAACTTATAATGTCCACTCTTTTATGAATTTCTCTGCTTATGTCACATGAAAACTTAATACAGTTGTCCTACTTTTTGGGTGGGGCAGGGGTAGGTACAGATGAATTTTCAAACACCATTGTCTTGTTCATGTCTGATATTTCACTTTCCCATTTAGACTCAGAAAATGGAATCAATTGCTTCAGCACACGATACGTATTTGAACTCAAATGGGATGTTTTATTGTAAGGAAACAGTGCTGCTCGCTTCTCTGTTGCTCCTAATTACCTCTTTTTGATATTTTGACATGCAGTCATGATTAAACGTGATGACGAAAAAGGTAAGTAAAAGGTGATGGTGTAATGATTTTATTTTTGATGATGATGTCTTTATACACACAGCAGCTTTGTCTTATCGCTCTTATCATTAAAACATACTAATGACTAGAAAAGCACTCAGAGAGTGCAGACCTCCGCCAAGCAGCTTCGGTCCACTTTGGCGACAATGGTCCCATCTGGCAATGTTAAAGAATCCTTCAAAAAATTCCTGGATCCAGACGGTGAAAATTTAATCAGTTCTTCCATATCCCATTTCCGACAATTCCTGAAAATTTCATCCAAATCCACTCAGAACTTTTCAAGTTATTTTGAACACAAACAAACAGACAAACAGACAGACAGACAGATAAACACCGGCAAAAACATAACTTCCTTGGCGGAGGTAATAAAAGATGGATATATATTTGAAATCTGTTTAATGGGTTGCCTCACTGGAAGCATGGAGGGGCCCATGGGAGATCTGAATGTGGCTGGTCACACTCAGTCTGCACCCTGTGGCTCACTCAGGACAGGAATTCTTCAAGAGGCTCTTCTTCAAAAGTGCTGACTCCTGCTCTAACATCAACTCGGAGAAGTAAGAGAACAAATGCTGCTCTTTTTTATTTTTTGGTTTTGTTTCAGTTCAGACCACAGCAGAACCCTACCATCTCCACGTTGACCTATTTATGAAGGTCACTGTAAGCTAACAGAAAATCTGTACAGTCATGAGAGTGTGAATATGAGCTGCTTCACACCACGAGTTCATGGCTGATCTCTGAAACACTCTGGTGAATTTGTTCTATTTCAGGACGGTTTATGAAAAGAGTGTATCTTCTCCTCTTTTGCCCGGGGCTTCTGCCAGCACAGCCCACTGTCCCGATCACATGAACAGCAGGGTGTCATCCCCAGGGCATGGCCACAAGTCAAAAAGCACATGACTACTACAGTGGCAAAAACGTCTGCTCTAGAAAAACACATTTTTCTGTGAAAACAGGAAACTGAAACTATCAAAGATGTAAAATCAAGTTAAAATCAAACAACATAATTAAAAATAGTCTGTTTCAAGTCAAAGTCTACAACTTTTGGGACTAAGACAAGAAACTACTACTAAGATAAAACCCATATTAGCAAGAGGGAAAGCATGACCCTGCCATTTGAAGTCTTCAAATAAGGCTCTTCTGTTTTTCATGTATTTTATTAAATATAATGATTGTTTACAGCTTTTTTTTTTTTGCCCATGTTTAATGTAATTATCACCACTGTAGTCGTAAAAGCACGAGTAAATCTTAGTATCTTTAAAACTTTATGATTTAAACTAAAATTGCATGATGGTTTGAAAATGTTTTTGTAGCATTCAGTCAAAAATAGCTTCTCAAGTTGAAACTAAAGTTGGTTATATGGAAAACAAGATGACCACTGTGCAAGATTCAGTACTTCAGACTACTTTCAAAATGCCACTGACCCACTTAAAAAGGGAAAACAAATCAAGCACAATGTATTTCTATGCTAAAAATCAAGTATGATCTTGGTACAGAGTTGTCTATGGAACACTTAGTGAGTCCCCGGACATAAGAGTCCTCTTTGTTCTCATCTATATGAGCAAGTATCAGCTGTACTGTGGTGTAAAAATTCATTCCTTTTGGTTATTATCTGTTCTTAATATGTGGACAATAAAAAGGATCAGATGTTCAAGATAAGACGCACTCTCTAAAGGAAGCTCTGTTTGTTTTAGTGTCCATCAAACTGCTTTATGTGTCCAATTGATCCAGTGTGAAGCATTCAGAAAAGGGATTGGATCACATTTCAAAATCGTACTCGGATCTTTGGGTCAACAAGCTTGAAATGAGTAAAATGTTTTATAAAAGCAGCCCAGGCTGAGAAAATGTTAGTCTTGTTTCAATCATCGTCAATTAAGCTGCAGCTGAAGATTGGTTCTCTAACAAATTGAAATGAGAACATGTTTCCTAGAACATTACACTCCCAAAATGCTGGCCTGCTCGTGGTTCCATCAGTCTCTAGAGGTAGTATGGGAGGTAGAGCCTTCAGTTATCAGGCTCCTCTTCCCTGGACCACGGCTCAGGAGGCAGACACCCTCTCTACCTTTAAGGTTAGACTTAAAACACTCCTCTTTGATAAAGCTTCAGTTAGGGACCAGCTCATAAGGTGTCCATAAGTTTGTCGTCATTTATTCTCACTTTCAGTCCCTTTGTCTCTGCCTGGATGGATACATCTCTGGATGTGTGTTTATGTGTGTGTATGTATCTATGCATATATGTGTATCTATAAATGAAGAGTTTGCCCTCAGCCTGCTCTATTGTAAAGTGCATTGAGATAACACTTGTTATGAACTGGTGCTATACAAAGACAGATTGATTGATTGATTGAGTGATTGATTGATTGATTAAAGGACTTTGAGTACATAAATCAGTTTTTGGTGTCTGCTAGAGCTCAAAATATCTAATGTAAAAAAAAACAGAAACAAAAACAAAAAAAACCATGAAGTTTTTATATACTGAATGTCCTGGTCCACCTCTGTTCCCAATCTGTCTGAGCATGTGGGCTCAGTCTGCTCTGATTACCTGGTTAACTCTGTGGTAACTAGTCAGTTCACTGCTGCTCAGCACCGTCTCATCAAAGACTCTGCATTCCCTCAAAGGACTTTGTCTGAGTACTGCCCATTGGCATCCCCTGGCCTGGGCATCTGGGGCTTCGCCTCGAACATTTTTTCAGTAGCCCCAGATATTTCCATTTCAGAAGTATAATAGAACCGTACATTGACTGAGCCACTAAAGAGGCTGCAGTTTCCCATCTTCAGTGAATGCAACACTCGATGACGTGGCGACGCTTAGACCAATCAGAGAGAGGAGTTGCTTGAGGCGTCCGTGTTTTGAAAACTCAGCTGAGGCTCAAGTCTCCCGGGAGCCACCACTAGAAACAGGCAAATGAATGATTTAAACTCAGTTTATTCCTTCAAAATTGTGTGACATGTAGGGTTGGTGAGCGCGGGGCTGCGGGACAGGCCTCAATTGGGATAGACGCTTTTAGCCGTGGTGGAAATCCCTGGAGATCGATGAGCCGGTGAGCGTAAGACACAAGACAGGGGCAGTGAGGGATCATCAGTCACTTTGTGTGTTTTTATAATTAAAATGTGTCTCGTTGGCTCACGTGCACAGTTTTAGTGAACACAGCAATTTAAAAAATGACGACTCAGCCTTTTGGTTAATTAAAACTCAACTTTCCTGAACAGTACAGCACTTGTTTTCACTGAATCTTTCTAAATGATAAATTCATCCTGAGGTTTCTTGCATCCTTATTCTCCATGATATAAGAGCAATCTGTAAAGGATCAAGCTCCCAATGCAGTCTGTTAGTGCAGCTGTTCTCAACCTGTGGGTCGAGGCCCAAAAGTGGGTCTCAGAGCTGTTTTCAGTGGACGGTAAATAAGTCAGGTAAAAATGTGGCAAATTTGTCTTCAGTGTTCAGAGGCCCTAAGCAGACAAACATCTATACATTTTATTTTACTCTGTTGTGCTGTGACAAGTAAATTTTAATTGTTCTCTCAGGATCTTGATATATCCTGTCATCTTAGCATAGACATCGGGGTTTTCCTATGACAAACTTTTGACTTGAAATATCGAGAAAATAGCCAACATAAATGTTATGATGAGAAACACTGTAAGATCAATGAATGTGTGTTTTCCCAGGGCTCTGACTAATATTTAAGGTTTCTAACATTTTTTTCTCCAGTCTCTTTGCACAAAAATATGTTTTCTTCCATCTGAGGTCTAAACTGCCACATTTTTTCATTAAACAACATGAAGTGGTTGATCTTTTTGAGGTCATGATGACTGTTAAGATGGAGATTGTTTCTCAGGATAGAGCTGTAAGAGCCATCCCTTCAGTGTATATTTTATCTAAAAAGTGAAAATATCAATGTTTCCTTTCAATTCAAAAATTAACTAATGATAAATCTTTTATACATTTCCAGCAAAAGACATAGTCATCCCCAGAATTTACCTTGTTTGACAAATCTGTCATCATACTGGACATCAGTGATCAACAACTGGTGGTCTTGAGGCCACATCAGGCCCTCCACAACTTCCTAACAGGCCCCCAGAATACTATCAAGTGAAAAAATGTGAGCAGGGGAATTAGTTGTACTCTGAAAGTATATTTTTTTCAGTGATTCCCGACAGCTGTAAATGCAACCCCTGAAACTACTGAGTCTGTTTTACAGAAATCCTCCTGTCAGCCAATACCAGTCAACATTCACCCAGGACAATGAGCATCTATAAGTCAAACCCAGTAATGGACAACATGACAGACCAGAGAGAAGCAGCCAAGATAGACTCAAAAAAGACTCGAAAGGACTCGATACTCCAACTGTAGGACTTAGGACTTGACTGGAGACTTGTCTGTCTTGACCTGAGACTTGACTTGGGACTTGAGGGCAATGGCTTGAGACTTACTTGTGACGTGCATAACAATGACTTGGTCCCACCTCTGGCTACAGGTTATATATCACTAGAAGAATTAAAGCTGCTGAAAGAGGCATCATGTCATTGATGCATAACGTTAGCTAACACAGCAGGAGAGGTAACGCAGCTATCTGAAAACGTCTCCAGTGGAAATTAATTGTTAATGCATTTCATGACAGAAGTTGTCAGTCTGACTTCTTATATAGTACTTTAAATGTTTCAGTCTCAAATTTCTTTATTTAATTATTGGTTGGAAGACTTTGATTTTAGAGGGTCACAATCCAACAGTCAGTCATGATCATCCCTTCTGTGTAAGACCTTTCAGGATTTTTGATTAGACTTTTCTAAGATGTCTGTGGTGACTTGAAGATAAACTGATTCTTGTATTTTAATGTACCAGTTTGCAGATCAGGTCATGAAGACCTCAGGGTGGAATTGTACTTGATTATTCAAAAACTACCAGTGTTTTCCCCTTCTCAGGAGACCCTCACTAGACCCCATAGACTATGACATCTACAGACTGATTTCTAAACTGCCTGTCAGCTCCAAAGCCCTTAATAAAGTAATAGCTCAACACCTCCAAGCAATGTAAGGGTACATTTTTATGGAGCTAAATCCAGGCCAAAAGTATTGTAATTTGAAAAAAAGAAAAGATTGAAAAAACAAATTCTGAAACTGAAAGTTTAAGGTTGGTTCTTGAATTTTATAAAAAAATATAAAACACATTATTGAATGAAAAATAAGTGTAAGATAACTTTTTTCAGTTTAAACAGACTTTTAATTCAGCTCTGAAACTATTTTGATCAAATAATTTATTTTCATTTTTTACTCTGAAATATATTTTAACATGTGATGTGTCATTTTTTTCAGTTGCAGAATTAATATTTTCAGGTTCAAATCTTAACTTTTTGTTTTCAGATATCTTTTTTTCACCTTCAGATCTTTTATTTACTTTCAGATCTTATTTTTTCAGTTTCAAACTTTTGGCCGTGTTCTGGTGTGGGGGGCATGGCCTCGACTGAGAGGGGTGTGGGATTGTGAGTGACGGCCTAGCAAAGCATCCTCAAATGATGTTGCCTTCAGGAAACGTGGGCACTGGATTTAGCTCCATACATTTTCAGTTCTGCTAAAACCACAGCACAAAGGCAGCTCTTTTAAAGGTTACACATTACATTCTGATGATACAGGTTCATTTTCTCTGATCATACCATCTTACTCAACCATTTTTCCTTCTGCATAGGCATCACCAGCACTGCACTCTAATGGTTCACTTCTTTATTTCAGACAGACATTTCAACATTTGTATTAGTAACCACATGTATCCTCTGCCACCCAGAAACACGGTGTTCCTCAAGAGGCTGTACTGGGCAATGTCCTATTTTTTAATTTACATGTTACCTCTGGGTGATTTTCTCCACAACTTTACCACTTCTATGCCAACAAAACACGGCTATGCTTGAAAATGATAGTTTTCATTGGCCTGTGTCAATTATCGCCTTCAGTTTCTGCTGGCAGTGCTCATTTTCAGTCCAAAACCACAGTAGATCTGCATTTCTCATGTTATGCCTCAAATCAGGTTCAAATCACTCCACAACTACAACCACTGCTATGCCAACCATACACAGCTGTATTTTTCTTTCAGATCAAATAACACGAACAACCTTATCACCCTTCACAACTGTCTGGCCTCCATTTTAACTTGGTAACTTCCTCCACCTTAACCCAGGTAAAGCTTAAGTCTTTGTTATCAGACCAGATTATTTTTACAAGGAGATTAGCCATTACATTAGACCCCTCGATGACAATGTTGTCCACTTCCAGGAACCTTGGTCCCCTGTTTGATCAGTGGTTAGACTCTGATTCCCATTCATCAGAGGCTGTATTGCATTAGCTTGCAGCCCCTAAACTATGGAACAGAATCCTGCTGATCATCAGGTCTGCTGATTCTGTGGTTTCTTTCAAATGGCTGCTAAAAATACATTTTTATAATCTGGCATTTTGATGAATTACTTTATCCGATTTGTATCCACACTCACTGTGTTTCCCTTTGAATGATTGCTGATTGAAGGCTTATTTGTGTTGGTTCTTGTGTGTATGCTTGGATGCTTGTATCTGTGATTGTCTGCATGTTTGTTTGCTGCACACCTGTCAGACATTCTACTGTGATATTATTCTGTTCTCTTTCTTGCTTGGGCAGCACTCTGTAACTGTGTGTTTTAAAAAATGCTCTAGAAACCAAGTTTGCATACACAAATGATGCTTATGTAGGTTGTCGCATGATTTTGGTTGTTAAAAACCCTTCATTTTTAGCATGTGAACATAACATAGTCTGTTGTCAGGTACAAACAGTTTTAATGCAAGAAAAAAAAATTCTAAACAACCCTTTCAGTCTGCAGCTTAGGGTCAACATTGTTGTATTCAGGTCAATGCCTTAGAGAGTAACAACAGACTCAATGTTTTAGACCAGAGGCTATAAAATAAAGACAGAGATGGAGGGTAGAGAGAAAATTAACACAAGGACAACAATAATCGCTCTGTCTTATGTTTCCATGAGGACTGCAGGGACTGGGGGGAGGGGGGAGGGGTGATGCAGATGCCAGAGGCCTTTTACACGATAAGAAGCCGCAGTCAGAAACAGTGTGCCTGATTGAAAAAAAAACAAAAAAAAAAACAACAGACAGACAGAATCCAACGGGCCATAATGGAGATCATTTCTGTGTTTTAGGGCAGTTGTGATGAGGCAGTTTGAGGTGCATCTGGTCATTCAGAAGGGAGCATGCTCTGTGTAATCTGAGTCTGAGAGGGGACATTAATGTTTGAAAATACAACGTGGCATGCAGTGGAACTAAATATGCGGGTGTCTGGTGTCCTAGAGTGTCTCCTCTGTAGTGGAAGATCAAGTGGTGCTTGTCAAAGCTCCTGTCACCCTGTCATCCTCTCTGATTAACTTCCCTTTCATGGATAATTTATATCATGGTGAAATCTACAGACATGTATACTGTGTTTGTTTGGGTTTGCTCCATAAGCTCGGATGGATTGATTTTCATGGTCGGTTAACTGTAAAAAGTACAATTTAGAACATATAAATCATAACACATGCTTAAAGAATCAGGAGCATTTGAGGCTGATGTATTGAGTGACTGAATATTGAGTATGAAGCTGTGAACTTCCACCAACAAAGACTCTACTTATGTGAAATAGGACGAAAAATCATTTAAAGTTCCTGAACAGACACATCAACAAAGAAAGTGTATTAAACAGGTGGTGATTTCGGTGCTGAAGTGTGAGGCTAATGAAGGAGTGCTACAAAGTGCAGTTCCTCATGTGTCCACTTGAGGTCGTCCCACAAAGTGAGTAGATCTCCACAGAGCCCTGTGTTAAAATTACATTTTTCATAGGCCTGTGTCCATAGTCACCATGCACTCTAATTTGCTGGCGCAACGCACAGCTCCAACCACTGCTATGCCAATCATACACAGCTGTACTTTTCTTTCAGGTCAAACAACACAAACAACCTTATCACCCTTCACAACTGTCTGGCCTCCATTTTAATTTTGTAACTTCCTCCACTTTAACCCAGGTAAAGCTTAAGTCTTTGTTATCAGACCAGATTATTTTTACAAGGAGATTAGCCATTACATTAGACCCCTTGATGACAATGTTGTCCACTTCCAGGAACCTTGGTCCCCTGTTTGATCAGTGGTTAGACTCTGATTCCCATTTACCAGAGGAATCCTGCTGAATATCAGTCAATCACTTTTCATTTGTAAAGTGTTAGTTCATAATAGGTGCGATCTCAAGACACTTTACAATAAAGCAGGCTGAAGACAAACTCTTCAATTTGTGGATACACATATATGCATACACCCCTGGTCAAAATTTCAAGACCAGTTGGAAAATTGCAAGAATTTACATTATGCACTGTTGGATCTTAATAATGTTCTAAGCTGAGCTTCAAAATGCAAAGAGAAATAGAAGTGAGACACACACAAAAAAATGAGTAAGCAATTTATTGCAAACAACAATTAAGCTGAAATAGGCTGTTCATCAGCTGATCAAAAGTTTAAGACCATAGCCTTTACAAGCCAAAATCTTCACAAAAATGTGGATTCAACAAATATTCTGTCAGGTATATGTCACCGAGTGGAGGGCGACTAGGACAGTGCAATACCACCAATTTCTGTTGAGGAGCAAAAGACACCAGACAACAACACCAGGAGAGGATTTAAATGTAAAATATTTCTTTATTACAAAAACTCTAAAAACAGATTAAAAGATACTCAAGGATTAGTTCTAAAAAAGACAGTCCAACAGTTTGTCCATTGGTTTCCAGGGAGAGTCCTCCTCTCACAGGTTCCAGCACAGGTGAGGGCCAATAACTTTAAAAAGAAACAACAAGATATCCGTCAGGGTGACCAAAGACCTATCAGTGTCCAGTTGTTAGAGCTAATTTAGGAGCCTTAGCAATATCTTCTTGGTGGGAATAAACTAATGAAACACAGCAAAGTAAGGAATCCAACACAAAAGGAACTAAATCAAATAAACAATCACTAACAAAAATTTAAATCCACAACAAAGTAAACAAAATATGCCCAGCCCTAGATTACTGCAAATGTCCATGTATCTACTGATGGCAGAGGTGCCCCAAAGGGGTAGTTTGTTATCTCTTGTAGGTTAAAAGTCTGAATAAAACACACACACACACACACACACACACACACACACACACGATTCACTACAGCTGCGTTCTAAGGTTCATACATTTTTTTTCAAATGTAGAAACATACATAATTGTTATTAATATAGTTATTATTGTAAATAAATGATTATTTAGCCATCAAAAGCCTTTTCTCAGTGTTGTTTTTGTTGTTTTCTAGAAGGAAACCAATATTCAGATGTTTGAGGTGTCACTAAAGCAAAAATATTAGCATCAAAATCATTGTTTTGCTTGACATGTTTCGCTTCACAAAAAGCTCTCTTTCTCAGCTTTTTGGTCAAAAACAGGTGTTTTCGGTCAAACCACCCTATGTTCTACTGACAATTTCTCAAGAACAGAAGAAGGTAGAAACAAACTTTTTTTTCCTGATGAAAGATGAGAGTCAACTCTTTCTTTTGGTGGTTTTGGTGTTTACATAGTCATAGAACACAATATTCTATGGGTCTTGAAAGATCGGTTGAAATGCTATTAAACAGCTGGCACTATGGGCTCTCTGCTCTAAAAATGGCTGGCAGTCAATGAGTTAATAAAGTTCGATCTAATGTATTCTAATCTAATATAATCTAATGAGCTCACCATTTATTTACCTGAATCAACAGGTACCGTGTGTTTCTCTGGTTTAGTTCTCAGAGCAGATTCACTGTTTTCAGTTCAGACCTGTTGGATCTCCATCTACAGAAGGTTCTCCAGTTCATACAAGTATTCGCAGTTATCCTAAGTAAATGGTGGCCATATTTGCTGCAAACTAGTTGGCACTGATGTGGAAGGCGATGTATGCTGTGCTGTGTCTCAAAATAGTGCCTAATCAAAGTGTTGGTGTTTTGGGAATTTAAGTGGATGTAAACAAACTGTTTTTATTGTGTGATGACCCCACACTGTTTTCGTGGCTTGTTTTCTCCCCCACAATTCTTTTAATTAAGCAGAGAATCTGGCACCATATACAGCAATGCATAGCATTAGTGTCTGTCCTGAGATTTCTGAACAGAGAGAGAAAGGAGCTGTGACACTGTGACACATGTTCAGGCTCAAGTACATTATGCAACCCCACTTCAAAAACCCAAACTATCTCTTTAAGGCAAAAGATGGGCTCTTTATTGTGATTTAGAATTACCTCTTTGAGTGATGACTGGGAGCTGATGGCTCGCTGCAAGGTCCCTTTGTTGACTCTCCTTTTGGTTTGCTAGCCCACCAATCAGAGGCCCTCAATGCCAGGTTACTTCAGGTCTTGAAACTTTACTAAGAACAAGACTTCTCACTCAGTTGTGGTGAAATTGTGACCTTTATTTTGCTACCTTATGATAGTTTGGTGTTGCTGTTGGTCTGGCAGCCTTCAGTCCTGCCTCTGTGTGTCAGTAGGTTGATCCAAAGTTGATCCAAAGTACAGATGTTCTGAGGCCTCTTATGATGATCAGACAGCTGATGTCAATCTGGCTTTGTCCAATTCTGGTAACAATTTAAAAACAACATGCAGTTCCTCTGAAAATGTCAAGGTTTTTACTCTTTAACCTTTTTATAATTTAGGTTCTGTCATCATCTCAATGTCTGCACGAGACACTGGCATTGGTATTTTTGTACATTTCTACCTAAGTGCTCTGAGGAGGGAAGAGAGTGTGAGCATGTGTTGTGTCATAATTAAGCCATACTGCCGACTACTAGCCTACCATGTACTTCAGTAGTTGTGTAATATTTGCAGTGTGTTACATGGAGTTATCAAAACTTTGCAAAATTAACATGGAACTTTTGTGGAAGTGCAAGTGGGGAAAAAAAAGAGTTTTCAGTAGATTATTTATGATTTAAGTATGTACATAACTTATTTGTTAGTGGGCATAATAAATGCATACTGAATCGCCTCATGTCTTGTCTGAAATATTTTTGCTCCATGTGTTGAACTTTGCTGTGTCACTGTCTTAGCCACTAGGTCAAAAGTTTATTGGCTTACCGCAGTTCACCATGATCCTGGTCTTAAAACTTTGTTTACATGTTATGTCACGAACAAACATTACATCTGTACAACAGGCCCTGACAGAGATGTACAATTTACTGTTGTTGTCCACAGTGTCCTGCTTTCGGTGAACTTCCTGTTTTCCTGTGTTTGGATTGCATTCACATCTACAGCAAATCAAACTGACAAGAGTCTGGCTCCTCGGTCATTAACAAAGCAGATCCAGGGTTCTTTAGTCTGGACCAGCTTTCCATGTTTAAGTTCAACATTTCTGAGTCGTTTGACCCTCAGGTGATTGTTGCACAGTGATATATCTGTGACACACTGCAGTCTGACAGTAAAAAGGTGACAAGGCCAGTTTTCTGAAGCTACCCAGCTCTGTGTTGGTCTTTCACCAGAGATAAGCTGGATGATGTTATTCACACTTTAATCACAAAACAATTCCTGATGCATCACAAACAGAGCATTGGTTGTCAAAAATCTGATAGGATAAATGCATTTGTCAAGCTGCAAACTGGAACTCTTCCAACTTTGGGGCACAGATTTAGAGGGATCTTAAAATGAAATATAAAGTTTATTCCAACACATCTCTTTTCTGTTACCCTGTATTTTATGTTAGTCAGGGCACTTGAAGAGCAGAAACTACAGACAGGGCAGTTTAGGTAATGCCTGGAAATGTCTGCTCATACCAAATGTCACTGTCCACTGGGCACATTTCATGTACATTTATTTTAGACCAAATCAGCCAGTATAGTAGCATTGTCAGCTCTAGTCTTACAACATTGTGCGTACGTTTATTAAAGGTTTAATTCTGCATCCACTCACTTAAGTCATGATAAAAATACATCTGAAGGTGCATGACTGGTGTCATGGTTACTATCCAGGGTCTAAATGTTTTTGAAACTTGGCTGGGGAGTTTTCCATGTTGAATTCAGTTTACTTCTCTAGTTGAAAAGTACTTTATTTTTAAAGAAGAAAATGTAGACAACTACTTGCACCATAACAAATTCCCACATGATTTACTAATGTGGTTTTCAACTTGTGGCCAGGAATGTAAAAGCAGATGTGGGCTTAGGATGATGGAAGGGGTTAGGCCAAAAAGTCCACCTGTTTAAGGGGAGTCACTTGGAGTTTGGAGAGTAGCTGAAGATTATGTAAGGCCAAAAAACAGAAAAGTGTAAAACTGATTCAATGTTGCAAGTTCAGCATAACTTAACCAAGTGGCCTCAGAATGAAGCCTTCATAAAGTGCAGTCTCTTGATTGTCTAGAGCCCGATTAATACAGATTTAAATAGTAATATTTTATGACTTTAGGTCTTCTACTGGTTTACACAACACTCAATGCATAAATTGTAACACAGCTTTAATAACATCCAGTGGCTTGCAGCTATTAGAAATGGGCTTAAAGCCTGCCAAATCTCCACATTTTGTCGTCTACAGTTCATAAAATCATTTAAAGATTCAGCTTTCATGCTGGAAAAGTCTGCAGTGGTCTGAGTCCACATATCAGAGCAAAGGTCAAAAGCCAACATCTGTGAAAGAATTGGGGGGGGGGTGTGCCCATGGTATAGGTAACCTGCACATCAGTAAAGTCACCATGCATGCTGAAAGATACTTACAGGTTTAGAAGCAACATGCTGCCATCAGAGATGGCAAGTAACAAAGTACTAATACTTTGTTACTGTACTTAAGTAGATTTTTCAGGTACTTTGTACTTTTAGAAGTATTTATTTCTCTGAAGACTTTTACTTTTACTCAGTTACATTTTCAACATATATATCTGTACTTTCTACTCCTTACATTTCCAAAAAAGGCTTGTTACTTTATATGTATAGCTTAAGCAGCGCCACCCCTCCCTTTACTCAAAACACGCGCTGTGCGCAGGGCAAGAGGACACATTCTCCGCTGTCCGATGCAGCCACGATCCGCTCTGTGGAGTACAGGCCTGATATTTCCCATTTAAAGTGTGGCTGCCATCTTTGTTGTCGGTCAGTTATGTCATTTTGCAGTGCAGCCAATGTACATGTGAACATTTGATCTAAATACCTCCCGAATTGCTCAGTGTCTCTGGGCACGCTCTTCCATGTGCCGGTGAGCGTGAAGACGCAGACAGACACGCATTGCAGGGACAGTGAGGGATCATCAGTCACTGTGTGTGATTTTATAATTCTAACGGTGTTTTGACAGCTCATGTGCACGGTTCAAGTGAACACAAAGACTTAAAAAATGACGAGTCAGCGTTTTGATGAATCAAAACTCAACATCCTTCATCAGTCCAGCTCTGAATC
The DNA here is from genome assembly GCA_037902135.1 of Cetoscarus ocellatus. Lineage (NCBI taxonomy): Eukaryota > Metazoa > Chordata > Actinopteri > Labriformes > Labridae > Cetoscarus > Cetoscarus ocellatus. The sequence goes on from JBAMNC010001447.1 coordinate 176,298, forward strand.
AGAATCAGAATCAGAATCAGAAATACTTTATTAATCCCCAAGGGGAAATTCGGTTGTTTCAGTTGCTCTTATACACAGTATAGCAGTTGGAAACAACAGATGAGGACATTAGAGTAAACAGTAGCATTAAAAAATAATAAAGATAAAATGAATAAAAATAAAACAAATGAAAAGAGCATAAAATTATGTAAGTAGTTTGCAATGTGCAGAGTCTTTAAGCAGTGTAAAACTTCCTTATGAAGGAAAATAAGTAGAATAAGTAAGTAAAATGAAGTGGACATGAGGCTCCAAAATGAGGTGGAGGTATACACAGTATTAACAATTAACAATATTTACACTACGAATTTTAAATGTATTAATGACAGCACCATTTGTCCGAAGATTTACTCATCAACAATATCACAGGAGTAAAAACAGTGAGAGTTTATTCTCCAGGACCTGAGGGAGCAGTGATTTTAGAGGGAGGAGTTATAAAGTCTGATGGCCACAGGCAGGAATGACTTCCTGTGGCGCTCTGTGGTGCATCGTGGGGGGATGAGTCTCGCACTGAATGTGCTCCTGTGTTTGTCCAGCACGCTGTGGAGGGGGTGGGAGGTGTTGTCCATGATGTCCTGCAGCCTGGACAGCATCCTCCTCTCTGACACCTCTGTTAGAGAGTCCAGCTGCACCCCCACAACATCACTGGCCTTACGGATCAGTTTGTTGAGCTTGTTGGTGTCCGCTACCCTGAGCCTGCTGCCCCAGCACACAACATTGTACAGGACAGCACTGGCCACCACAGACTCGTAGAACATCCTCAGCATCGTCCTGCAGATGTTGAAGGATCTCAGCCTCCTCAGGAAGTAGAGGCGGCTCAGGCCCTTCTTGTAGACGGCCTCGGTGTTCCTGGTCCAGTCCAGTTTGTAATCCAAAAATACTCCCAAGTATTTGTACTCCTCCACGATGTCCACCTGGACCCCTTGGATGGAAACAGGGGCCACTGGAGCCTTTGTCCTCCTCAGATCCACGACCAGCACTCTGAGCCGCTGTTTCACTCACTCACTGTTTTCTAAATGATAAATTCATCCAGAGGTTTCCTGGATCACGTATTGTCCATGATATAAAAACAATCTTTGACAGATCAAGCTCCAAATACAATCTAGGCCTTCTACTGCAGCGATTCTCAACCTGTGGGTGGAGGCCCATAAGTGGGTCTCAGAGCTGTTTTCACTGGACAGTGTAGGCTATAAATCAGGTGAAAATGAGGCAAAAATGTCTTCAGTGTGCTATTAAAAAAGTGCTATTAAAAAGGTTGATTAAGAGTTGGGCCTATGAGCATGATTTGTGACACCATAGTTTAGAAGCTAATCCTGGTCCAAAATTCAATGTTCAGAAGTGTGATGTGTTAACTTTAAGTGTACAATACAAATGCCTAAAGGACTATATAGTGAAGTACATTATTAGGCAGGTAGTTTTTGTTCAAACAATAACATGGCTAAAGTAGATTACATATAAATTATCCTGTTTAATAGCTTTGCAGCCAGTGAATCGTGCAATAGAAATACTTTTTACTTTTAAAAGTACTTTTGAGTACATTTCAGAGCCTGTACTTTTTACTTTTACTTGAGTAGATATTTGGATCAGTACTTTTTACTTTTACTCAAGTCATTTTTTACATAGGTATTTTACTTCTTCTCAAGTAAGGAATCTGGGTATTTTTGCCATCTCTGGCTGCCACCCAAGAGACATCTTTTTCAGGGACGTCCCTGCCTATTTCAGCGAGACGATGAAGACACATTCTGCTCATGTTACTACAGTGTGGCTTCAGAGTAAAACAGTGCAGGTACTAGACTGACCTGCTGCAGTCCACACCTGTCTCCCACTTAAATGTGTGGAGCATTATGAAGTTTAAACTACAACAACAGAGACCCCAGACTGCTGAGCCACAGAGCCTCGTCCCCATCTGATTCACAGAATTGTGGTAAACTTTGCCTTGAATGTGCTTTATAAATAAATACTTTTGGATTGGATCATGAAGGTGTCTGTAGGTTAAAAGGCCAGGCCAGTTTTGAAGCATAGCCTAAAGGCACTGAGGAGGTGTAAAATGTGACCCAGTGATTGTTTTTCTTGGTATCAGAACAGGACAAAAGAAAGTCTTCAACCTCTGTTGGGACTCCTCTGAGCCTCGAGTTGTCTCATATGATTCCTGAGAGCAAACTGTCTTCACAGTCATGAGTTAGCATGTTTTCCTGGCTCGCAGCAAATTCCGAACTAGGTCTATGTAAAAGCAGCTATAAATTACAGAGGGAGATCAATGGCTTGTTGTTCTTTGGTCTAAATTTATGTGCTGGGTTCATATGGATGTGTGCATATGTGTGTGTGGCCTCTCAGGGGCTGAGGTCTCTGTTTATATAATGTGTGTGCTGTTTATTCTGCTGTCCTGATGTGATAAATCGATGGTGGTATCTCTTACAAAGATGAGGTTTTAATCTGGATTCGATGCCCCCTGTTAAACAAAGCACATGCTGGTCCCTTAGAGGGAAATAAAGAAATGGGACACCAGCCCAGAGCACACACCGCGGCCAAGAGACCAATGTATTTTACAGAGGCTGTGTTCAAACCCTGAAGAACCGGAGGATCTTCTGTCCCCAAGGAGCCGAGGATGGAGACCACATGGAGGGTAACAAGGCGTCAAGTTTCACCGAGGAGACTGATGTTACATATCAAACAAACCAAAGAGATCACTAATCCAATTGTCTCACACTCACTCTTGCAGCCAAATATATCAAAATCAGATTCTGTCTCACTGCTGCAAAGTGATACAATCCAATATTCCCCAACCTCTCTGATGAGCTCCAAAGGTCTCTACCAGTATTTCCATGATGTCTTTATTTGTTTCAAACCCAAGCTAGAGTTTGATCCACAAAGCATTTAGCAGATACACCAGCAGCAGGTACACAACAATCTTCAATGTCCCTAAGTATCTTGTCACTAGTAATGAATGAGAAATCGACTGGTAGTCAGCCATGAATTGACGTAAAGATGTTAAGCTCTTCTTGATTTTATCCAGCATTGACAGTAATAACTGTAACGGTTTGTTTCCACCAAGCAGCTCTGTTTGACCAAAGTCATTTTATGACAACCAACTGTAACCTCACAGACCGCAGCATGTCCAGACTCACCCATTAGGGTCAGACATGCTGGGCTCCCCTAACAGCAAGTTACCAAAAAGTAGGAATTAACGGAGTGTTATTCATGGTCTTTCCACTTTGAAAGGAAACTTGTGTAACTGCAAACCCTGCTAACCTGAACTGAACCTGAGTGCTGGGCCGAAACACACCCTTCCAGATACAGCTGCATCTGTAAGATAAATGTGACAAACTAACATGCAATTAGTGCAACCAAGACAAGGCATGCCAAAGCTTCTTATACCCCTGCTGCAGTTGAAAACCTTGATTCATTAGTATGACTTGTCTTGTTTGTGTTTTATGCATATTGTGGTACAGATCATGTTTTCATTGTAATACTAGAATATTTTATGTTTATTAATTTATTCTCTTTTATCATTGCCTTGATCATTCATACAATTTAATTTCTTCAATCTGCTGCACAGCAGTGTAATGACTGACAGCACTTTATGGAAGCTGCTGTCTGATCCTTCAGCCTCTGGCTAGTTTAAGTTCCTTTGCTTTTCTCTTGAGCTCAGGATTTTTTATCATGAACTTGTTGTGTACTGATGCCTGTTGCTAAGCTAACTTCCTAAGCTGTGGATGTAGCCGAGCATAAAAAAAGTTATTTCAGATGAATGGATCTCTAAAAAAGTTACTGAATAAATATGTAAGAAGTCCATTTATGAATGATAAAAAGATCCTAAATAAATAAGACTATGAGTTTATAAGATCATTTATTTTAAAACAGTTCATTATGGTTTAAAACTGAAGCTAAAGCTCCAAAGGTCATTGTAAAGTCGGATCTGGCCTGCAACAATTTGATTTTTATTTCAGAGGACTTCAGTTTATTTGCTTTACAACAGAAGGTGAAATTTTGTACTCTGAGTGTTCGCAAAGTACATAATTCACAGAAAGTCAAAGAGATCCAAAGTCAAACAAACAAGAGAAATACATTTAATTGTGTTTCACTAATTTAATATGTTTTTTTGTTTATGAGTGAAACTTATTTTTATGTCTCTCTAAAGTGGTCATTGAATTTAAAGGGAAGTCTATGTGTCATAGTTACATTTCATTACAGCTTTATTTATTTTATTATTTATTTATTTATATAGCACTTTTCATACATCGGAAAATGCAACCCAAAGTGCTTAACAAAATATACGGAATGAAATAACAAAAACATACAACAATATATAGACCCCCCCACCCCATACACACACATACGCCCAGACTCGCACACATGCTCACACTCACACATACAGTAAATAGACTAGTAACATGGCCTGGCACTGAGGTGAGGAGAAGCCACCTATGGGTGGCCATCCACACTGAGAGGTACCAAAGTCCACAGCCACAGGGAGCATCGCCAGGAAGACGTCCCTGTGGGCAGCCCAGTCTCCCAGTGTGGAGGGCCCCCATTAGGAAACACTGGAGCTAAAAAAAAAGAAGATTAAGACAGTGGAATAAAAACAGGCAATAATGATAAAATGTCTAGAAATGTGAGGGTTTAGGAAATTTTAAAAGTAATAAAATGCACAAGATTTAAAATATGTAAGAATTAAAGTAAATAAAATAAAGTAAAAAAAAAATAGTAATAATAATAATAATAATAATGAAAAATTAAAGATTAAAGACATAAGAATAGTAAAATATGAGAAATAAGAGAATAAAAGAAATCAGTTAAAAGCCAAATTAAAAAGGTGAGTCTTTAGCCTCCTTTTAAAAATATCTACAGTCTCTGCAGCCCTGAGGTTCTCTGGGAGGCTGTTCCACAGATAAGGGCCGTAATGGCTGAATGCAGCCTCACCGTGGGTTTTTGTTTTAACTCGTGGTATGACTAAAAGGCCAGTGCCAGAGGACCTCAGGGTCCGCAAGGGTTGATATGATAAAAGCAGTTCAGATAGATAAGATGGTCCAAGACCGTTAAGACATTTATAAACTAATAAAAGAACCTTAAAATCGATCCTGAAGCGGACAGGGAGCCAATGCAGCGATTTTAAAACTGGTGTAATGTGCTCCCGCCCTCTGGTCCTTGTCAGCACGCGTGTGGCTGAGTTTTGTAATATCTGTAGATTATTAGTACTCTTTTTGGGAAGACCAGAGAGCAGGGCATTACAGTAATCTAAACGACAGGAAATAAAAGCATGCATCAGCACCTCTGTGCTGGCCTGAGAGAGAAACGGGCGGACTCTGGCTACGTTCTTAAGATGGTAAAAACCTATCTTTGTAATATTTTTTATGTGTGGAACAAAAGTAAGCTCGGAGTCAAAAATAACGCCCAGGTTCTTAACATATTGTGAGGGTTTAAAATCTTGTATTTTTGGTAAAAGTTTCTCTCTCTGGCCTTCAGGACCAATGACTAAAACCTCTGTTTTGTCCAGGTTGAGCTGTAGGAAATTATCTGCCATCCATGACTTGATATCTAAAATACAGTTAAAAAGGGCATCAATAGGCCCTGTGTCATCAGAAGACACGACAATGTACAGCTGTGTATCATCAGCATAGCTATGGAAGCTGATGCCGTGCCTCCTGATGACATCCCCCAAGGGAAGCATGTAAAGATTAAAAAGAATTGGACCTAAAATTGACCCTTGAGGCACCCCACACCTAATTTCATGAGTTCTGGAGGAACATGTATCCATACTTACAAAGAAACATCGATCTGTGAGATAAGAATGAAACCAGTTAAGAACAGTACCAGAGAGGCCCACCAGGTTTCTCAGTCTATTCAATAAAATGTGGTGATCTACTGTATCAAAAGCAGCACTTAGATCCAGTAGTACCAAGACTGTAAGTTTTTGTGAGTCGGCGTCACACCTGAAGTCATTTAAAATCTTGCTGTCTCGGTACTGTGGTTCATTCTAAAACCAGATTGATATTTCTCTAAAATATTGTTTGTATTTAAAAAAACGTTTAATTGGTTAAAAACCAGTTTTTCTAAAATCTTACTTAAAAATGGTAAGTTGGATACAGGTCGGTAGTTATTAAAAATGTTGAGGTCTAAATTGCTCTTCTTCAGAAGGGGCCTCACCCCCGCCGTTTTAAAGGAGGTGGGGAAAACGCCTGTCTGAAGAGAGCAATTCACTATGTTTAAAATCTGTTCCTCAAAGAATCCATAAAACGACTTTAAGAGTGATGTGGGAATTGGATCTAAAAGGCAGGTTGTGGGCTTTACTTGGGGGAAAACTCGACCAAGTGTCCTTGCATCAACCAGGGCAAAACTCCCCAGTGTTTCCTCGGATAAAAGCGACTGTCCAGATGTGTTAATAATTATATTTTGATGTGTTAAAAGACTGGACCTAATGTCATCGATTTTACTTCCGAAGTGGTTTGCAAAGTCCTCGCAGAGGGCGTCTGTTGGTGCCTCTGAGGGTTTTTTAAAACTGGTATTGGTTAAAAGATCAAAGGTGGAGAAAAGAAATTTAGGATTGTTTTTATTATCTGCGATGAGTTTTGAGAAATGAGAGATTCTTGCCTGTTTGACGGTTTTATTGTAGGATCTGAGTTGTTCACGTAATATTTCATAATGAACTGTAAGTTTACTTTTTCTCCATCTTCTCTCCGCACTCCTGCATTTTCCTTTTGATTTTTTGATTTCATCACTTTTCCATGGGGGTTTAGGTTACACACATTACAGTGTGTTTGCATTAAAAATGGGAACCTTAAGCTAACATCATAATTCTTAGTTGGGTTTAATTCAATAAATTCATATTTCCTAACTAAGTGCAGGCACTGCCATTACTAAAAAATTTTAAATAAGTTAGAAAGGGTTAAAGAGTCTAAAAGCTGAGTCTTCAAATGGTTAGCATGGTTTGCCATTACTAAAAACCAGTGGCGGCTGGTGCCAAAAATTTTAAGGGGGGCGCAGCTTTGGAGGAAACAAACCAAAGAAGCGCTCCATACTACAGTGAAAAGAAGCTAAAGACAAAACATAATCACAATACAACCTACTTTGAACAACGCACTATTTGAACAGAAATTTTGCCCTCCTTTCCTTCGGGGCTGCAAATTTCTCAGTGACCCTCTGACTGAAGTCCATCATCTCCGTCACCATTCTCTCTTCCATTGACAGCATGGCCAGTGCATTCAGCCTGTCCTGGTTCATGGTGTTTCTGAGGAAAGTTCTGAGAAGCACCTCAGCTTCTGCAGTGGTCATGGGTGTGGTGATGAGGATCTTTAGCAGAGTGACAGTCTCTGAAAATACCTCTCCAAGATTATTTTCCATCAACAACAGGATAAGGTCCACAGCACCACAGCAGGCCTTGAACTCCTCCTTGCTGTAGATTAAGACTGAGCTCTGTCTTCAGCTTTAGTTGAGCACTGGGTCGGCCTTCAAGGTGCTGCTGAGGGAATCTTCAGGAAACATGGTGTGGTACTGTGTGAATCTGTCATTAAAAAGTACATAGAAAAACACATTTTATTACCAAAAGTTAACATCAGTATTTACTGAAAAAAATCAATAAAACAGCCAAAGTTTAACCTGCTCCCATAAAATAAAGCTGTAATTTATGTCAGTTTCACTATTTTATGAACATTTCTTGTGTCACCTGAACAGTTTCTTATCTTATACATGATGTCTCATGGCTCAAGATTGTAAACACAAACAGAATCTTATGTACCACTAAACTGATGCTTTAAAACTATGGGTAAAACTATGTGATACAGTTTTGGTATAGATTAACTGTAAAAAGTATGAACAAAACAAAACAAATAAGAAAAAAAAAAAAACAAATCAGAAAAAAAAAAACAAATCAGAAAAAAAAATCAGATACAAGCATGCAGCACAAAGGGCAGACGGCTCACACCAGCTGACTGATTCTCATAACTGAAATGGAGGCTGTCAGTGTTTGGATGACATTTATAGTTTTCAGCAAAATTACTTCAAATTTTAAAAAGTCAAAAAAATAAACTTTACATTACAGGAGTCTGTTTCCATCTGCTGGAACTTTTGAATACTTTAACTTTGTACCGTTATGTGCAATATTCAGTCAGCAAAAACCACCAACAGAATGTATAATGTCTGTATCCAAATAGTACATTTTATTATAGCAACTAAACATATGGTATACAATTATATATAATGACAATACTGTATATATTTATATTGATATTTATTATTTTTTATCACATGTTTAGTTGCCATAATGAAACTACAACATTTAAAGACAGGATATACATTTTGTTGGTCTGTTTTCATTTATTTTAAACTGTGCACAATGGTACAAGCTGGAAAGGCACAAGGTAAGTGTCAAATCTAAAAGCTCCAGTGGATTAAAAAATAATTCTGTAATGGACATACACCTAAGAGGTAAAGAATTTGTGACGTTTAGACTTTTGGGGCTAACAAAACCCCACTGTTTTCACCAGTAAACTGCAACTCATAACTTGATAGCATTATCAAGTCTTCTTTTTGTAATTTTTCAAAGGCTTTCACACAATGTAACAGAAATATTTAATGAGCAGTGCAATAAACCTCTGCAATAATCTGCATGCATTTGTGTATTACAATTTCTCCTATCTTGTTCCTGCTTTGCCATGATTTTTTAAAATATATTTTTATAGGTCCCTTAATATAATATTATAATCAAAATAATGCATCAATTTTGTCAATTAAATTTAAAATGAACTTCTAGTAGGGTAAAAACAAACTTACCCACCCAATAAAAGCCCCAATTCCTCCTAAAAGTATGTTGTTTTTGTAAAAATATGCAAGAATTAAAAACTATATAGATTTTTTAGAACTTAAGTCTGTAAAAGGATAATGTTCTACTGAACAAAGCATTTATATCCTCTTGTCAAACTCATTTTGTGGCTCCTGATCTATTGTTTAGTGCCATGTGTGACATAAAATGGAAAACTTTGCCCCTGAATTATGTTATGTCTACTAGGAAAGACACATCCTAATCTAATCTTCAGTGCAGCAGAGCCTCTCACTGATTTTCTTCTCCAATGCAATCTCAGCTCTTCTGTGATCCTCTGATGGTTCTCTGGACGAAGCCTCCTCGGTGCATGGGAGCATCGGTCGGACGCGTGAGGATACGTGAGATACTTGCGCATGAGTAAATCATATCTGCTGCGGTGACGTGTCAATATGATTGACAGCGCTCGTTGTCCAGTCACACGAGGAAAAGAAACACCAAAACAATACTGATTTGCTGCCAGTCCAAGTGGGAGTGTCCGGGGCGCTCTTCTCTGCGCCCCGGGGCAAAGTTGAAGCGGCCAATCCCAAAGACGCCTCAGGTCACATGCTGAGCAAAAGTTTAAGGACTTGCATAGACACCCATTAGGCCGGTGCCCCTCCGTACGTAAACTATGTATTCACAACACAGTTACTACGTAAAAACATCGTGAAACCCCTTTTATTGAATGGTGACAGGTGCTGCTGACAGACTATTACTATGTGGTAAAAATAAATGTTTTTATCCGTTATTTTTTATCATTTAAAGACAAATTATGTTGTGTTTAAGTGGACTTTCTCTGTTGAATTTTGGAGGGGGCGGCGCCCCAGCGCCCCCTATTGACAAGCCGCCACTGCTAAAAGCACTCAGAGCCCTGCCCATAGTACTACAACACCCAAAATATTATTAAGAAACCTACTAGCTTCATTGGATAGGTGCTATAAGTATAATTCACCAAAATGCAGGATCAGAAGGTACGGGCTTGTTTCTAAATCTCTACAGACAGACACTCATGAAAACTCTCTCTGTTCATCCGCTGCAAAACAATGACATTTAGGAACGCCGCTGACTCTGTGACTAATTAAATCGTAATGTTGGTAAATGTAAAAACAGCATTGATACGATGCTGGTGGTACATGTTTTATTAATTATCATCATTTCGAGCTGATCTGATTATTCTGTTGATTTCTGATGGGTACTTTATGAGGTCTTGCGCCTGGACTGAATCCTTCCACATCAGGAAGTTGAGCCTCAGCTGTCCACTTGTCACACACATCGTGCAGGTCAAAACTATTTACAGCCAGGTCCAAAGCACAAGTGGATGAGTGGATGAGCAGAAGATCGATCAATGAGTTATCTCTGGTTGTACTTTTTCACTGTTGTGGAAAACTGTGGAAATGTTAAAGGCTGTAAAGAATCTTACTGCATCATATTGTCCAGCTGAAGTAGTTTTTTGCATGCTTTTAAACTCTGAGTAGGTAAATTATGAGGCTATCAGTGGCACTGTGTATTGATGTGTACTGGCTATGGTCCGAACCCTGATATCTACCCCCAGAGACAAAGCTCATAAGTTCCTTTATTGGCACTCATATTTACTAGAGCCATGGGCCTAGAAACCCCACTTCAAAAAACCTCAACACAGCCTTCAAAGTGATAAATAATGAATATTAGACAAATAGAATAAACATTTGGCTCTAGTTTCATCAGTTACAACAGTTAACATGAAATCTTTTTCAACTCAGTCAAAACACTTTTTTAGTTTCAATCCTCATCTCTATTTTTATCGTTTAACCTTCAGCCTTCGTAGATCCAAGTTCTTATTGTTTTTGTGCTTTTCCCAGTTTCTGACCGCAGAAATGTAAATGATTGTATCAGTCCCTGAACCAAACTTAACTGAACACACCAGTTATTGTTTGGTCCTCCTAAAACACCACATTTTTTGGCTTGTTTGAAAACTCAAAGAAATGTTTTGTTGTGAGAAAAGTGAGTCATCCAGAATCCAATCATACGATTATTTTCTCCTATCTGAGTCACCTCCTATAGCAGATGATTTGGTGCTCCAGGTTCATTTGCCTGTTCCACATGGACGTGTTTGACAGCAACAGAGAGCCTGCAGGGCACCAACTGTCCTGAGCACCTGAGCGAGCCAGCCCGAGAGATGAAGCAAACGGCGTGAAGCATATCTGCAGATCACAAACAAGTGTTTACACAGTAAATAAAACCTTCTTTGTGTGGCCCTCCTCTCCCCTGAGCCTGATGGCTATCTGAACTCATTAGCTCAGCCATTGGGTTAGCCTGTTAAGTTGATTTTCTCTCTCTAAATGCATGTGACACCGTGTCAGTGTCTGTCTGTCTGTTAGTATGAAACTTTGATCCAGACTGAAACATCTCAGATGGATTACCATGAGATGCTAGACTGACATTGAGGATGCCCAGAGGAAGAATCCTGCAGACTGTGGAGATCCCCGTCATTTACAACACACAGCAAAAGCATGTAATTATTTTTACTGATAGACAGCTGCACTGTGCTCATGGCTGTCATGTTGGAGTAAAACCCAATAATAAACGCAGCCTTTTATGGGCAGAAATGATTATTCATTTTTGTCAAAACGTGTTCCTGAACAGATGTCAAGAAAACCATGTCACTCAGCTGGAAAACAGACTCCTCAGTATCTCAGTGGCTTCCTCTACTTTCAGGTCACTTAGAGATGGAACATCTGAAAGCAAGACCAAAACATCAAGCTTTCATTGCACTCCTCTGCAGGGTAACCTGCCGTTACACAACTCCATCATCTGCGGTTTGAGCTGGTAACTCCTGCCAGACTCTACCATAATAAGGAGGACAAAGTCAAACATCACTCACACCCACACAGGACAATTGTAATTATACACTGACTCACGTTTATCTATTTCTTCATTTACCTACCCGATTATTTACTTGACTTTTTTTCCTCACCATTAGTGATTTAATTATTCAAACTTATGAAGGTCTGAGACCGAAACGTTGCAAATAAATGAATTTCTTGCAAGTTAGACAGTGTGTGGGAGTCTACCTTCACATAGCATTGTAGAGTTAAAAATATCCATGGGATATACATAAACAAAAAATGTCTTTATGAGAAGACCAAAAAAGTTGAAAGGATGAGAGAAAGCAAAAACTTGATTTAAAAAAAGCTAAAAAATGGATAAAAATTCTAAAAAAAAAGAGACAAACCTGGAGAGAAAGCCGTTTTCCTACAGTGCCATGGCAACAAAATGATGACGGCCACACCACTTTTCTATCATAATTTTAAATTAGAGAAACAAATGTACTGACCTGCTCTGCTGGATGGAGGTGAGGGGGTGTGTTCAGCAGCAGCAGGACTGAAGGTGCTTTGAAGGCTGGAGGGGCAGATAGAGCAGAAGTTTAATACTGTGTCACAGAGATGAATATAAACACATAGATGTTTATTTTTTTCTCTTTACGAACAACAGCTGCTCCTCAAACTTCGCCATTTCCTCTTTGTCTTCTCGTGGCTGTCGACAATAATGAATCCAGTGCATTTACGATCTTGTTGTCACCCAAGTTCAGGTCTGTTTGTTAAAAATTTGTGGATTTGCTCGGCTGGCCAAAAATTAGCCATCCGGACCTCTGTGGCTGTGGTGTGTCCAAACATGTGACATCAAGCTTGCTGCATGGACACTCGCAAATTTGCTGATGGGTCAAGCATAAAACAGAATTCATTGACAGCAGAAAGAGCAGGAGAATGAATTTTTCAACCAAAGACTCACAAAGAGGAGGATATGGATTTGGTTTCAGGAGATATTTTGCTTGACAAGTAAGAATTCTTTATTCATGTTGTCATGAAAGGTTATCATAGGTATTAATGGTCAATTTTGAATACCCTGTTAGTGCAGCTGGTCAACTGAAACTGCCACCTCCTGATGGGGTGGGGACCAGGTGAAAAGTAAGTGGCGCAGAAGGCCTCTGGATCTATTGTAAATGAATTTAATCTGTGTGTGTCTCTTGGGGGGGGGGGGGGGGGGGGGGGGGGGTTATTGTGTAGTTTGCTGTAATTTATTTTTTAGTGACATTTACATAGATTTTTTATCATTAAAGCACTTGTGTGGGCCCTTTATTTGCTTATGTTTTGCTGAAGTGCACAAAAGTGTACTTTATTTTGTACTTTCTTAATATTAGTTCTGCTGACAGAGAAGCATATAATTAGATGCCCCTTAATTTAACCTTTCCATAGAGCCCAAATTCTCGACTATATGTCAAAGCATTCAGAAGTTATAGCCATTTTACTGTAGGAATATCCACATGGCCACCAGCTTGGAAAAGCACAGGCATAGTCTAAGAAAAAAACGGTTTAAATTTTATTTTTTCAGTTCATACACACACACATATATATATATATATATATATATATATATATATATATATATATATATATATATATATATATATATATATATATATATATATATATATATATATATATATATATATATATATATATTTATATATGTTTGTTTGTTTTTTTTTGTCCAGGCCAGTTTCATTAGTTTGTTTTTTAAAATGATTCTGTTGAGCCACAATTCAAAGGCAATGTCTGACTTTCATTAGTTAATCTTCAGTACATTTTTATTTATTCTTACTTTTGTCAGTTTCAAGTTATCTCAGTGACCATTTTGGGTTTTCTTTCTTTAACGGTAGGGCACCAACAATTTTGCACACGTCTGTATATACAAGTACATATATTTGGAAAGACTTCATGCTCTGGTTTTATTTTGTTCTTCTCACATGTTCAAGTGACAGTCATCTGCGGGCAGTAGTTTGAAAAAAAAAACAAAATTAGATGAATAAAATTGTTTTATTTTTTGTGTACTCAGGCTGCCGTAAGTCAGTTGTATTAGCACCTACAGTGATTCTGATTATTGTAGCAGAAGCTTTAGAATTTTAACTTTCAAAACAGACCAACACCATAGCATGTACCCCAAAGGGATCAAGAGCAGTAATCATTTGACTTTGAGTATGTCTTGGATAGGCGTTTTTTTTTTCTTAATTATTATTATTTTTTTTTCTGGATTTTTTAAGATTTGACCGTACGGGTAAGGGGATGAACTTTAATCTCTTCACCTGCTTGGTGTAATTATAGATGAGAAACTTTACTGCAAAGGGCACATATTATCTGTATCCTGTGAAGATGCTGTGTTTTACTTTAGGACATATTGAGAAAAATCCTTGTGGATCCTTAAAGGGATAGTTTGGAATTTTTGAAGTGGGGCTTTATGAGTTCCACAGCATTAACCTGAATTTCAGCCTGAATATTAGCCACAGTGATGAAGATCAGCCCTGCCTCTCTGCAGAACTATTCTGCACGGAAACTGAGGCTGTTTGTTGCTGCACATGGGGCCACCCACTGCACGTAATGTAAACAATTTTGCTTGAGAACAAGCCACAAAAACAGTGCAGGGCACTTGGTTTAGTTGCTACTCTGCCACACAGCACAGCCAATGTGACCCTCTGCCAGCAGCATGCCAACCAGCTTCCTTCACAGGAGAAAACAATCACTGCCACATTGGATCCATGGGTGACTTTTGCAGCCAATAGGACATCTGTTTGCTCTGCACACCGTGAATACTTGTACGCACTGGACTTCACATGAAAAACTCCTGCAGATGGAGAGCCAACCAAGTCTGAATGTAAACAGAGGGAACTGCTCTGGACCTGGAAGAGCTGAGAGGTATGTGAATCGTGAACTGGGTAAAGTAAGAGTGGGACTAAGAAAAATCACTGCAGAGGGTTTCAGGATCAGAGGAGACCAGCAGTTTTTAGCTGTCTGCAGAGCCCCCCTGCTGTGATGAACCTTTGTACCTGTACAGAGCAGATTCAGTTATGAAGGTTCATTTATTTGTCATTTATTTATTTGTCTTTCCTTGGACAAAAAGGCCACTGCATGAAATACATATTAGACAGAACATACATGGAAAGACTTGACCCAGGTCAAAGCACCATAACCTGTGCTTTGACCTGGGTTTAGGAGATCCCCTGATGTTGGGATGACCATACGTCCTCTTTTGTCTGGACATGTCCTCCTTTTTGGTCATAAATTATGTCCGGGGGAATTTTATAAAATTCCCTAAAATGTTGGGGTTTTGCTCAGCGTGTTCTACAGACGAAGCCGTCGCCGGCAACAGAAAAAGACATGCATGATTCAAACCGTAACTCCTCGAGTATCTACACTATCCAAATAATTCCAAAGGATTCTGAAAGCTGAGAAGCAGAGCTTTTCCACTGATATACTGTACATTAACGGTAAAGGCTGGATTACCTGAGGGGGAGGGACAGGAAGTGAGCTGACTGAGCCGGAGAGCAGAGAGAGGATTCAGAGACAATCATGTGAGTCATTTATTGATGGTTTATCGGTATTTTCTGTGTAAATAATGTAAAAAAAATTGTAAATTATTACATTAGTATCATTCTGGAGTGTTTTCTTGCGGTTCTTCTGCTGTATTTTTGCCTAGTTCGCCTTTTATGTCATTGTCTTTTTCATCATAGTTTGTGATTTATGGATTTCACAAATAGTTGAATAATATAATAGTATTATAATAATACAAATAAAGAATAATAATAATAATAAATAATCATTTAATAAATAATATAAAATAGAATGAGTTTCTGTTTTGTCCTCTCAAAAGTGTTGTAATGTTCATTTAGAATTGTTTATAAAGGGGAACCTATTGAAAATTCACATTTTTTACAACTTAATAATGACAAATACTTGCTAGGATGTTTTATTTTAATCTTGAAAAGGTGTTAAATAATTTACTCAAAGGGCATTTTCTGACACATTTATTGACATAAAAGGCAAACAAGACCAGGTGGCCATGTATTTTCATAGTAGTAAAAGGGTTAATATTTATATTGATATTGAGCGTGCATGCCACATGCATTGTAATGCAACCCACACTGCTGAAGGTCCTCTTTTTGGGTTTTCAGAATATGGTCACCCTGGTCCTGATGGGAGCAACTCATATTAAGAGTTTAGAACATGTGAGGGATCAGCAGTGATCTTTAAAAACTAAAAGTGAAAACCAGAAGAGCTGAATAAAGTTAGTCCTGAAGGTAAGTCTTTGGCGTAAAATGATATATCTGTGAAGACAGAAGCCATGGAAGGACAACGTAGGTGTGCCAAAACAAAGGCTCAGCAGTGAAAAAGTGGGCCATTGTAAATGCTTTGAATATAGCATGTAATCAGCCTACGTTGTTTTTGTTGCTTGTTTTCACCCAAATTTTCCAAATTACACAGTGGGTGCCCCATCTGCAGTGATGTATAGCCCTAGCTGTTGTGTGAACTAGTTCTGCACTGACTCAGAGCTGATCTTTCTCACTGTGGCTGCTGTTCAGGCTAATGCATGCACCTCATAAAACCTCTCTTCAATAATCCTGAATCCCTTTAATATGGGACAATGTCTCCTTGCACTCCCTAACATAGGAAGCCACGCAGAACCAGTTTCTGCCCATTTTTAATTATAAAAGTGTTTGTTCAGGATTTATTCTCTCAGGCTGTTTTAATATTCTGCTCCTTTATTTCAAAGATTGCAGCTGGTAAATCTACATTTGATGTTAATATGTTTAGATTTGGTTCTTTAGTAATCCAAATTTCTAATTATATACCTCCTTTAATAATACAATAAGCAGTGACAATCCAGATCTATCTATCTATCTATCTGTCTGTCTGTCTGTCAGTTTAAGCCCATTGGCTCAGGGTAGCAGGTTCAGCACAGATCCAGATGTTAGAAAGTCAGTTTTTGGCAGCATGGCACCAAGCAGAGCTGAATTAACCAATTATGCTAGGGTACACATGTAAACCAATCAAACGGACTGGGCAGATGTCAAGAGAGGGGCTTTTAAGGGTCTAGAACTCCAGCAGATCATCTGAGACAGATTGAGAATAGGGGTGGATTGGGGTGGTCAGTAAATGAGAAGTATTTTTATTTATTTATTTTTTTTACTTTAGTGACTCTGCATGTGGTCAGAGACACTAACAGCATTGTGGTCATTAAATATTAGTTTATATGAAGCTGGCATCTTGGTGAATGAACTGTTCTATGAGAGGAGGTGGACAGGACACGACTGCTGCTGAACAGCTCCATTATATTTAGTCTCGTGCTGTGAATTCCTGCAATAAAAAGAACAATACATGCATCTGACTCAGTGCTGTAACTTCTGTGTGTTTTCTTCTTATCAGATAACTGCCAAGACCTGAACAGTGAAAGTATCACCTGCTCTAATTTGACTGTATTTCAATATTGGTCTTTTTTCACTCCATCTGGGTCTTTGAGCTAAAGCTGCCCTGTAGCTGCATTTGAATTTACAGAGGTCAATAAATCCACATCTGCATAATTTCCTGTGAATAAATTTCCATAAAAGCAACAGTTCTGATAAACCCTCTTTTATTTTCTTCTGCAAGTTTACTACAGCATTTTGCATGCATGTCCCACGTTCAGCAGTAACTGTGTTTTTAATTATTATTGGGGATCTTTACCCTAAAATGACTGTTTCCCTCTGGGAAAGTAGAAACTGAATCCCGTCATAAAGATGGAGGTTCTTCCTAGTAGCTGGAAAACTCCCTTTTAAATTGTTCTTGGTTTAAGTGTTTACATGTAGAAAAACCTCTTTGCAAACGTGTAGTTGTTGTTTTTTTTGCAAAGACTTTAGTGTTTACTGTGAGCCTGGAGCACATTTTTAATGAGTGTTACATCAGTCCCGAACAGGATCCTCTGGGCTTCAGAGCAGTATCTGCAGTTTGGAGCCCGTATGGAGGCCAGTTTGCACAAGTGCTGGTCTGCCTGAAGGCTTCTAAGGTTTGACAAACAAATGAGAAACCAGTACAACTGTGCTGAATTAGGGAAATGATGGAGAGGTCGTTCCTGAAGATGTAGGCTCAGCTTTAAACTGTGAGACAAAGATTTGGTGTATTTCCAGGAATAAAACAGAGAATTTTTAGAAATCTGGAAAGCGATTTTTTATATTTAGTTTCCACTTTTAGTGGAGCATTTACATCATCTTAAATATGTATCATTAGTGTCTATAGACTGAGAAAATCTTTACTCTTTTTTTGTAACATGCTGCCTTGTCCTAGAGACTGTGGTGACTGAGCTGCCGTCACAAACTCTGCTTCTTCATCGTTGCAATAGAAACATAATATTATATAAATAAAAAAAGCTGCATAAGCAAGTCTGACCTGCAGCTTGATTCTGTCATAACTCTCCTTTATCTGCATCATGTTTGTGAGGCTTTATTTTTCATCTGCTGTCTGTACCACTCCATCCATAACCCTCATACCAGAACAGCCACGCCAGGCATTTCCAAGTCGAGAAGAGACCCTCTGTCACCTCTGACCTTCACGGTCCTTCTCCTTTTTTTAAACTGAGGATTTTGGTCAATAAAAACCACTTCAAGAAGTATAAATACCAAATGCCAAACCAATTCTGTTTCACATAACCAGAGAAATACGCTCTCAAAATCTGATATCCTGGTTGATCCCACTGTCCCAGAATGCCTTGTGAAATAGCTCACACATGATCCAGGAAATCCACGACTCAGGGATATTCCCCCCACATTATCTCCACCAAACAAATGTGGTTTGGTGAGTGCACCTGTTGGAAGGCAGTCATCACTGAGGATTTTGTCTTTTCTCTTGATAGACAGACAATCACATCTCATAGAGGTCTCAGCATCAGGTCAGTTTCAGACATAAAGATCAGCAACTGCACTTTTGAGTGAACCAAAGTCTGTCTACATCCTGTTTAATGTCGGTGCCGTAGCTGCAGCCTCTGTTCCTGCCATCACACCTGTTGTGAAACTACGATGCTAAAATGCACAGCCAGGCACCGAGGAATGACATTGATGCATTTTCCAAAACACTTTCTGCTAACAAATGCTCTACTGTGTTTGGTGACAGTTTATTGTACGACTGTCGCACCCTTGTTTATCTGCAGTATGCTCCATCAGCTGAGCTGTTGCTTCTTGCTTATTGGCAGGTGACAACTATTGTAAAAGGTGCATTACTGCCCTCACTGTGCAAAAGTTTGGATCAGGGCAATTGTTTCTACCCTTTGAAAACTACATTAAACACACAGAAGTCAACTGTAATAATCAAGATGCTGCAAAGCAAAAATGCCCTTTCCCTTCCCATTGCAATATCGAGCTGATTTCTGGTCTTGCAAACAGAAGTAAATGATAACTCAGCAAACGGCTAGCACTGCCAAATTAACTTTCATTAATGGACTAAAAAAAGTTTTCATGATATTTGCACACATGAGAAATGTGTAACATCCATTTACTGAATCTGATTTGCCTAATTGTCAGATAAATGGTACAAAATCAATGATAAGACCAATATTGCTGAGGCAGTTGCCATGGATATACACCGTGGTTGTTTGTTAGCTTGACCTCTGATGTGTTGGCACTTTGCATTAGATAACAATGACGAACACTGATCAAATGCATTCTGCAAATTTTTCGAGAATATGACATTTGGGCATTTTTGGTATACTGCAGATTTTACAAATGTTTTGCATATGGCTTCATAAACAGCCACTGAGTCACAGTCTGAGAGTCTTTTGAACCACAAAATAAAGATACAGCTGCATTTAGGCTGTCAACACAAACAGAGCGACGTGTCATCATGTTCTGCACAGACTTAGTGTAACCTCATTAAACCAAAGGCTAGTGGTGCCAGAGTTGCTAACATTAGCATTTTTGGTTTGATTTGCTTGGTTCTGTTTGACGAGGGTTGAAGAGGCTCATGATGAAAATAGATTCAAAACATATTTCCAGCAAACAGCATGGAGCTGCACTGCTGGAAGAAGCAGGAGACTGTTCGAGAATTTGAAAATCAATTGTTTTTTGAGACTGGAGATATATCTATGCACATATTTTTGTTTCACTTCCTTTCTTTGGTGCTTGTTTGGTCTGGATGACTTTCACACTCATGGGAATCCAAATGCTGGTTTGCTTGGAAGTGCCTGAATCTGCTTTTTCAAGTGTTTTCACTTTGGTTCCTCCGTCCGTCCAGAGTTTGCATTACCTCTCATGCCACTCCAGATGTTCAAAAACCAAAACAAAATTAAAACAAAAGTTTTATTTCAACCCTTTTGTTTCAGTTTGATTTATTATATATCTATATATTTCATATTGGATGGTAGAGGTTATATCAGAGTCACTCTGCCCACTCATTTTTACAGTCTTTGTCCTCTATCGGCCAGCCTCTTACATACTGTGTGTGTTTAACTTGAACTTATTGTTTTTTTTTATTGTTCCAGCTCAGTTGCTCATTTTCTTATTTCATTTCTGTAAAGCACTTTATAATCTAGATTGTAGAGATATGTTGAACAGGCAAATTAATGCTAATTTCCTTCTCAGCTCTCCCTCAAACTCCAGGGTCACTGAGAATTATCATGACTCTACCTCCCTCTAGTGCTGAGTTATAGTAACAACACCATGTCTTCCACTTAATGAGCTGGGATTAGGAGGTATTGGACTTCCCTGGAATTATTAAATAATTAAATACAATTTTAACTTCAGCAGCCCAAACACTGACATGTAAAGACATGGGCAGCACATGTGTACCTTATATTTAGTTATTATCTAACCAGTAAACCTCACAAAGAGTTAAAATCTCTTTTCCAAGGGCATCCTGACTGAGACATGCAGCTGCACAGTTAACAAAGATTTTGACAACAGCAGTGGCTGTGAGTTTATTAATAAACTCAAAATAATTAATTTAAACAGATAAATTTGACATGATTGTCATGATAAAAAGGATGTTTTTAGTCAGTGTGCCTGCCTCCAAGTCATCTAATATCTCTGAGAGCATCAGTGAGACAGAGTTGTTAAAGAGTTACAGCACTTTTGTCATGTATTTCTAAAATAAAAGCCCAAAGTCATTTAACCCTCTTCTCTGCCTTACCTCACTATGTTTTACAGCTTTGCAGAGATAATGCCGCCCTCTGTTGGCCATCCATAAGACTACAAAAGTATCACTGAGATGCCTTTGTATGCTGATATAAGTTAAAAAAGAATATCTGCAGATATTTCACTCCTTTGTCACACTTTTGCATATGTTGTCATTTTATCATGAAATAAATGTGCTTGGAAGTTGAAGAACTGGTTGAGAGAGGGTCAAACTGAGCAACAAAAAATGAAAAATCTTGGAAGTCAGTGTTTCAGTTCTTGTAGTATTTTCATGCCATACCACACCAAACTAAATTTGACTATTTAGATGGAAATATACACATCCAGCTGCTCCAACTTAGATGCATGTTAATCAATCCTGTCTTGTTTCAGCGGTCCAGGGTGGTGGGGGGTATTTTCCTGGCACACTTTGGGCCCCTTAGTCCCATCTGAGCATAGTTTAAACCCCACAGCCTACCTGAGTATTGTTTCTGACCATGTCCATCCCTTTATGACCACAGTGGACCATTTTCTGATGGAGACTTCCAGCAGCTGCATGTTTCAAAGCTCAGATCATCTCACACTGGTGTCTTCAACGTGACGACGAGTTCACTGTACTTCAGTGGCCTCCACAGTCACCAGATCTCAATCCAGTGGAGCACCATGAATCTGCAGAAGCTGTATGACGCTATCATGAAGATTATGGACCAGAATCTCCCAAACTTGATGGATCGATGCCATGAAGAATTAAGGAGCTCTGAAGCTAAAGGGAGTCCAACCCAGTCCCAGTGATTTGTGCCTGATCGTTGATTTTATCTGTTTTAATAACATGTGCAGCAGCTTCAGCAGAAGTGTAAAGTCAGATAGATTCAGAAACTTTGGTGACTGTGCTTCAGGAGACAAAAAAGCTGCTGTGAATTGTCTTAACATGCGAACCTTTACTTACACTGAGGTGGTTTTATTTTATTTTTCGAAGTCTTACTGTATTTCTTTCTCACATCATCATTATTCATGTTGATCTTGGGTACCTAGATGTTTTCCAGCCTGACAGATCTATAAATGTGCTCCATTTATCCACGTTATGCTCTTACATTATTAACTTTAATATTCCCATGGACCTTTCCAAACTGACCTGCAGCCATACATCTTCCTTATTACTCCTGTTATTCCCCTGTTATTGTGTAATATTTCAGACTCACACAGAGACGTGTTCTTTCATACATAATAAATCATTTATTGAAATATAAATCATCTGAATGTACATGTTGTAAAATAATGAAACGTAGTACTAAATCATCATATTGGGTGTGATTACAGATTTTGTTTAGACAACAACACAAACATCCACATCCACACGGCTTTAAAAATCAAGCAAGCGACCTTTAACCTCCATTTTTTTTATAGCTTAAACTCGCCCACCACATCCACATCAAGGTAAAAACAGAGCAAAGTGCAGCAGCTGAATGCAGATTAAATCACAGTGACAGAGAGGAGAGGCAGTGGATCAGCTGGTACAGTAACTGGAAAATACAAAAAGGTCAACACAAACTCTGATTTGACATCAAATCCACACCAACCCGGTCCCTTGATTGTCTTTATTAACCTGAACCTGTAAGCTGACTTCAGGACAGGACTGGACAGACTCCTCATTAAAGGCTCTGATATGAGACAGACTTTCTTTTTTTTTTGATCAGCCCGTCTTTTGAAATGTTTTTATCTAGTGTTGGAGTAATGAGAAAATTCCCTCTCTTCCTTAATTTGGATTTTCTTGGAAAAACATTTTTTCAGCAACTAATGAAGAACAAAATTGGTTTAAAATAAAGCAGAGACATCGAAGACCAACGTGAACATTGGCCTGATGTTAAACTTTGTTTTGATGTTTAGTTTTCATTCTTCATTACTGCCGTGTTTAAAGGTGATGTTCATACAAAGAAACTGAATTTAGTTCTATGCTGTAAAATATGGCACATTTAATTTGCAGTTTTCTTTTTTAGACAGCGACTTAAACTTAAACTTGAACCATTTTAAGATATGTGCATAAAATCATTAGGTATTTATGTGCAAGGCTTTCATTTTATGTATATGCCTTTATTACATGATTAGCTTGTCTTTTTTTTTTTTTTTTTTGCATATTTCAAATGAATATTTAATCTTTAGTCAATTGGATTTCATTCAGTCCTAAACCTTACATGTCAGACATCAACAACACATGACAGATGTTTTCATACTGTGGTGATTAAGGACAAACTGACCAATTTTACAGAAAATCACACACAAAAAAATGAAAAAGAAAAACACACAGGACTTTGCATTTACTAAATTTATACCCCATATTGTCTTAGTCCTAACATGTGAAACTGTTTCACATGTTGTTGCTATCAATGAGGAGCAACAAAGTTAAGCTCTGTTCTGTAAAAAAATGCATATTTAGTTCATTATTGCCTCCTGAATTAAAACTTCTTGTCAGAAATCAACAACACAAGAAAGTATGATTGTGTCCCATTGGATCTTCTCTTTTAATATTATCTCCAATAATAATGTGCTGCATACTGTCACTAGAAAAGTTACCATGTAAAGGCAAGTTAGAGATTTTCTAATATTTTCATCATTATTACAATTTGGAGTATTTAATTAAAAAATGTCAAATAAGTTGAACATTTTCAGTCCGGTTACATAATAAACACAGGAGATGTAGGGGAAATTTTGACTTTACTAAGAACTTTTTCATCAAAAGAATGTTTTTTGGCTGAATTTTGATTGCTATATTGCTTTAGACTGGAACAATTGGTTGTCATCCATGAGGTGAGACTAAATGGAGCTCCTTGCTTGTTATATTTAGTACTTTGACTTAAATTTATAACACCATCTGAAAGGTGAAGTCAGTTGGACACCACATGGCAAATTATTGTTTTTTATGCAAGTTTTCTTCTCAGAAAACATTTTCAGATTATGCTCTGCCATAAGGTTTTCACTTTATAGTTTAATTTGCTTGGCACTAATTTGAAAGACACATTTGCACTTATAGTTTAGCTCAGATTTAATTTGTTAAATTGTTTTTGGTTCTTATAGGGTTTCATATCGTTTCAGTTTTATAGTTTCAGTCTATGCAGAAGATCCTTAATATGTTTTCTCTGATGAATAAGTCACCTTATTTTATATGACTGACATCTGGTATATGTTCCAAAGTCTGATGGGTGGGAATAAAATGACAAAATGTGTACATAAATGCAGCATAAATTAAATAGCATTTCCCATTCCAGACACCAAAAACGTGACAAATATGATTGTTTTAATGCAGTTTCCATCCATCCATTATGTGTATCGCCCATCTTGTCCAGGGTCGCAGGGGGCTCGAGAGGTCAATGGGTGAGAGGCGGGAAGAGTTTGTATTCTGTGACAGCACAAGCTTTTATATTATTAGTATTTACATACATTTTCTGGATTTATTCTGTTGTTCTGGATTTATTTTGAAGTATTGGCTCCATTTCATCAAATAAGGGCTCAAAAACTTGATATGTGCTCACGTAAAATACTGTAATCCCAATACTCTTATAAAACATCTCTGCAGCTATTTACAATACAATCACGCTTCGTCTGGCAGATAGGACTTAAGGGACGATGTTTTAGGACATTTCTCTGTGTTTAAACAAAAGATGAGACTCTGCGAGGATGCATGCAACTCTCATAACCATTCAAACAGCTATACTCAACATCTATACAAATAATACATGTTTACATAATGACAAGGTAAAAAAATAGATTTGATTACTGCTCGTATGAAGCCATTGCAAACATTATAAGGTCATATACAATAGGAATGCACTCAGTCCAGATTTTGTGCTTATTGCTTCTGATTGTACCAGCATCAGGCGCTTCTCTCGCTGCAGGTGAACAATGTTGTTGCTAGTTTAGGACTTTCCTGTAGTGGTTAAAAATAAAAAATATCCTCGCTGTTTGTTTGGAGCTGCTGATCTTCATGATGAATCCGTCCCTTCTTGCTTATATTGCTGTTAAAGAATGCCCGAATAAAGCTTTACGAAAGAGTCTTCACGTTTGGATCGATCCAAGCAGGCCCTCAATGTCACGTTCATCCTCCAGCCCAGCAGGGGGCAGTGTCCAGGAGGTAAAGGGTGTACCGTACAGTCAGTCACCACAGACTCGTCCACACAACCAAGTGGTTTTTCTCTGAGGAGGAGGAGGGATAGAGGGGGGAGACGGCATAATCTTTGGTAGATTTACAAGTCCTAGTCTCCAGTGTCCTGTGTCCATTAAACCCCTGTGTGTTTTATAAAGAGGGGGGCTGGTGTCACAGGAAGCTGTCCTCCACCAGGTCACTACAGTCCAGACACATCTCATCCAGCAGCGTGATGTCCTCCAGGGTCTCGCCCTCACGCTTGGCATAAGTGGAGCTGCTGGAGCCGGTCTCGATGGCGCTCTCCTCAGACGTCTGAGAGCTGCAGGGGGCATGAGGTCATCAGGTTAGTCATGTCTGTGCTGAAGTGATGGCAATAAGGAAATCCAACTGTTTTTGCTTCATTATTTCCTCTATATGTTCCTTTAAATGGTAAGATAGTTTTAAAGTACAAAAACAAAATCTTGTCTATTAACTAGCAAAACAGACTTGTGATAAAAAAAAACAAGTTCACCACATTCTCAACAAGATACTTCTCATTTTCTTTTTGGCAGGATGGACGGATACAAGGACTGCATGCTTTGTACTGCTGATATACAGGGAACAATACTGGCTAAAAATGATATTGCAGTACTTTTTCTACACATATACATATATATATATATATATATGTGTGTGTGTGTGTATGTTAAGGGCAATACCCAGATAAATGCATCTTCTTATGTGCAATCCTCTCAAAAAATGCCTTATTGTACAGATGTTTAGTAAAGATGCTCTGTAATGAGTATATTTAGAATAATGGCAAAAAGACTAAAGAAAAAGGAAAATCAGATTGTAATTTGACACTGTCACTAGTCGATCGCATCTATTGCACATCCTTGCACACATTACAACTTTAATGTTCAAACAGTATTGTTCACTTAGTTTCATGCAGCTACTTGCATTGAACTGAGGAAGAAGTTCTGATACAGCAGGCTCTTTGTCTTATGCCTAGAAATACTGTATCACAGGGAGGAGACATGCAAAACACATCAAATGGTGAATACAACTAAAAATGTGGGATCTAGAAATCAGAACTAGAGTGAGCCCACTACAGGCTGCAGCCTGACCGTGTCATCCTTCCTGACATTACACCCTCTGTTAGCGCTCTCTCTGTTTGCTATCATCTTGTGCTGACATCAGTTCTTCTTTTTCATCAATCTTGATCCCACCGGATTATGTACGTGTAGGAGATTATTCCAAAGTTATCCAGTTCTTTTTACCTGTGTCTGTTCCTCTTTCCATATTCATCATCAGATATGGGGTCCAGGTCTGGGAGGGGGATGATATATCCACTGTCAGAGCTCAGCCGCTGCTCGTCGAAGCCGCTCTCTCGGTCCTTCAGCTTGCCCTGGTTCTTGTAGGTGATACCAATGTAGGTGTCATCATTCTCCATGCAGACCCGGGTCACAGCAGGGTGGTCGCTTTTCAGAAACTCATGGTTCACCCTCTCATAATGCTGCAAACACACAGAGGAGATGATGTCAGACAGAATGCACACAGCATTAACGACCGGTGTGAGTGTGACCATTGGTTGTGATGCCAGCTGGACGGTGCGATACAACCTGAAAATGACCCTCATGCCCAAGGTGTTAAAACAAGGGTGGGTTCCTCCTCTGTCCTCTGTGAGGCAGGCTGAGGTGGGGCTGTTCTGATGTGCCATGTGTGCTGTGGGCCTTAACGGGGTAATTAAGGTCAGGATGGTGGGTGAGGCGAGAGCTGAGGCTGCGTCATAACCAGCCAGCTGCTGCTGATCTGCACTCTAATCACTCCTGGGTTTGAGTTTACAGAGTCTGCACACACACTCCTCATGCACCCTCACAGGAAGCAGGCTTGGGTTTTAAATGATAAGTTTGCCACTTTGTGAGCAAATTAAAATGACATTGAACCTGCACTTAGCCTTGTCTAAAGAACAGGTTTGCAGAGGGAGGACATCATTATTTCAACTAAAAGAAGTCAATCACAGTCATAAAGTGCAGAATGGAGGAAGAAGGATTTGTTAAACAAAGATAATTAAGGTCACTTTCAAATGTAACACTCAACAGACTAGGCTGAGTTTGAGCATCAAGTTGCAAATATTGTTACAGTTTTTATTTGGTTTGATTTGTTTCACTCTGCACCAAGGCCTGTCAAGTCTCGTGTACTGTCACCACTCACCACCAGTTTGGGCTGTAGCTGTGGTCTGTGTTCCTACCCTCTGGCCTTTGGCTGCACCACAACTGGAGAAACGCAAGTGGGCACTGTCCTGCTTCTAGCAAAATTGGCAGTATTAAAGTGATAAAAGATTAAGTGGTATTTATGCTGCGTAAGATAACACTGGCACACTGACCATTTCACACAGCCTTGTGCTAGGAATGCTAACATTAGCCACAAACTGTTTGACAGGGCTCTCAAGTCCCACGCATTTAGTGTGTGACACACGCATTTTAACCTTTTCACACGCCCAAACACCAAACCTGGTATTTCTCACGCATGAAAATTTATTGTGTAACGCCCACTGAGTTATACAGCTACATATGCATTCTATATATGGAACATGTAGCAAGATGCCCTGAGCATCATAGACGGGAGATTGACACGACCCAGCCATAAGATCAGCTACCCATCAGCCAATCAAAAAATAACATATGGCTATATATCAGCCAATCAGATAATAGCACTGCTGTATCCGGGTAAGATACGGTTGAACTGACTGCAGCCACGTTCGAGATGAGGATGCAAACTTCACACTCACAGCGGGAGAGCCTTATCCCATGAGTACAGTACGTTATCTCATCATTTGACTTTGTAGCCTGCTGAGTCATGAAATTACTTATTGAATAAAAAGAAAACGAGAGCTTATTCTTATTCTTCCTCCAGTAAAGCAAAGTCTAATCACACTGACATACAAACTGTGGTTGCCAGGCATCACAGTAAAACAAAATCATCAATGCTAAGCAAGTTGAGTTTAGTGTGAAAGCTGAGAAATGTTTGACTATAATTAAACTAAAACCCGGCAATTTTTAGTTTAAAAGAGCATGGTCAAATGTTGGAGGTGAATTATAAAAAAAAATATTTGTATTATGTGTCACCATTGACAGCAACTAACAGCACCTGACTACTAAAAAGTGCATAAGGACCCCCGCAAGCAAAAATCTCACTCTGACCCCAGATCAAACTTGAGAGCCTTGCTGTTTGATCATGGCTGTGAATGCAAAGTTAGCTCGCCTACTATTGTCTTATTTAGCCACACATTGCAATAATTTTTGGTTTGGACTTTGCTGTCAAACAAGGCAAACCAAAGCAGACCCCAGTCTGGTTCTTTGGTCCGCACTGGAGTTTGTTTTAGCTTTCATATTTCTCCAAATTTAATATAGTAATAATAATAATAATAATAATAATAATAATAATAATTAAAAAGTCAAACTACTTTGTTTGGCCCATCAGTGCATTTTTTTTTACATCACCCTTCCTTACCAAAAACATTTGGCAAACTCTGTCTTTGAGGTCACATATTGTATGGTTATTGTTTTTATGTAAACACGAATGTCCATGGCCGATCTACAAATACCCCATGAGAGAAATCCCTCCTGTCTTTCAGTTCCTGGCTCAACTTAAAAAAAAAAAAAAAACCTGCTCAAACTGTTTGATTATTTCCCCCAGTGGTGTCATTAGGGAATATGCCCTCTCACCCAAACAGAGACTCTCTGAGATAGGTTCAGTCTGCAGTTGGCTCTGGTGGAATGATTAGTCTAGGCATGTCTGTGCTGCCACAGCAAACATTAGAGCACAGCACTGAAAAGATGAATCAACACCCACTTCTTTGAAGGGGCATTGTCAGCAAAGCCCACAAGGATTTACACTAAAACAGTTCTAAGCAGGAGTGAAACTGTGGAGTTTATTGGCAAGCCAAAATCTAATATCTCCGAGGATCTTTGGACCAGAAACTCCAAAACCAGAACCAGGGAACAGTTCAACATAGGGCATTTAAGACCAATGTTTTGAAGCTTTGACAATGCACATACTTTGACAATCTCCTCTACTTTTTCCCCAAAACTTCTGGCTGCATAGTGGCAGCATTTTCAAATATCATCTCTGTTGTCTTTGGTTTTACTTTGACAGCCTCTCTCTTGAATCTGTCTTTTGTTGGTTTGGCTCCCAAAGCTCTGCTTTGAAACTAAAGGCTTTAGGCAAGCAGATGGTCAGATAGTTTCTACAGTCCATGATAAAGAATCAATCAAAGGTCTACAGGCATAAGAGGTCACAGAAAGACTCACCCTTCTGTAGCTGGAGGGCAGCAGAGCAGCCACAGTCTCACTCAGACCCAGGAAGGATGGTCTCTTCTCTGGCTCGCTGTTCCAGCACTTCATCATCATCTCATACCTGAAAAGGAGAGAAAGATAAAAACAGATGTCATTATGGAGAACAGAACAACATGTTCTGTGCCTCACGAATCCTCCCTGACTAATGACAGAGACACTCTGTTCTGAGATAACAGCCAAGCTTTTCATCTGAGGCACACAAACAGAAAATATAAAAGATCTCGTACACGTCATGAGGAGCATTCTCTGGTTTGGACATCCTGTATCCACTCTTGATCTTGTTGTAAAAGCTTGAATCCACAACCATCCCGGGGTACGGGGTCCCACCTGGACACACAAACAGATTCTTGTGAGTTCACTTTACCATCTACACCCTAAAAATGTCTCTGATAGGTATCTGCACAAGGGCTCACCTAAGGAGAATATTTCCCAGAGAAGGATGCCGTAGGACCAAACATCACTCAGAGAGGTGTACAGGTTGTCAAAAATACTCTCTGGTGCCATCCACTTCACTGGCAGAAACGTCTGTGAGACGAGAGGCAAAAATGTTCAATAAGACATAAAGAAACATAACTGAACAGAGTAAAAGTTTCAAGCATATCTCCATTATTTTAAGAGTTTTTCTTTTATCATTGAAAAAACGATCATCAGAGTCCAGAACTTCTGTTGATTCTGTTTTCCAGAGACATCCTGTATTGACTCCTCTTTACATTTTTGATTAATTCACTTCTGCACAATGGCAAGATAGACCATGGACAACTTCTCATGTGAAATGTTGCTTAGTCACAGGACCACACTGTTTCATTGTGCAAGGCAGCAAGCACTGATGGGGTATTTGAAAGGTTAGCTACTTTACAGGAGCCTTCTTTAGTCAGATTACTGTGTTTTTGGCACATTACAAATTTTCCAATTAGCCAATCACACCAGCATGATTGCATAAGTTGCTAGGAGCAACTGGTCTTTGACCTTGTCCACAAACTCATATACTAATATCCAAACAAACCACATTTACGTCCAGATAAAACAGACTGACATGACTTGATGGAAGAGCACCTTTGTGTCCAGGAGAACTCCACAGATATCAATACACTCGTAGAATGCCAGGCAGAGCTAATCAACCTGGAGTTGTGTAACATTTAAACTCACCATGTTATTTGTAAACTTAAATAGTCCTGACAAGACGAAATGTCACATTAGAGACCAGTAAACCCAGTTATCAAACGTGTTAACAGGACATAAAAATATAATGATAATATTTCATTAACACAATATCCAGGTAAACACAGAACCTTAAACAGGTGTTTAAATTTAGGTAAACAACTTAAACCAGGACATGTTGATGTCCAGGTAAACCACATCAACCTGAAAATGGAATAAAAAGTTACTTCCTTGCCCAGTTAATGGCATTTCGATCAGCTGACAGGATACCTCTGAGGGTTAAAACATGTGACCAGGGTTGCTTTCTGCAGAGCCTCATGTGGACATTTAGGGAACTGCAGTCTTGGGAACTTCAACACTGGCTTCATTTTTCAGAAGCAGAGGTTGATTATTGTGTGTGGAGTGTCTGGATTTCAACAGGTCGCTGGTAATAGACATGAAAGGGACTTACACTTCCTTTGGAGACATAGTTGTTGTCGTGCATGATGTCGCGGGCCAGTCCGAAGTCACAGATCTTCACAATCTTTCCTTGGGACAGAAGAACGTTCCTTGCAGCAAGATCTCGATGAACACACTGTAAAAACAGAGAGAAAAAAGGTACTCAGCAGCTCGTTTCAATGTTTGATTCTCAACTCCAGACCAACACATTTCCCTCTCAGGACTTCAGCCTCTGCGTCTATTTCTGTTTGTATTTCATCTCAGCCGAGTTCAGTTTTAATGCCGTTCATTTTGCTTTATAAAGCGTTGGCTTTGTATAAACATGCCAGTTGGAGGGATGCTGTGACCACTGGATATTTAGGGATAATAACTATGAAGCGTCTGGCTGCAGTGCGTCCCTGCCTGCTAATTCTAGCCTTGGCGTTGTCGCTCCTATATTCAGCCGCTGGCCTGTCTCCTGAATGGGCTCAGCTGCCTTCACATGACCGCTTATCACAAAAGTGCTGATCTCAGGCCTCCCCTTTGGACAACACTGACGTCTTTATGAAGGATACCAAGAAAAATAAAGATCCAAAGGGGAAGCAGGAACTATTTGGTCTGCAAATCCCAGCAGTAACTCACACAGCTTTGTATTTTATTCGCCTTCCCCCTGTCAAATAAATGCTGTGTTTGGCTCAGGGATGGGAAGAAAAGAGATTAAAGAAATGTATTTACCTATAAAACTTGGCTGGTTTCTACCATGTATCAGGGACTTCCCTTGTCAAATCAAATCAGCTAGTTGCAACTCTGAATCTGACTGTGCTAAAGATGAGAAAATGGTCTTACTTGCACCCTGATTGGTTGATTTATTCCCTCAGTAGACATTTTCCTACGAGGTTTATGATGTCAATCTCAAGTTTTTAGTCATCATTAGTACAACGTAACATTAATTTGTTAAATTCTGAGTTCAGTCCATGTCAAATTAGGGTAAAAGTAGCCACCTTGATATAGTTATTATTATATCATTGACATGTGACTTCACAGAGTGGTGCAGGGATGACATATTTCTTTATCTTGTGGGACAAAAGCTTATGGGTTTTTACATTATTTATTATCTTAGAAAAAAACCCTTATATTCAGACATGTTCATCATGATAATCCTGAAAGATAAACTCTGCTTTCATTTCATTACTAACATCAGCAAACAAAAGCATTACCAACACCAAGTTTTCTCATCGCTGTGACCTTCTATGTTCCCTACAAACTCTGTAGTCCTCGTCAAGAACTACAGACAAGCTTCAAAATTGGAAAGCTGGGCATTGAAACTCTTTTCACACATGCAACCTTGAAAATCCCTAAAACAGGGATAATCCTCAGGCTTACTTGAGGTTCTGGGAGACCAGCAGGGGGATTTCATAGTAAAGTCTGGATGAATAACCTTGATGTTTATTCATACATGCAGCTTACCAGGTAAATTCAGGAAGATCTCAGTTTTAAAGATGTACTTCATGTTGTGGGGGGAAAAATCTAATCTCTTGAGCTTGTTTTTATGACAGACTTATTTCAGATTCATCATTGATAACTTTAAAAAGTCTATGGCATTCGAGACAATGGAACAGGACAGGCTAAAATTTTAATTTATTTCAGAACTATTCAGGGCTCATAGCTGTAGCTCTCTTAAGATCTTGTAGTTGATATACTGACCATGATATTTTGCTATTGCTTCTAAATTTAGGGCAGTCAGCCCTGCTATTGTCAACAAAACAGTTCTCCAGTCATGCTTTTATTCTGGGAGATGGACATTCATCATGCAGACATGCTTGATAACTGAGACTGCAACCAGCTGCAGAGACAACTGGGTAAAAAGGTCATCACTGCTTACATTTTTGGAGGCGAGGAACTCCATCCCTTTGGCGACCTGGTAGGTAAAGCTGAGCAGGTCGGTGGTGGACAGGCCCTCATTTACATCGTCTGTCAGCAGGTCATCCATCTCCCCGTCTGGTTCAGAAAACACAAACACATGAGGACACGGTGATCATGAATTGTAAATATAACTCTGGCTGCTCAAACCTGGATTTTACTAATGGCAGGGAGAAACAGGGCAATATTATACATGTGCTACAATTATCCTGCCCGTTAATGACAGGGTTGTACCAGTGCTAAACTCTGATGAGGGTGGACCCCACCAACACTGACTCAAACACACCGCACACTTAAGCCAAACACACACCATTAACTCAGGCAGAGTAAACTACGTATGTGTGTCTGTACCTTTCTGCGATGGAGGGTGGTCGTAGTCGGACCTCTGGATGTCGGAGTATTTGGAGGTGTTGTTCATCTCCAGCATGGGGACATACTGAGTGTTGTCAGCCTGCTTCATGTCCATGTAGTCTCCTTTACTCTCAAAGGACAGAATCACATAACTGAAAAGGTAAAAGGGACAGAGAGGACGGATGCTGTGAGTGATGAGACAGAGACATGTGATTGAATGACCTTCTTATAGAAGGAGCATTATGTTATATTTATACATTTTACATTTGTCCATACTAACATGTATGGTCAAAATCCTGTCAAAGCCAGCAGACAGTTTAGTATCTGTTGTACTATTATCTATAAAATTCTACACAAAATAATAGTAAAATTTTTGTTTTAAATTTCTTCCAGTCCATAGGAAAAAACAAAGGCATTGTTTTTTTCACTTCCTTAAAAATCATACTTGACCAAGATGGCACCGTGGATGGTTGCCTCGGTGTGTTTACGCGCTTTGTTTTGTCTGTTTTTGTGCTTTTCCTGGGGACCATCGTCACCCAGGACCTCAAGTGGGAGCTGAACATCATCTCTATTTGTATTTATATTCATATTTATATGTATACTGTTAAAAAAAATCAGTGCTCATCTGTACAGCTCCTTCCTTGCACTTTCTGTATATACTGTTGGGTTGTGTTTTTGTTCTCCTATTGTATACATGGTATTTTTGTATATTTTTTTATACCTAGTTCAATTTGCACTATTTTCTACCTGTTTTCTACTTGATTTTATTCCACCTGACTCTTTATTTTTACTCTAACTATGTGTCAGTTATTTTTGCACCAATTTACCAAGTCAGATTCCTTGTATGTGTAAATCTACTTGGTAATAAACACCAAATCTGATTCTAAAATAAAGCCTTTTTTGACACTTAGAAAATGTGAAAACATTACAAGGCCCCAAAATCTCACCAACAACAACAAAATTTACATGTGCAGGACACTGATTCTCCCCATTAAATGTCTGTCTTCGTAGACCAATCATTGTGTTACGCATATAATCAATTCATTTGAAATATAAAAAGTGGCACCATTTTGACTCTAGATCAGTTTCATATAAAAGCCCAAGAAATGGATTATTACAGACATTTTACCTTTTGTTGAGATCAAATGTTTTTTTTTTTTTGTTTGTTTTCTTATGTCCTTGACTTAGTCGCCTAGTTACCTCATGACAAAATGGCAGAAGCTGTTTGTTCAGGATCTGGATGAATTACCACCATGTCAAAAAGAGTGTTGATTCAAAGGTAAATGGATAAATGAGAAAACAACAACAATTCACTCACAGTCACAGGAGAAGGATTTAGATATATTACAATATACCTGTCTATTGGTACAAGGTATCAGATATTTTAGTTAATTTTTTATTTTGTTTTTCTTTTCCCAAATATAAAACTAGTTTTCAGCCCTGTGTAGCATCAGAAATAACTTAGGAGGTACTTGATGTTGAAGGCAACTGTCTGATTTTGTGGGAAGAATGGTCGAACAGTAAGATGATTGATTATATGCTTTAAAGTTAAATTCTGACATTTTTAGGCTACGTTACACAGTTTGAATGGTCAAAACTGTCTCTGTTTCTCTGGTGTTAAATCGACTCTCTGCCTCTGGCTGCTGTGGAGGAAGACGTGGTCAGAGCGTTCATGGTCGCCAGGATTAAATCATGTTATGGTCAGTTCAAGGTGTGGTCACTGTGAGTCATCGCTCGCCACAGAGCAGCCTCAGATGGCTGGAGACAGAGAGAGAGAGAGAGAGAGGGCTGCTGCTTCAGCATAAACACTTTGAATTAACATGTACCTCACACAGAATGAAATTAGTGTGAAAGCTGAGACCACTTCTGAGGGAGATTTGATTTGGTGAGGACGCCAGATCTCCTCAGCCTCGGTGATTGGAATAGGGCTGGACGATGTGTACAGTTCTTAAGATCCTGTTCATGGATGTATTTGGGTTGGACAGCATTGTTTAGATTGTTCTTATCGTGTAGTGTAGGTTCCTGTTCCCTTGATTTTTGTTTTCTTCTGTTGTTAAAGTGACTAAATCTCAAAAACAGTGTGCGGCTGTGTTGTACCTCCTGCTGCTCTCATCTGCAGGGTTGATTCCAAAGATATCCAGCTCCTTTTTGCCCTTCTCCGGGGTCAGGCTGAGGAAGTTCTCCCTGTTCTTGTGCAGGTAGTTGACCAGGTCCCCGTAGAAGCAGTACTCTGTGATTATGTAGATGGGGCCTGAAGAAGAACACAACAGATAAAAAGTTGAGCATCGGCTGGCGTCAGTCTGCAGGCTAATCTTATCAGGGAGCTCGTAAAGGCTAAAAGCACAGAGCCAGGAGGGCAAGTCTGCACTTTCCCATAAAAAGCCTGTTAAAATACCGCACCCACACCCACCAGCACCAGCTCAGACAGGGCTGTGGACCTTTTTCTGACCATTTGAGATGAAAATGTGCATGAGTGTGTGTTTGTATGTGCATGTTTTAACAGCATAAATGTGGGAGTTGATGTGTGTTCCTTCCTGTTTAACTGCAAACTGAACTATGAGAGAAAAACAGCAAAGCTACGCTGGACTGTTTGTGCAAATGAACGATTGGTATCTTATATCATTCATTGTTTGGAACCCCTTGAAAACAAGAGGGTACATCTTAAGGGGTTGATCCAAATAAGATGAACGTGAACTAGATTTACCAGATTTGGTGCACGCTCCCAGCAGGTTGACGATGTTGAGATGAGGTCCAAGATGAGTCATGATCTTCAGCTCAGACATCAGGGCCTGTTTCTCACTGGAGCGAGCCGTGGCTGCAAAAAACGTAAAACATAGTGAATATCTGACAGTCAAACAAGCCCACAAACCTAACGTGAATGTTATCCTGCAGCTTGAACATTTGTCTCCTCTTACTTTGCACATGTGTGGTGCTTAAAAGTGATTAAACCTGCAAACTATTTTCTTCTTCTATCCCAGCACATGTAAGGTCTTTTAATTTTTGTTTTGAATGAAAAGTTTTTTTTGACCTTTAAAGTGGTTTCATCTAAAAGTTTTTAACTACATCATATCCATATAGAAGGATGGAGCTCTGGGTGTTATCAAAAGCATTAGATGTTCCCCGCAATGGAATATTTTCTAACTGTGACTGTCATCCATCCATCCATCCATCCATCCTGCCAGCAATTTGTCCACTTATCCAGCAAGCCAGCTCGATGGCCATCCATCCGTGCACCCATTCACACAGCCAACAGTTGGTTTAATCATCGATCAACTCATCCATCCATCTCTTCATCCATCCATCTATCCATTTATCTTATTATCTATTGATCCATCCCTCCATCCATCCTTCCATTTACCCAACCATCCATTCATCCATCCGACAATCCGTCATCTATTCATCCATCCATTCATTCACTCATCAGTCCATAAATTAAAACGAATAAAAAATAAGTTTGCTTTTCCCAGCAGATTACACAGTTCACTGTCATACGTTACTGAATGAGCTTTCAGTAATATCAGAGTCAAAGTTGTCCCTGCGAATAATCTGTCAGGAGAATCTTAGAATAACTGTTAAGCCTCTCTCTGCCTTGCATCTCCTTTTTAACTGCATAGTTTTGATGATTTTTGTGATTAGATTTAAGATGTTCAGATGTTTCACATTTATTTCAATAGGACTTGGATAGCGAAGAAGAGGTGGGAGAGAGAGTCAGGGAAAAGAAGGGATATGTTGTGCTGAAAAGGAGCCACAGGTCAGACTTAAACCAAGAGCACTCACTGTAAAAATCTGACTCTGTTCATGAGGTGTAACCAAATTACGAGGCCAACCGCTCCCCAGCTTGTATATTCTAACAAGGAGTCATTACAGATGGTTTAGAGAGCTGACTGGCAGTTCAATGGCCTAAAACTCTTCCATGTCACGTCCAGCTGTGTCAGTGGAACTCACGTTTGAGCATCTTCACTGCCACCTTCATGACCGGCTGGGAGCGGCTCAGTCCATAGGCGGTGCCCTCCACAACCTTTCCAAAGGCTCCAGAGCCCAAAATCCGACCTGAGACAGACACAGACACAGCGTGATGATCGACAAAGAAAACACAAACACATCCATGAGCTCTGGATGCCTCTGATTTATCACCTGTGACTCCTGTAGAGGCTAAAAATCCTCTGATCACTGAGTCAAACACAGACCAGACATGCCCCTCCCCCCACCAACATCAGATTATCTATCACAGCTTCACTTCAAAGACAGAGTGAGACATCCTGGAGAGAAGATCTCTGCAGAGAGACACTGACCTGCAGTTTTATCAATGTCTGTTGCTCTCCACTCACCTAGAACGAGTCTGTCGCGGGGGAACTCCCATCGGGAGTCATATGGAAGCTGCATAGGATCCACATAGATGTACTCATGGCCGTCTGGACTCACGGACTCGATCACCCTCCAGCGGATCTCATACCGGGGCTTCTGCACAACAAATGACAATTAAATAATGACTATTTAGTTAAAGATGAGGTTGAAATTTGATTTTCTTCTGGTGGAACAATGACAGCCAGAACATTGTGTTTATCTGCTGTGTGGACTTGAGCTTTGGTTAAACACTTAAAACAAGATTAAATTTGAAGGCACATGTCCTTTAATTTGTACATGTCAGAGTAATAAATGAGCCATGCTGTCAGGAATTCAAAAAAAGAGTCTCTTTTTGGTAAGTTATTAAAAAAGGCAGTAAAAGTGGTAAAAGTCCAGGAAATTAATTTTATGAGAAATACTCTTTGGTTGGAAAAAAAATAAATGGTGCCCAAAAAAGATACTTTTGGGAAAATAGAATTAAATGTGTTTACTCTGTGAGCTTTTTTGTTTGCAAAGTTGCCTAAGATATGGTCAGTTCAGCATTTTTTAAAGATAAAGTGACTTTTTAAACATAATTCATCCACTTCTTTCTGCCCTATAAGGCTGACTGAAAATCCAATATAATGAAGGCTTTCTACTTTCTTTCCCGTAAGAGTGGTCCTTAAGGCTGATTGAAACACAGACAGGATGACAGAGTTAACAAGGTGTACATGAGTGATGGCAGTAGTACCTGTTTCCAAATAACAACCAACACAATGAGTGAGATGATGACAATGACGAGCAGAACCAGAACAGCCGCAGCTACAGTCAGCTCAGGGTGAGGGCCTGTGTGGGGGGAAGATCCAGTGTTATGATCGTTTGATGAAGAAAACAACCAGAAAATGAGACATTATGAGTGTGTGTCCATGTTATTCATATAAAAATAAGATACTGTCTGTGAGAGCTGGAGAATAGTTACGTCCAGAGCTGGGCACATATTTCATCATCAGAGATGCGATCTCACTTCTTTTTGCTTAATTTTTAATGCTAATGTTATATTGAAAATAAATGTAGTGTGATAGCTGGTCATATATATCCATGAGTCCCACATGGAAAAGCTGCTGTTATTCCCAATCGCTACAGTCATTTTAAAAAGAAAAATTTTTCATTTTTCTTTTCCACCATACTAAAATTAGCCCATTAACAAATCTTTCAAACTTTAAAATCAATTATTAAAACACTTAACTTCAATTTAATTATCTCTCTGTTAATGCTGCCTTGAAATGAACAAGTCGTTGGGTAACCCACATTCTGTTAATTCTATTAAGAATAATAGGGATCCGAATCCGCTCTCATACATCCACCAAGGCCAGAATGAAATATTGCAATGAGGATATTGCAATAAATAATTATTTTTCTGAGGTCCACTTCCAGGTACATGCCTTATTTTTTGTGTGTACTGTCACAAATGCCAATTTCTTTTTAAGAATGAGATTTTTTCAGATCTCCTAAAAAAAAAAAAAAAGAAAATGAATAAAAGACAAAAAAATCTGATTAAGTCTCAATGATAAATTCTTTGAAGAGAAACCTCGCTGACAGATTTTTAGTCTACATGGTAAAGGAAGTGAGAAAAGTTACAGTTTTGGATTCCATCAAACTCACAAATGGCAGCATGATGGTCTTTAAATTAAGAGACTGGCATTGCAAATCCTGCAAAGGCCTTGCTGCATAAACAGACAAATTACCTGTAATAAGGCATTTCAACTGTAAAATACTGGTTGACCTACATGAAGTTTCCTACTTTTCTGGGCACCACTAGAAGGAAGACAGCATTAATACATAGAAGAGATTAAAAAAAATGTTGATTTTTTTAGCAATACATGGATCTTTATTAACGTGGGTTTGTGTTGGTTTGTAGGAACTCTTTCTGATTTGGACTTTGATGTCATTAACTTTAATTAACATTAATTATGAATGAAATCAACTCATTTTCCAAAGTTATTGTCGACAGATCACAATAAACAGAGATACAATTTTTCATAGCCTGTTCTGTATGTGAAAAATGTTGGTGTTGCATAAGAAATACTGTAAGTCTTTGGGAGCTGACAGGGAGCTAAATCCATAGGGGGGAGATTACTGGAGGCAGAGGGTATGCTGGGAGATAATAAGAGAGGAAGGGGGAGGTTGAAGGGAGTGGGCAATGGTAGGGGGGGTTAAAGCTCATCTGGAAGACCCAAATGGCCAAACGATCCCTTGAGTAGGATCCCCCTTCCTCTTGACTAAATCACAGCCCCCCCGCCCATCAGCTGTTTCAGCGAGGAACACATTGTCTAACAGCTGCTGAAACACTGACAGCTCAACAGCAGCCCTGAGAACGGGAGCTCCGACACATCCACAGCACCCAGAGAGTCAAATGGAAGCAGCAAAGAGGGCACTGGGCGTTAACAACAACATCTAACAGTTTAAAACCCTCTTTCAAAGAGGAAACACAACGACACAGTGTTTCTTTTCTTACCGCTGGACACCAGTTTGACCTCTCGGCTCACGGCGGCCATCTCGTTCTTGGCGAGGCAGCGGACAGCCAGCGTGTTCTCCAGGTGACCAAACATGACCTGACTCTCCAGGTTATTGTCCTCGTCCATGTGAGAGTCCATAGTGATCTCTGTGGAGTTGGCAGGGAGGGGCGCCCAGGAGGACGTATCATTGGCACAACTGCATATAACAAAGGGAGAGAGCTTCATTAACAATTCAATATACATATATATGTGGGGGGGGGTGTGTGTGTGGGTGTGTGTGCAATACTGCATTACTGTTCATGTAATTGTGGGGAAAATATTCTTATCAACGCTGAACAAACTCCAAACAGCTGATGTTTTTTTTTTTACCATCTCACCTCTGTGTTCAAACTCTAAGCTAAGGTGTGCCCGGCTGCTGAGGAGCACATCTGACCCCCAGTTTGTTTGAATATAGTGAGTGCTTTACAGCAGTGGATCTCAACTGGGGTGGCAGGGTACATTGCTGTGCCTTTAGGCCTTTGGAGTTTGTACAATTGTAGGGTACTAATAACGGACTTTAAATCTAAACTAAGTAAAAATATTGATTACTTTGATAAATACTTTAATAGTGTGTCATATTTTACAAGGCATCTGTCGATAAATTAAATATGTCAAACACACAGAAAATATATTAAAGCATGCATTAAAGAGGCCGTTAGTATGGATTTGAATACAGTTCTAGGTGTGATCAGAAAAAGCATTGATCCATAACATGCCCAAGCACAAAACAGCTCTTTGGTCTTTTAGCTTGGTACAACTGCTCATACACAATCCCGAACGGGTACTTAACATGACCATAACAAAGCATTTTTACCAGGAAACTAGTTACTTACATAATCAAGGAAAAATCAAAAATCCAAATGGTATTAGAAGGACATATTGGATCGAATCAATACAAAATAAGCCACAAAGTCTGTAATTTCACGTTTTCTGCCTCTCATGAGCTTTATTTGGCATGAATGTCTTGTATCACAATGTGATTACATATTTACAAGAGTGCATTGCACCTGAGGCAATGTGTAAGCGAGCCAGCAGGGGACCAGGCAGGAGAAACGCACCCTTTTTTCTTGCCGCCATGATGGAGGGATTCATGATTGGCTATATGGATTCATGTTGGGTGTTGGATGTATATATTTGTATATATATGTATATGTGTATTTTTATATGTATATATGTATCTATGCATATATGTGTATCCATAATATGAAGAGCTTTGTGCTCTATTGTAAAGTGTCTTGAGATAACACTTGTTATGAATTGGCGCTATACAAATAAAGATTGATTGATTGATTGATTGATTGATTGACCCTTCGGGTTGGAAGGTGGGAACTGGCCGGGTGTAAACCACAGTGCAATATTCTCGGATGGTAAGTGCTGTGGTTTGGTCCCTGCTGATAATCAAAATACTTAAAGGTGTCATTTTTAACTGTGATGTCCATGGTAACTACGATATTCAAAAGCGTAGAAATGCCAACACTGTTCTCCTGAAGGCACTTAATAAAGAAGCTGAGCTCAGCATCATCTGCTCAGATTTACTGGTCTGTGACTGAGGTAACAAATCCATCAGAGACAGCCTTTATCATTAAACTCCTTCATTTGTGGAGCAAAGGAAGCTTACTGTTTGATGTTCTTGCAGATGAACCACTCAACCACTGGGGTGGGCTGTCCTCTGGTGATGCACACCACAGACTGTCCTGAGGCCGAGCCGTGGTGGATGTCCATCAGGTCCAAAATGACCGCTGGCACTGTGAGGCAGAGAGGAAAGTGTGTAAACATGTGAGAAACAGCCTGTAAGTGAACTAAAGGGGAATAAAGATAATGAGGGGCTTGAAGCATTCCTCTCTCTGACCTTTGACCTCCAGCATCAATCCCACACTGCTCCTCTGGTCTCCATTCTCCACACGCATGGTGTAGTTCCCACTGTCCTCCTCCTTGGCTCGGATCAGGGTGAGAACGCTCATGTAGCTGCACAAACAGACGCAATAGTCAGCAGCCGTAATGACAGGTGTAAGTAATGTGTGGGAGCATTAGACGTTAGCTTGTCATTAGAACAT
The DNA here is from genome assembly GCA_037902135.1 of Cetoscarus ocellatus. Taxonomy (NCBI): domain Eukaryota; kingdom Metazoa; phylum Chordata; class Actinopteri; order Labriformes; family Labridae; genus Cetoscarus; species Cetoscarus ocellatus. The sequence goes on from JBAMNC010001447.1 coordinate 218,322, forward strand.
CAGACTCACCTGGTCTCACTCAGCGGCCGCAGGCTGGTGGTGATCTCTGCTGTCACGTCACTGAGAGGGACGCCATCTTTCAGCCAGGTAACCAGAGCGTTAGGGAAAGAGCTGATCAGAGCCTTGAACTCACACACCTCGTCCAGCTCTGCAGATTCATACTCCTTGAACTCAGGACGGATGGACAGAAACTCTCCGGCTGATTGGAGAGGTGAAGAACAGAAGGTTAGCAGCCGTTCTTCACCACAGAAACAGAAACAGAAACAGAAACAGAAACAGAAACAGAAATGGAATAACCAAAATGTGTCTTCCTACCGTAAACCTGAATAGCCAGCTGCTTTGTTTGGCTCTCATTGCTGATGATGTCTGTGATGGAGCACGAGTAGATACCGCTGTCTTTGGTCGATGCCTGAGGTATTGTCAGCGTGTAGAGGATCTCCTGGTCCCTCTTGTTCTCATGCACAGTTTTGATAGCACGATTTGCCTGCAAACAAAATAAATATTTGTTATTTTGTGCTACAAACATGCCTGCATCATTGTTGAGGGTCATGCTTCCTGCTGAATGGTCCCTCACCAGCTTTCCAGGATACTTCCAGTGGTCTTCCAGGATCTCAGACCCTCGTGCGACACAGGTGATGGTGAGTGTTTCTCCAACGAGCAGAGCAGTGCGTTTGGCCTTCAGTTCGACATGCAGAGCGGCACCACCTAAAAAACAATGGGTTACAAAGATGAGAGGTCTGCAACGCTTTACCATAAGTCAAGTATGCTTCAAGATTTTAGGCACTTCTAATTTAATAACAGCCAATAAGTTTTTGTCAGTATTTATGGGCGCTGAAATGCAATATGATCTTTCATTTCCCTACATCTTAATGCTCAGTCATTCATTAACACTGTTCTAAAACTAAGATCTGCTCAATCAATCAATCAATCAATCAATCAATCAATCTTTATTTGTATAGCGCCAATTCATAACAAGTGTTATCTCAAGACACTTTACAATAGAGCACAAAGCTCTCCATATTATGGATACACATATATGCATAGATACATATGTAAATATATAAAAATACACATATACATATATATACAAATATATACATCCAACACCCAACATGAATCCATATAGCCAATCATGAATCCCTCCATCATGGCGGCAAGAAAAAACCTTCTGTTAAGCAGCAGGAAATCTTGAATGTGGACCCCAGTCTCATGATGAACAGCAAATCCACACGATGCTGTGTTGGGTGTGTGGGCAAAGGGAGGGAGGTAAGTGGAGACAAGTGGACTAAAGTAAGAACTAAAGCTAGTGACAGATCAATGGACCAATCATAGACCTGTCGTCGTCAAATTTGTTTCTGCTGGAAACAAATTTATTAGAGGTTAACCTCTTGAGATGCTACATCTTGTTTTCAGGAGGGTCCTCATGTCTGTGTGGTTGTGGTGATAATTTTATAGAAGTATAATCAATAAAAGTCTTACTGAAAATAAGAATTTATGGTAGTGACGAACTCATGGGTGCCCAGACCACAAGTGCATCCCTACCATAATTGTCTCCGTTATCTGCTATGTTATCATAATTGGAGTGACGTGCAGGAAGTTTAAGTGCCTCTTTTGGGTAATTTAATGTTATTAATCATACAAATCTCTCCAATGCTGCATATTTTAAAATGATAAAAACATGGTTATTGGGAATGTAAACAAAATTCAGGTCTTGAGTGACATTTTAATTTACAGCTGTCATGAAACAAAAAAAAAGGAAAAAGTCTCAATCATATGGTCACTGTCGACATTTTAGTGCAGAGTTGTGCAGGGGCAATGTTCCAAATTTTCCATGACTGATAATGAGACTAAAATCAAATGATTGATGTCTCTACTTTGTTAAATGGTATCAGAAAGTTATTATTTAGCTTTAACTTTCTGCTATTTTGAAACGTGAACATGAGTGGTAAGTGCACACACCTGTCCAGCCGTGGACAATGTACTCCCCGCTGTAGTGCTCCTCTCCATTAATGATGGCCTTACAGACGTACGTTCCAGCTGTGAACACTCCCAGGGCGCCCTTCTTGCTGTCGTAAATGCTGGGCACAGGCTCCAGCGTGTCAACATTAACCAGGGTCACGTTAGCGCTCGGATCAGACACCCGACATTGAATCTCCATCTCCTCATGGTCAGAGAGGACGTGGTTTCCAAAGGGCACAGGTGACGGTACAAAGGGAACATCAGGATCTGAAAAGCAGTGAAATAAGCTTCTTACTTTAGGTAATGAAGGCCGGATTATGACCAAAAAGCTGCCGTGTCCTCCATACCTGGTACATAGATGTAGATGCTGCTGTCCTCTCCATCGTCGGTGTCGTTCCTGCTGTAGAAACAGATGTAGTAGCCGGTGTGCATGGCCGTGGCATTGTCCACAGAGATGGTGGTGACAAACAGGCCGCTGTTGTCCTCCTGTGTTTTCTCTGGGACCTCCAGCGGAGTCTCCCAGGCCAGCTTGGCCTCACCCCTACATGTGAGGGTGAATGGGGTGTGGAGGGGCACCACCATCTCCTCCACCTGAGGCAGCAACACCGGGGCTGAGGATGGAGGGAACATCGCTGAGGTGGGGGCTGAAAAAGAGACACGATAACAGATGTTAGTCCAGATTTACCATCCAATTAAAAGTCAATTCACTGGCCATTTATTAACCTGTGTACCCATTCATCCATCCATCCATCCATCCATCCATCCATCCATAAAATCTATCCATCCAAGCACTCATACATGCATTTATTCATTTAGGTAAACATGAGTATGTCCTTAAATAAATCCACTGAATCTTTCTGTTAATCCATGTGTGTGTCCATGAATCATTCCATCCATCATCCATCCATCCATCCATCCATCCATGTTTGAATTCATTCACACATAAGTTGGTCTTTCAGTAAGCCAACCATCAGCCCATGTATACCCATCTATCCATCCATAAACAAATGAGTGATGGAATGAATCCATTTATGAATCCAACCATTAAGCCACAAATCTTTACATCCATCCATCCATGAGTCCATCAGTGAATCAATCTTACGTTTCACTCTGAGGTTGAAGGAGAATCGAGCGGTGCGAGAGCCGCTGGTGGCTGTGATTGTGTAATTCCCATCATCTTTGACCAGCGGCTGTCGTAGCATCAGGATGCTTTGATACCTACAAGAAGAAGAAATGATTTTTTTTGTCATCTTAGCTGAAATTTGAAAACATGACTGCCCGTTAGATGAGAAGGCAGGTGTATCTCTGTTTTTCCTGGCACATTAAGCTGGATCTTTCAGGTGGTTATCTAAGATCATCCTAAAGTCGGGAAACTGGGCCAACAGCTAATCCCTCCCTGTTTCTGAATGTAAGAAAACAAACCTAACCAGTTCATCTTAAACCCACTGATGCCTTTATTTGGTTTGAAAGCTTTAAAATGGCATATTGTGGTTACATGTTGGACTTTCACACCTGGAAGTCGTTGCTTCAGCCATAAAATAGTCCTGTACATGACTGTTGTTTCAACATTTAGTTTTTTTTGCACATATTCTGCAGGAGAGACTTAGATTTCAGATTTACAGCTGTTCCCTCTTGGTTCCAAGCTAGGCTAACACTCACAGACATTTCCATCTTTAATTCCTGGCAGGAAAGCAGATGAATGTATTGCTTAAAGCTTAACTGTCAGAGCTCACATGAACGTTTGATCATCACTTTCATTCTTACCTATTCCCTTCAATGTGGCTTGTCTTGGTGAGGATGTAGTAGTTCTCTGGGATGGGTTTTCCATCTTTCAGCCACATTACTTTGGGGGCCGGGTAGCCGGTAATGAGAATGGTGTACTCGGTCTCCTCCAAAAGGCTGACAAACTCCGTCTCCAAAATCCCGCTGTGGTCCAGAGCCACAAAGGAGTTGTCATCTTTAACAGAAAATGAGAAGAAGGTATGAATAAGCAGACATGGGTGAAGGTGAGGACTGAGTTTAATGGAGGGAGCTGCAGAGAAATGAAGGCCTGACACACATCTGTCCAAGTCATCCCATAAAACACAGCAGCTGATGTTGAAAGCAGAGGTAATGACTTCCACACACCACTGAGAGCACTTTAGGCACATAACAAGTGTGAAACCAGGACAAATTTATCAAAATATGGAGGAGGATGCTGAATTTAGGTTAAATGAGTCAAAGGTGCATGAAGATAAACTGAAGAAAGTCAAGTATTTTGACACTGAGTTTCACTGGCATGGTTGTCGTATAACAAATATATTGAAGTGCGGTGGAACTGCTGTGGGTCATCAAAAAAGTGACCCTTTGGTGTTTCTGGACAGTAAAAAAATGTAAACGCATTTGTGGACATGCATGCTCATCATTTGGTAAAACTAAATAGCCACAGGAGAAGATAGAAGCTAAAATGATCTTAAATTGTCAAAACTTTAGCCCATTTCATGCTGTCATTTTAAGCTGTAATATTTATGTTCCTGGTGTGCTCCATGTCCAATGTGAATGTCACAGAGATGAACAAGTCAAGCCCCCCCTCCATTCACCTCAACCCCAGAGATTCAAAGGTTTAATAGTGTAATATCTGTGGGAGGGACTCCAGACTAAGCAGTGCCACCGAGGCTGAGGCCATGTTTGCATCTTAAAGGGTGAACAATACGAATGAGGCTCGAGGATCTGCCATTTTGTTCACTTGAAGAGTAATATGCATGGACATGGCTATTATCTGAGACCACTGTGTCCATGTGCAAGGAATTCCAGTTTTCAAAACACTTTTTTCTGATGAACAGAAATGACACTGTTTTCAACAGTTTCAAAAGCAGTCAGAGCTCAACAAAAGTTTGGTCACCCGTGTTATAGAGAAAAGCTTCTGAGCATTGGGGTCAGGGACGCTTCTGTGTCCCAAAACCTAAATGTTGATGCATCCTAATCATCAAAAAGTGACAAACCTTGAATTGAAAAAGAATAAAACATTTCTTCGTAGTTATATATTCATACTCTGCAGTTGAACAAAGGTCAGAAGTTACAACTGTTTTATCCAGAAATCCTTATATTTGGGATTTTATCAAATTGCGACAAAGCCTCAAGATAACAGGGTATCCTTTAGTCTCTGATAATGTTGCCCATTGTGGATATAAGTGAGTAATTTCAGCACTTTTTCAGGATGATAAAGAAATTCGATCAACATTTTAAAGCAGATGCAAACTTACCAATGACAGTGACAGCCACGCTGCCGACTCTGACCTCCCCATTGAGCTTGTTGATGACGGAGCATTCGTAAGTCCCGCTGTCCTGAGAGGCGGCTTTTGCAATGCTTAGGGTGAAGATGACCCTGTCAGGAAGAGTATGTTTCATCTGAACTCCATTTTCAGCCTGCAAGAAGAGAAAAAATGATAGTGTGAGATTCTTTGCATAAGAAAATGGAAATCTTGGCTTTAAGACATCAGTATATTTCCGTGTTGCAGGTACAGCATAGAAGAATGTGTGTCTTGCTGCTGGAGTCTTATGGTTTAAACACTTGGTGGGCCCACAGGAGATAAATCAGGACCACAGAGCCTTTTAAAAGGCAGTAATTGCAACTGAGACCAAAACCAGGAGTTAAACTCCTGTGCTCCTGCCCCGAGTGTTCCTGGAAAAATGTTTAGAGGAATCCTGTGTGATATAGAGACGACATGCTGCAAGGATTATGGACCAAAAATCAATGTAAACAAGTGACATTTCTCCTGATCCCCTGCAGCCAAAAGTTCAAAAGCATTAAATGTTTATTTGGCTGTCCTGTGCAGACAGCATCTGTCCGACATGTCTGAGGTCACACAGGTCAGAGGATTTACCATCCCTCTTTCTTCTTCTTTTGAACTGCCTGCTCCCCTCCAGCCATTTGTCCTCATCTTTAACTTCTCTTTAACTGCAGCAGGAGAAGTTTGGCTCACATGCTCATAATGAAGACACAACATCCAGTCCTGCTTCTTTAACACATACTTTGTAACCGCTAAGGGCCATCTTTAGAGCTATATTCCACTTGCTGTTGCTATGTCCAAAACCATTACTCGCTAATTTAAGGCTCAGTGCTGCTGCGGAGGAAATGACATGGAAATATGACGGGGGGGTTGAAGGAAATAGGGCAAGACATGGATTATGGATGAAACCAAAGAGGACACTAAATTTAAATAAAAAGGGATTCCTTCTTGCCTGTTTTTTTGGATGGAGCCACTGCTGCAGGAAGCCTGGTCCAGCTGGAGCCACACATGTGACGTCGAAAGGCTGGCCGGCCCTCACTGTCTCATCGCTGGTTTTCACGTCCACGTCAAACTCCTTTATGTCTGCGGGGGCTGCAGAGACCACCAGAGAGCAGACATCAGCACCATAATCTCACAGGTCCAGAGATAGAGACAGTTTGATGACCATGACCTCATCCATCGCAGACAGGGGCTCGGTATGTTGTCACTACTAATGAAGTCATCTCCCCTTGAGTTAATGACACAATATCAAGGCTGTCATGCAGTGAGGTCACCCTGCAGACATCTCTCAATAAACGTATCTGGGAGTGTCTCATTTGTGCTGTTTTTGAATCATTATTCTTATTTGAAAGCTTTAAAATCCAGTGGATCAGCTGTGCAATTGATCAGTGTTTAATATACCTGCAACACCACAAACTAATCTCTCAACACCTCCTTAAGAGTGACCTACAGCTCTGAAACTCAGTTTGGTTAAAGAAAACAATGTTTAAAATGTTTGCTGTAAGTTTTTAAGTTATAACATTAAGCATGTGCTGTTAATGACATAAAAAAATGACTCAATGAGCTATCGGATTCTCTCTATCTATATAAATGGGCATATTCTGCAATCTAGAGTTCAGAAGTCCTTGATGTACGAATGAAAATATATTTTAACAGGAAAATTTGAATCACTAGTTTAAAGAGACACAACCAAGAAGTCTCTGGGTCTACAGTTATATCTTTTATCAATACTTCAAATGATCCATGAATGCAATAGATCGGTTATTGTAAATGCTAACAGTGACACCACAAACTGAAACCTCGGCTGCTCCTTTACAGTTTAACATAAGCCTGTAAATTACCACAAACACAGCAAACATCATGTTGAATCTTTGTTGCAGCCTTCATAGTTTTAACACTGAGCGTGACCTTGCTGGTGCGGATTGAAGTTGACTCAGTGAAAAACTGCATACCCTAATGAGGTACCAGCTGAAATGGAAGTGTTTGGGTTTAGGCTCCAAAGAGACTAAACATTAGAGCCTTTGTAATAAGCATCTTATCATGAATTATATTTGTGAAGTCTTTGGAAACAGTTCTTTAAGGCTAACAGACCTTATTCAAGACACTATAGTTTTAAAGGAGCTACAGGTCTTTTAGAAAATTCAATAGGCACAAACTAAAATGTCACCCGCCCCCTTGACAGTCTACCTCAAAAGTCTAAAATTTTGCACACATATAGTTTAGGTGTTGCTGACTATTTCCAGTTTTGAAGTAGTAAAACTGAGCACGTTCTTGCTAGTCCTACTTCACTGAGCGAGCAAATACCTTGGATTCACTGAAGACCTGGAGCAGAGTGGGCTGGGTTCAAAACCAGATCCTCACAAACCAGAGCAAACAGTTTAGCTTCTAAATTCCTTTACATAACATATGAGTTTAGAGATTTTCTGATGGGACAGTACTTCTTTTGAGAAATCTGAGGATTCCAGTGACTCCACAAACCTAGATCGTCGCTCCACCACAGTTAAGCTACAGGTGTAACATTTCACAGATGTAGATGACATGACGACTGTTTGTTCGAACTCTTCAAGTACAACATTAGGAATATGCTTCACTGAGGGATCATATTCTTTCATTCACTTAAAGATTTGAGTTTGAGCTCTGTCCTGAATAGCTATACATTTATAAAATATAACCTTACCGTCTTTTCATCTGAGGGAACTGCAGATCTTCTGAAAATTATAGATCAGTGTCACTTAAAACTAATATTGGCTCTCCCATAGTATAGTAGGTCTAAATCTTGAAAGTTATGGTTGACATGATGTTGATTTTTGTCTGTTATTTTTAAAAATACAAATTAAAAATTGCCTTCTTAAAGCTTAAACACAGCTCACTGAATGTCCTAAAGAACTTCAATGTGATTTCTACTAAAGAAAATCTTGAATTACATTAAACTAATAACTCAAGTAACTCACTCTGGGACTCCACGGTGTAGACTGCACTTTTGCTTGTCTCTCCGTTGACGACGGTTTCACACTGGTACTGTCCAGGCATCAGGTTGCCAAAGAAGCCCATCTTGCTGTCATAGAAAACCTGTATGTCCTCTCCACCAGGAACGCTCCTCAGGACCACCTGAAGGTTTGGGTCAGACACTCTGCAGGAGATAAAGACTTCAGGTCCATCCATGGGAACGACCAGGTTCTTAGGTGTCTCAGGGACAAATGGAGCCTGCAGATCTAAATAAACAAGAGAAGAAACAACATGATCCACGGTACTTACTCTTCAGACTCACACCGGTATAACTGCTCTGCTTTTGAAATTTAAACTATGCAATCTTAAATGCTGGTTCTGAAATTTTTCAAAGAAGAAAAAAGTTATGAAAATGTCTTAGTTTGTTATTTTTGGTGAAGTCTTACTTGGTCACTTAAGTTGCTGCTTTTTTCCTGACCTGTTTCATTGTTTTCTGAACATGCTTAGAGCTGTAAAGATTAATCAAATGAACATTTAGCTGAATTTGCTGCTTTTCTTTGTCATCTTTACAGTCATTAAAGTATCTTTGTTGCATTTAAATGTTATTTAGACACAGATTCACATCTGCACTCAAGCTTTTCAGGAACAGTAATTGGCTTTATTTCACATTTTTAGCACAGTTACTACACTAACATTATAGGGAATTAGTTAAACATGCAGGCTGTTGGGATGCAGCTCTCAATTTCTAACCTCTTCCCATCATCTTGACCCTTCATCTTGACCTGTGGCTATTTGTTAAACACCATCTAGTCCATCTTTACACATGCACGGGAGAAACAATTGAAAGTTATTGTTAATACTGGTATAAAGTCTTCTTCTTATTTATTCAAGCTTTTATTTGACTGATGGAAAAGTGAATCCATCTGAAGTCTAATTACATCTTGGTTCCTACAAACTTTTGCATTTTTGCAGTATTTCCATCTCATGCTGTGTTTGTTTGCGTTTCCATCAAATGCATAGCTGAGCCTGCATAGCCTTCATTTCCTCTGGTTCAAGCAGCTGGTCATATATATTTATATATACTGTAAAGTTTTGTAAACTACTTAAGGTGCCTTACAGTGGATGACCACGTGTTCACTCCAAACAGACCTACCTGGAACAAAGACGTATATTTCAGCCTCGTTGTCTTGGTTGGTTGGTTCGCCCTCCTGGCTGTCATAGGCACACATGTAGAAACCGGTGTTTTCCACAGTGGCGTTGTAAATGAACAGCGTGGCCGTGTAGTAACCCGGGTAAACAAAGGTATTTTTGGGCAGAGGTTCAGCCCAGACCACATTCCTCTTCCCAGTGCAGCTGATGTTGAAGACAGAGTTTGGTTGCAGGATGAACTCGTCATGATCAGACAGGATGGTTGGTGGTTCCAGGCCGGAGGTCACTGAAGGATCAACACATTAGATCTTTTGCTTTCATTGTTGTTTGCATTTTACAGCCTAATATGCTGTGATTCTCAATAACACACACCATCTGTGAGCCTTATATAATGGAGAGGCAGCTAAAAGGTTTTGTTAAGAGGTCTGGAGCTCTCAGTGTGGCCTGCTGAGGTATTGGACCTGGATTTGGTAACAGATGTTTCAAGGAAAAGCAAAACTGCATGTACTGGGTAAAAAAGATATGAAGTCATATTTCACATAACTTGTTACCAGAGATAGATGTTACAAGCTCTTCACTGAAGGCTGCAAACAGCTGTTGTGTTTTCAAGAAAACTGAGTTTGAAGGGACACCCAGGACACCACAAACCAAAATCTCTACCACGCCTCGGTCAACAGATCTAACATTTAAAACAGGTTACCTTGACGTTAGTTATTTGTTATAAATATTACAGTTATTTAACTGAGACTTGCCTTTTAGTGTGACTTATGAATAACTGATATATTCCTGAAGTGCTCAAACAAAGAAGGTTTAGTTCAGGCTCTACTCTAAACAAACATTTATTCACAAAGTTAGAGAAAGGTGCTTGGACTCTCAGAGTTTTGTTATAAACTTTATTTCAAAATTTAACTGTAGAATATAAGAAAATGCGTTTTATATTCTTTCAAAAATATTTTAGGGTGACACCACAAACTTAAACCTCCTACAGCTCAGCTTACACATTTTAAACTTTCCATCAATGCAGCTGACAAGCGTGTTTGCTGTAACTTTGTCACACTGAGTATTTGATGCCATTGGTTTTCAAGGACTACCAAGTGAATCACTCAGTTGCCATATTTTCCTCATTTTTTACTCTATTTTAAATGACAACATTCACAATTTAGAGCAAGAAGTCTTTTCTGTTGTTTTTTTAAATTAACTTTGTTTTTGCAGATCTCATGTCACATGTTGGGGTTTGTAAAAAATTCTTTAATTTTTAAGAAATTAATGCTTTCCAAAGGGGTTACAGTTCATTAGAAAATATTTAAGGATTCCAGTGACATCACAAGCCAAAATATTACCCTTTTCCTCACATACTTACTTACGGGTCTAATTTTTACCTCCGCCAAGGAGGTTCTGTTTTTGCCGGCGTTTATCTGTCTGTCTGTCTGTTTGTCTGTTTGTTTTCAAAATAACTTGAAAAGTTCTGAACGGATTTGGATGGAATTTTCAGGAATTGTCGGAAATGGGATATGGAAGAACTGATTAAATTTTGGGTGTGATCCGGATCACCATCTGGATCCAGGAATTTTTTAAAGGATTCTTTAACATTGCCAGATAGGACCATTTTTGCCAAAGTGGACCGAAGCTGCTTGGCAGAGGTCTGCGCTCTCTGAGTGCTTTTCTAGTTTGCATAGATAAAGTTGAGATAATGCATGTTGTTTGCTGTAATTTTTGTAGTTATAACTTATGTCATTACTTTGCTATTGCAATTTAATTGTAACTCACAGTATAATCAAATTGTCTTTGTGCACAATGAGCATATTTTCACAAACTAAAGCAAGTTGATCTTCTAGCAACATCATTTACATGCAGTTTGGCTTCACGGTTCTTTGGCTACTTTTTTCTTTTGGTGGTTGTAAATAAATAAATAAATATTTTAAAAATTGAATTAGAGAGGCACAATCTAAGATCTAAGGCTCCCTAACAGTTTAGTCAACAGGTCCAGAGATCCACACCAATAATGTGACATATTTATTGTTTGATTTCATTTTCATTATTAAAAATGTCAGGACTACTTTACTGGGGCCATTTCAGGGTAACTTGGTGAAGAACAAAACCATTGTTATTTTAATCTATGAGTTAACACAGTAAGTTAAGCTCAGACTTGTGAGGGCGTATTTTTTAAAAACATCAGCATTTTGACCACATGCTTTCCGGCTTTGCAGAAGTGTAGTTACATGCTATATTTCTACTAAAATAACAGACATTTCCTGTACAGTTCAGCTGACACATCTCAAACTTTACACCAATAAAAGTTAATATAATGTCTGTCATATCAGATGTTATGCTGCAAAGTAATCTGTGCTATAATGTTTTAAGATATTATACAATAACACCGTAACATAAAATACTGGGCCTGACAGATAATAAAAGATTATGAGGAAAAAAACACAATTGTGCTTTGGAGCAAAATTACCTGAAACCAGCAGCACCAGGATCCCTCCAAAGACGACATTCAGTCCATCCATGATGATGGCTGGTCAGTCCTGTAATGACAGGAAAGTGAATTCAGTCAACAGCTAAAGCAAACACTTCGGTTTGGTTTGTCCCTTCCCTGATATGAAGCCACTGTCTCTGCATTTATCCACTTTGATAACAGAATTATTTCATCAATAAATCCATCAGTTATTGGCTTCTTAATCTGATGCGCAGTCAGACTGACTCCTCTGGCTCAAATCAGTGGTTCTTTATGGCTCAGGCCTCAGAGGGTAAAACAAATCTGACACTCGCATTTGAAGATCCTGTCGCCCTATTTCTTTGGACTGGTTTTTATCATCTGAAGTCCAAACTGCACTTTTTTCGTTAAATCAACCTGATTGGAGGAACATGATCAGAAAAATGAATTGTCCATGAGGGCTTCATTACTGGGTCCTGCTATTGAGAAGCACTGATTTAGAAAAATCCCCCTCTGGGATTTACAGAGGGATCCGTGTAACCTGAAGGCAACATTTGTGCCCCCCACATCACTTCGGGGTAGAAAAGAGCGACTAATCACAGGATCACATGAATTATTCATCGTCGAATGAGGGTTAAGGTAACAAGTCTGTAAATTCCGAGGTGTCAAAATGATCCACGGGGTGACAGCATGAAAGTGGCCAGTAGAGGGCGACACAGTCCGGACTTTGAGCGCACCGAACCCTCCGTGGATCTCATTTAATCGTTTCCAGTTCGCCCACCCGCCTTTTTTTTCTAAGTTTTCTTTTGTCTTGTTGAAGTTTTCCTTCTTTCTTTGACGACTTTGCTGGGAAAAACGATTTATAGGAACGAAAACCAAAGAAAAAACGGTTCCCTTTTCTTCTAATAAACAAAAATTGAAATAAGTCAAAAGGACGCCTGATAAAGACATTTTCAGACTTTAATTTCCAGACTCATCCCGTCGGGTTTCGTTTGGTCCCGGGGCTCTGCAGACCCCTAAACTTGAGTTTTCATCGGAGGCCACACAGTCTGAGAAGACTGAAGAAACCACTGCTTTTCCTCCAAAAACCATGATTGAAAAAATCCTGTCCACTGCGGTGGATGTCAAACTTTCTGCGATTTGGAACAATATTCCCTGCTTATAGCGTGCTATGGATATATCTGCATCTATCTCCCATGCGCAGTTTTAACAATAAAACTTTGGCCCTTGTATCGCTTCCTGTGGCTCGCCCTGGACGGCCTAAATGATCCCTGGGTAACCTGGGTTTGTTTAGCGCTATAATTAGAGCACCCAAAACTACACAACTGCGTGGGAATCAGCTGACAAAAAGCATAATCTGTTTTGACGTGTTTGTGCACACGCCTTAAATATTTCAATGTGAGATTTTTGTCTCCATTTGGCATGGATCCTGCAGCCGCTGTGCGTAAATCTGAGCTAGTCTGGAGCGCACTGAGCCTGTCTGCAAGTCCAGCTCTCCCTGAAAAATGTTGCAGATAGCAGATGCATCATCGCGCTGCGCGGCTGCAAACATTTGAGCAACAGCTGATAAGGACCGTCTCAACTTTCTGCGCTGCAGGGTTGGTGATCTGAGCTCCACTCCGCGTCGAGATGGTCAAACTCCACGAAAAATGATTTTATGAAAGAATTTGTCTCCTGTGCATTTCCCCGTGTCACAATAAAAAAGGGACACGTGTGAATTGTTTCTTCTCCACTGTTAGTAATCCTGTGAAGACTCCAGTGGTTCATGGAAATGCGTCGTGGCTCCAGAAACCCTCTCAGCTCTTCTTTTCTCCTCCTGACTCCATCACACGGACTCTTCATTCCTGCGCCTCCGGTGCAGATTTTCCATTTTAATTCCTCACATTCCTCGGCCAGACGAGAAAACAATGAGATGTGCAATTTCTAATATGTTTCCCATTAAGTGCCAAGCAGCGTCCCACAATGCTGCCCTCAGTCTTCGGGGTGACACCTCCAGCTGTGAGGCCGAACCAGAGCGCTTTTATGCCGCAGAGGGAGAGGCATCTCCAGCGGGGGGGGGAACCATATGGTGCACACGAAGCCAAAATCTTTTTTTTTTTTTTAATGATATATTTCAGGATGGTGAAATTTGCAAACCGCTTTTTTTGCGCAAGATCAACCCCTAAAAGACCGAATAAACTTTTAGAGAAACTTTTTCAAAACTTACAAAACTCAATTGTAGTAAAAAAGTGATTTAAATGACGACAAAACCCCCAAAGAAATTGATTTTTTAAAATATTCTCTCCAGTAATCGAGTAAAAAAACTTTTCAAAGGCTGCCAAAAATGTTTCCTTTAGGACTTCAATAATCGTTCAATTACCTTTTCCTAATCCCCTCTTTATAATCCTCTGGTGTAAGTATATCCACAGTGAATAGTTGGCTCCAAAAAGCGCAGCGAGGGTCCTATACAGCGGCTGTAATCCTCAGAGCTGCGCCACTGTGAGAGCATATGTGCGCCCCTCTGTCCGCGTCCGCGACCGTCCTCACAACTGCGCTCCAACCAGGCGACCTGTAACTGATTCAATGTTACAGTCCTCCTCCTCCTCCTCCTCCTCTGAACCCCCTCTCCCTCCCCCCTCTGAAAAATCATCTGGCTCAAAGTAAATAACTCTCAGGAAATGACACCCCCTCCCTTCCAGAGCTGGACCCCTTTTTCAGAGTAAGAGCCTCAGTTTTAGGGAGAATGTCCCGCCGAAACAAGACGAGAGGTTTGGGGTTTGTAGGAGTTTGTTCACTTACGAGAACTTTTCAGGGGACAAGAGAAGCTCGGGGAATTTTTTTGAGGAACTTTTGTTGCATCTGATGAAGTCAAACTGTCGCTTTATTTGTACAAATGAGTATTTAGTCAGTAGACGTTTGGCACATGTCTTCTTCTGAGCCATGAAAGCAGCTTTTCTGCAGGATGAACTCTGTGAATGGACTCATGCAGCACGGGGCAGCGCAACGCGGGACGCATAGAGGGCGCTCCAACACCATCAAAACACAGGCCACATCATCCCCCCCTTCTCTCACTGGCGTGCCCCCCCCCCCCCCCCCCCCCCACACACACACTCACACACACACACTCACACAAGCACTTTCATCATTACGCAAAGGGGCCAAAATGCAGGAGCCTCGTGCTCGAAGGAGCTTCAAAGGTGAACTTCAAATATGAGGTGTAGGTCGAAAATGAATCTCCGTGATTCAGATTTACATTTTGACTGAAAACAAGAAGCCTTAAAGTGAGTAAAATAACACCAGCACACCAATAACACAATAACACAGCAAGGTCCAGGCCCCTCAAAACAAAATCTTCATATCCAGCAAATCCGAGTCAGATGGATCCCTGAGGGCATGCCGGAGCAAGTGGATGAGTTCTGAAATGTTGATCAGTGAACATAGACAGAGGGCAGATGATCAGATCTTGCTACAACAGAAGAATTTGTTCTTTTAAAATGATTTCTAAAAGAAGTTTGAGTAACTGTCTAAATGAAACCATATCTGTCCTGGAGAAGTTTGGATGAGTGGATGAAACTGTTCTTCACAGCTTCAGACAGCCAGGAGCTCCTCGAGCTGTTTGCCAATGTCCTTTTGGTAATGAAGAAGAAATAAAGATCAGATATTTGATTTAATCTGCTGTAACTGATGACACAATCATGATGCAAAGGGGGGCAGCATGATTGTGTTCTTGTTGTACATGTGTGGGTTTTTCCTAAGTTCTGCTGTTTCCTTCCACACACAAAAACATGCCTGTTACAGTGATGGTAACTCTCAACTATATGTAAGTGCCTGATATGCTTTTCTCTGTGTATCAGCGCTGTGATTGGCGGGTGAGCAGAACAGGCTGTACTTCATGTTTTTAATCCTGATATGAGGGTTATTAAAGAACATAGACTGTTGAGGGGTTTGCTTTCCTTTTCTGAAACAGTTTTTGGATTAGATGCTGTTTTTCTAACCGTAATACCAACCATAACTCATATTTGAATTATAAAAACATGTTGCAGAAGTGGGTTGAACTGGCTAAGAGTTTCAAATCTATATATGTAAGTAAAGAGTGTGCAGGAGTTAAGCTGCAATACTGTAATGCAACATAGAAGCACTGTCTTTATTGCACCAATGGATTTATGACCTGTTCAGATGAAAACGTTTTGGGGCACCTGAAAACGCAGATACAATTACAAACTCATGCTTGAATTCATCTCCACGTGGACAGACTCCAAATCAAAGGAAAAATCTCCATAAAACAAGCAACACACTTTTTAAAAAGTACATATGTGTCTCTAAAAATGACTCGTCCAAACTTTTCCATTTTATACATGAAATATATACAATGTTTTCAGAGTACATCTGTTAAAGTCATTCTCAATAACAGGGTTTTAATAGTTTTCTAATCTTTTTTGTCCAAATTTATCAGTGTTATTTAGATGTAAGCAACCTTTTACAGCAATTTCCTGCCATATTGTTGACTAAAAAAGAGAAAGTTGTACAAATAGGTTGAACACACTAAACCATAGAAGTATAATTTAGGAATAAGGAGCAATAGAAGTACAATTTAATCATTAATTGGCCATTAACATGGCTTTCATGATGCAATTTAGACAATATCTACAGAATTAAATAACGATTTTGAATTAATTTTACTGTTTCAAAGTTCAGTCCTTGTAAGTATTACCTTTTGTTCTGGTCTGAGTTACTACTTTACTTTAATTAAATGTTGCCAACCTAAATGTGCAATTATACAAACTTCTGTCTGTTTTGGTCAGAAATATTCCTGAAGTTCATGAAGGTCCACTGGTCCTAAAGGTCTTAAAACGTTTGAATATGTCAATAATCTGGTCCAGTAGGCAGGAGGTCGATCTTTGCCTGCGGCCCTTTAATTATTCAGTCCGCCCCTGCACGTACACGGACTTCTCCCTCAGTAATTAGCCTGATAAGTTCCTCATCAGCGCATCTTTCTTCTCGATTCTGCAGAAAACAAAAGGACTCGTGCTTACGGGCGCCCGTGCGTCAGCTGCTCACCGAGTCCTCACCCACAGCCGTTACTTCTGTCCCCCCGGGGCTCCACCGACGGGCTGCGGAAGAGCAATGAGCACCAATGAATCACCTTCTGCGGGCACAGAGGGGCATCAGACCCGCTGTCTCTGCGTGGAGCAGCCGCACAGCCCGGGGCCCTTCAGCCCCCCCAAACTGTGCAGCCGCTTTGGCGCAATTACTTCCACATGTTGCAGAAAAGAACAGCGTCCTTGTTCTCCAAACAAAGGATCGTAACTTTCGGAAGACCTTAAACCGCGTCGAACCTCGGAGGGGTTTTGTCTCCTCGCTTCAAAACCCCCTTTACTCAAAACCAGGTAAGATTAAAGCCTCGAGGTGCCTCTACAATAATAAAGGCCAAATAATAGCTTTATTTATGAGGCACCGTTATGAACAGATTTTCACAAGTGCTTCAACGGACAAAGCAAATACAGGAGAATAAATATTTAACCCGAATGAATCAAATTATAGGAATTAAAGTGACAAGAATGAAAGATGAAAGAAACAATAAAGAACGATAACATGACAATAACAATAATAAAATTACATTTTTATTCAATGTTTAGTCATTTTTAAGGAAGAAATACAGGTTTTAAATTAGAATAATTGTAGGTTTATGTAAAGGGATATATATTTTTGACTTTTATCTGCATTATTTAAGCGCTAAATCCGTGATTTACTCTTCAGAAGTCGATGATCCCCGTCTAGTCTTCACTGAAAGTTATAAAATCATAATTTTACTCTAAATAACACCGTATTAATGAGCTGTTAACACCCTAAAAGTCTGCATCTGAGCACATTTTCACATCTGCTGACACAAACATGCTTCACCCTTTTCTCCTGTCGTTCCTTCATTTGTCCACTTGGGGGCGTTTGAAAAAAAACGACACTCATACAGCAGTTTATCACATCCTTAAAAAAACAGTATTAACAACCAAAACACCATCACTTCTGAGTCAAAGGACAGATTAAGGATGATTTCTGTATCATTGTGAGCATCCTTATTGTCCAGATAGAGGCCTGAAGCTAAAAGAGAACAAACGTTACATGTCAGCACTTATCATAAAATGTCTGAATAAGCAACCTTTCAGTTGCTGTTAATGTTTTATGAAAGTTGTCTTTCAGCCAAAAAAGTGAATGTGATTGTTTTAAAAATAGTATCTACTTATGTTGAAATGTGTATAAAATGACCTCATTTACAACACGTTTGCACAATTACAACCAAAATTACATCTTTTCTGTGTGAAAACAAACCAAGAGTCTAAAAGCAACTCTTTAATTTTAGTCTCTTATTCCAACTTGAAAAAAACTAACACTTTGAAATATTTTGTTTATCTCCTCATCAAATTTTTTTATGCATCCAAAGTCAACCAAAATATCAAATAAGAACATTTTGAGCTTTTTCAAGACCTCTGAACAGAAACCAATGAAACAGACTTTTTCTCACAATTGTCTAAAAACAAACTGAAATGATTTTTTGTTTGTTTATTTTAGTGTGCACTATTTTTGTATCAACTGAATTCATTTTCAACATTTTTTTCTACAGCTGTGCGATTTATTAAAACTTCAGGAAAGCTACAGTGTTAAAATATCACTTCCCAGATCAGCCACAGAGCAGATACACGACACCAGTCAGTCAGAAACATGTAGTCTTGTTTTTTTTTTTTTTTGAAATCAGCCTCTGAATTGATTAAATTTGTATGAAATGACTTCATTTACAACACGTGTGTTGTGTCATTCTGTACTAAGAGAACCAAAAGTCAGGAAGTGTCAGCACATGTGGTGTCCAACGTTAAACTTTAACTTTTTATGTATATCTTTAAGTCTTTTTTATGCTGTTTAATGTCACACCATGTGGATGATGAGCTCCTCACAGCACTGCTCTGAAGCTGTCTTCCTTAAATCATATAGATGACACAGTCTGTGACCTTTTATTATTTCTGTTTAAAATAAACTCAGAGGGTTTTCCTCACCGATCTATTCTCTGTCATGCTCTAAAGACATGATCAGTCAGCTGAAACCGAAGTATTGACCTTTTTCAGGAGCCAATCTTCCAATAATTTACTTAAAATGATCATGGCATGCCTGACACTCATGACAGCTCTGCAGCAGTTTGACAGGAAGTGTTTTTGTGTTTGAAGATGAGATTTATGTCTAAAAATGACTTTCAGGATGTTGTGGCCTCAGGGTGAAGGGACCTCAGGGAGCTGTCCAAAGTGCTGAAATATGACTGCACCTACACATCTATCTATCTATCTATCTATCTATCTATCTATCTATCTATCTATCTATCTATCTATCTATCTGTCTGTCTATCTGTTTGTCTGTCTGTCTGTCTGTCTGTTGGCCCAAGTCTATCAATTTGTCCATCCAATCTTTTCCATCCATAAAGCCAAAAGTGTGTTCCTACTGTACAGTAGGTCACTAATTCATCATTTCAATGTCAGTACAGAATCTTTTTCACTTTGTTTTTTCTCTATGAAGATCTTCCAGAGCATTTTGAAGACCTTAGATCTTCTTGTTCGGGTCAGCGGTCCCTCCTTAGGACAATAACTAATAATCAAAATCATTTTAGATGCATCACTCATATTATATGCTCTCCTGCAAAACTTCATCAGAAAGACCTCAAGAGCTCCAGGCCTGAGGTGGTAACCCATCGACAGTTTGCCCAATGAGAACCCCCAGCAGAAACAGATCAGTTTATTGGTGTAAGTCATGCACCATGTTTGGGCTGATTCATTATTCTACAGTAAGAGTGCCAGTCATGTACCAGAGAAGTGCTGACCTAATTAATGACTCACGATGCTGTAAACCAGCATAAATGATGAGTCCTGTAGCATGATTTAACAAATAATTTAAGAGGTGATCAGTGAAGAGTTAAAGGTAGTGAGTTAAAGATTTAGATGGAGGCCAAATAGGTTCACATTTACCAGAAATACTGTAACAAAAACTAAAGGTAAATACAAACCCAGTCAACAGCAGCACTACCTCCAAGAAACTAAGACAAATTAAAGGCAGCACAAAAACTAAATCAAACGATGTATTACACAAAGGAAATGAAAACACATGCAAACTTGATAGCTCACGCAAAACTGATCTACTAACAAGGTGCACTGAGGATTGCGTCTGTCAAATGAGTAAATTGCATGCGCAGACCATTTAGCATGTTTGCCTTCATGAATATGCAGAATACATGCAGATGATCAGAACGTGCAAAATACTGGGAGGAGGAGATGCAAATGTAATCATTTAGCACCCACAATATGATTTATCAAACCCCAAACTGATTCCGTGCTGTGTTTTTGCCTCTATATTTAACACGTTTTAAAGGAAAGTGTAAACTGGCACAGTGTTACGCAAAGATTGCTGTGGTCATCGTGGCAAGAAACAGGGGTCCCATTAACCGAATATTGTCTGACGCTGACTGAATTTTTTGATGAATGACGTGAGGATTTGGAGGCTGTCTGTCATTATGATGGACAGGGAAAAGAAGGACTATTCAGTGTGCCATCCTACTCATGTAGACACACGTGTAAAGTAAACCCTCTCTGTTTTGTGCTCTTAATACACTGTGGAGGAGGTCATTTAAACTATGTAAAAAAGATCACCTTCATAGCCATAATCACTCCGTTTATCACTAAGAGCTGACTGCATCACACTCTCCACGCACTAACAGTGGGTTTGGGAGCTGTGAATGCTTAAGGTCAGTCACAGGGTGCCGGAGCTGCCCGTGCGGCTGCAGATTTTTCTCTCACTACAGCTTGTGCTTGCAATCACAGTAAATCATCTTTTCAGTTATAGGTTAGAAGTGTTCTTCACCTGATTATCTTATTATTTTTCTCAATGCAGATAAATCGATTGTGCAGATTTTCAGTATTTAAATACATTTTCCTAACTTTACGTGCAGATTTACAGACTAGACATGATTTTATAAGTTGTATGATATCAGGTTTAAGAAAATGGTTTGTTTCTGAACAATGTGGTTGGGGTAACACCTATGTTTCAAAAAAGTAGGCTGAACAGCACTGAAAGTTGGGATGTTTTGAAATTTTAAGCGCTGAATCACAACTGACTACACTGCTTGTGCCGTGACAGATCGGTCAAAAGGTCACTTTATAAATCATAAAAACCCCAAAACCTGCAATCTCACACTTGCATATATCATCCTGCACAGAAACACACACGTGCTCCGCTGTCAGTGCGGAAAAAGGACGTTAAAGATAAACGCTCAGTGTGTGTATGTGTAACTGTGAGACTGCTCTTCACATGAAAAGTTATTGGTGATGAAGCTGTGTAACTATGTCAATGCTGTCATTTAGATTATGTTTAATTGGAATCAGGAAAGGAAAATTAAAAATGACAGATAAAAATATGGCAGGAGGGAGAAGTGACGAACTTGTCCGTCAAAATGACAGACAGCCAAAAAGGTTACTGCAACCTCTGGTCAGAAATAAAAATAGAGACATATCGATGTCTACCCAGCAATGCCAGTGTTAAGCTGTGTGCTTTTCACAGATGGCCTCCCAAAGTTGCGTTTCTTCTGGCAGCGCTGAGATGTCTCTGCTGGAGTTCACCAGTGTGTTTATTTGCCTCTAACTCCATGGCTTCAAACTTCATTTTTCCTTTACGGCCACTCTGCTCTCCCGAACTCTCTATGGTGACAGGTGGGGGTCCTCCTTTAAAGAGGGTGGTGCGCACCACTTTTGCGCCTGTTATCAATCGCACAGTCATAGTAGATCACCCGCAACACACCTACTTATGGCATGTGCAATTTTTTAGTTTACACACTCAATTTAGCGCTTGTTATTTGTGATCTTAGTAGATCAGGCCCATTGAGTTAAGTTAAAATGCCCCTCCTCTCTGTCTCTCAAACACTCTTGAAAGCCCAACACGACATAAAAGATGGCACTGGTGTGTCTGGCTTGCCATCTGATGCTGTCAGTCTTTGTGTTGTTTGTCCTGTTCTGGCGTCTGTCACGAGGACCATGAACTCTCTGCTGGTTTATGAACGCCATCAGCAGAGATGGCAAGTAACCAAGTACAAATACTTTGTTACTGTACTTAAGTAGATTTTTCAGGTACTTTGTACTTTCAGAAGTATTTATTTCTCTGACAACTTTTGACTTTTACTCAGGCCTGATATTTTCCATTTAAAGTGTGGCTTTTACCGTTGTTGTCTGTCAGTTATGTCATTTTGCAGTTCAGCCGATGTCCATGTGAACATTTGATCTAAATGCCTTCCGAATGGCTCAGCGTCTTTGGGTGTGCGCTCCTCCATGGGCCGGTGAGCGTAAAGACGCAGACAGACAATCATTGCAGGGACAGTGAGGGATCATCAGACACTTTGTGTGATTTTATAATTTCAAACGGTGTTTTGACAGATCATGTGCCCTGTTTAAGTGAACACAAAGACTTTGAAAAATGACAGTCAGCCTTCTGATGAATCAAAACACAACATTCTTCATCAGTCCAGCTCTGAGCCTCTGTTTCACTCACTCACTGTTTTCTAAATGATACATTCATCCTGAGGTTTCCTGCATCATGTATTGTCCATGATATAAAAACAATCTTTGAAGGATCAAGCTCCAAGTACAGTCTACTAGTGCTGCGGTTCTCAACCTGTGGGTGGAGGCCTATAAGTGGGTCTCAAAGCTGTTTTCACTGGACAGTGTATAAATCAGGTGAAAATGTGGCAAACATGTTTTCAGTGTATGGAGGCCCTAAGAGGACAAACATCCATCACAGTATGTCAGAGTATACCCACTAGAATAAACCAGACGCAGGAGGAGACACTGCTGTCTGTGTGTGTGTGTGTGTGTGGGTGTGTGTGTGTGTGTGTGTGCGTACGTGCAAGCCTGCGCATGTGGTGTGTGTGTCAGAGCAGGTCTGTCACTCCGCACAGTGAGAAACAACTGTTGCCTGATGTGCTATTAAAAAAGTGTTATTAAAGGGGTTGATTAAGAGTTGGGCCTATGTGCATGATTTGTGACACCATAGTTTAGAAGCTAATCCTGGTCCAAAATTCAGTGTTCAGAAGTGTGGTGTGTTAACCTTAAGTGTGCAATACAAATGTCTAAAGGACTAGTGAAGTACATTAGGATACTAGGCAGGTAGTTTTTGTTCAGACAATATCATTGCTAAAGTAGATTCCATATAAATTATCCTGTTTAATAGCTTTGCAGCCAGTGAATCATGCAATAGAAATACTTTTTACTTTTTAAAGTACTTTTGAGTACATTTCAGAGCCTGTACTTTTTACTTGAGTAGATATTTGGATCAGTACTTTTTACTTTTTACTTTTACTCAAGTCGTTTTTTTACAAAGGTATTTTACTTCTACTCAAGGGAGGAATCTGGGTACTTTTGCCATCTCTGGCCGTGAATTATAAAAAATCAAAGCCAGTGCGGACTTTTTGGCCAAGTGTGACCTGACTGGACCCAAGACTTTTCCTCCCCATACCTAACAGGTATCCCACCACACCTGTTGCGCGCTGGAGCTTTGATGTAGATGCAGAGGAACACGCAGTGGCCAGCTAGTCAAGTTTAAAGCCTGGCTGGCCCTTTCTCCTGGATTAACTCAGTCCCCCTGCTGTTTTTTGCCAGAATATGGAGCATATTTTTGCCACTATGCCTTGCAGCACACCATGATTCCAGTTGTCACTTGGCTGCTACTCGCTATTGGCCAGCATTGCTGATGAGGGCTGTGAGGGCTGAGAGCTCTTGCGCTGCGTCGTGCTGCACTGTCAGCGGTGCTGACCCTGTTCATTTGTCAGCTTCATTTTCTTGTTTATTAATTGATTTGATCATTTGTTTGTGTTATTTTCATTGCAGTTTTACAGTTTTTCACACTACTTTGTTTTTGAATGTTTCACATTTTGCAAGTTTCAACAACCTTATTCTGTTTATTTATTTATTTTGAGTGTGAGTTCATGCAATACATGTAGCGCTGTTTGTGTGTGAGAGAAAGAGAAAGAAAGAGCGAGAAAGACTGAAAGACAGGGAAAGAGAGAGAGTTAAGGACAGAGAGAGAGAGAGAGAGAGAGTGAAATCTGGAACCTGCTCAAATAAAATATTTCTCTTCCTTTCACTTTCTTTTTACATTTCCAAACAGTGGAAAAGCAGTTGCAGATGTCAGATGATTGTACTTTTAAGTGTATTTATTGTTTTCTGAAGATGTTAACTTTTTTTTTACTTGAAGTGTAGGCCTTCAGTTGTTTTAGGCCGGGACCTCTTTAATTCAAGAAAAAGAAGAGAAAAATATTCAGTCAGTGCTCTGTATGCACTTGTTTTTTTGTTTGTTTTTTTTTTCTAAAAAGAACCACCTTTTATTTATTATTTTCTAAAGATGCTGACTTTTTTACTTGAAGTGTAGGCTTTCTATTCTTCAGACTGGGACCAATTAATTTAAGAGAAAAAAGGGTTCTTCGACTCTCTTTGCACTTTTATTTTATTCTGAGGTTTTTGTTTTCTTCAATCTGAAAAAAAGGGCTAAAATTGATTTGCCTGGGACTACTTTTATTTTTGGTAAAAGAGCTAGCTGTGCATTCAGTAACACATATCCTGCATTGAAAACTGACAATAAATATTTTTGAAACAAAAAAAATGCACTGGAGCACAGGCAGTGGAATTGCTCTGATAGACCAGAGTGGGAGCGAAGTGCTCCGCAGTACGATTCAAGACCGCTTTCGGGTTATGTGAAATTTGGGGGTTAGAGTGGTTTAGGTCATATATGTCTGAGAGATGTTTTTTATTTAGACTTGGCAACTCTGCATCGTCTTCTGCCCCCCTATCCTGAGGAGCTCCCCAAGGCTTAATTCTTGGACCTATCCTTTTTTTCCCTGCATCTTCTCCCCCCTTGGGTTAATTTTTAAAAAACATGGACTATCCTACCATTTTAATGCAGATTGCCAAATCTATCTGCCTCTTAAAAGAGATGCTAGCAGCTCACTGATGCCTCTGCTAGAGTGCTGAGAAGACATAAAAGCCTGGATGGTTTCACACTTTCTAAACCTAAACCAAAGTAAAACCAAACACCAGTCTGGTCTCAGCTGGGACAGTCCTTGTAGGCTTATGTTAAACCAATCGTGACCAACACTGGAGTCAAAATGGACTGGGATTTTAAACTCGACAAGCAGATTAACTCTGCTGTAAAATCTAGTTTTTATCATTTGAGGCTTTTATAAAAAAAAATCTGTTTTATCCTTTAATGATTTGGAGCAAGTGATTCATGTTTTTATTTCTGCCCGTTTGGGCTGCTGTGATGCACTCTATACTGGAGTCAACCAGGCCGCTCTTGCACACCTGCACTTAGTCCAAAACGTGGCTGCTCGTCCTTTAACAGATTATCACCTTTAACACATTATCATCATTCTAGCCTCCCTTCACTGCCCCCTGTCCATTTTAGAATGAATTTTAAGATTTTATTGTTTGTTTTTTAAGGCATTAAATGGGCTGGAGCCTCAGTAGATCTCAGACCACTTTCATGTTATGCCCTCAAGCTCTCTGAAGTCTGCTGATCAGCTTCGTCTTGTCGTCACGTAAACCAAGCTGAAAACTCGGGGTGGCTGCACTTTTTCAGCAGTAGCCCCTAAACTGTGGCTAGGATAGTTTCTCAAGTGAATGCAGCACCCATCTGCATGTTAAAGCCTCACATGTTAAAGCCTACAAATGTAATGGTATGTTCAATTACTTTTAGTATTTATCATGATGGAGAACGTCCATAAGAAAACATATGTATCATAGATGGGCAGCACGGTGGAGCAGTAGGATGTGCGTGTGCCCCGCCTCCCGCCCAATGTCAGCTGGGATAGACTCCAGCCCCCGTGACCCCAAAAAGGATTAGAGGTGTAGATGATGGATGGAAGTTTTAGGTCATTAACACATGTCTGATATTTGTTACAAAAAGTCAATATCATAATCACTGATGTCTTCATGTCCTCTGCTGTCCAGACTGACGTTGATTATGAACCAAAGCGACTGCATCCTAAACTCTGCTGATGTTTAATATTAATCCCAGAAGCACTTTTCAAATGTGTTTGTACTGCATTAGCTGAATCATTTTGGTTAAGGCATGGTGATTTTCTGAGGGTCATTTCTGTCCCTCTAATGAAAGCTCTGGGTGCTAGCTTAACAGCCTGTTTAAATTCATAATCAGTTTGCTTTGAAACAACACTGAAGATTTTCAGAGAAATATAAAATTGCAGACAAAATGACCCCACTTGTTCATTTTTGTCCAGTTCATGCATTACCTGGTCATACCTATAAAACAACCAGAATAACACAAAGTTATGTCTCTACCTATGAAATACAGCTACTATTATTAATGTATAAAATAATTCAGATTTTAGAGGTTAATTGACTTTCTCACATAAAGCAATCACTTTATTAGTTTTAGATAGTGAGTAAAAAATTAATTGATGGTTCATCCTGCAGCAATTCATGACAGTCATCTTGAGTCCTGCTTAAAGTTAAGCACTTCTGAATTATTTTATGAGGCCATTAATGTGAAAAATGAAACCATTGGAGTCGTTTTTGCTGCCAGAAAACACAAAAGGAACAAAATAAAAAAGTATAATAACACAAAAGTGATAAATTCTCCTGCATGTGAGTGTGACTGACCTTTTTAAGGAGTCTGATTTATCCACTTGACCTTTAGTTTTATAGGGTCACCATTATGAATACCAAACAGCAACCCCCCTCCCCCCAGCACAGAGATATATTAGCACCTAAAAAACACAACAACACATCAGCCCTGAAATAACTCAAACAATACGGGCATCAATAGCTCAGTTATTTCACTGTGTTCAACATTTCTTTCTGCCCATATTTTAAGCCACAGCACGAGGGTGGTAAAAATCATCACCACCACATTGTAGGTATTTTGGAGACAATTTTTATTTAAGGCCTTGTTATTCACATTAGGAGTGACACATTTTTAAAAACATAGCACCGCCAAAGTCAAATTTGCCTCAACTTCAAGTGACAATGACCTAGTGCTCATGTTAATAATCTAAACAGGAAAAGAGGGAATCGCTGCAGGAACATCTGAGTCTATAAGAGCGAGGAGCACTTGTTGATTCCAGTGTTTGATGAAGGAGCTGAAACTGAACCTCAGTGGCTTCAGGACCATCTGGCAGAAACACCATCATCATCCTGCAACTCCAACACCATCTTCATCCAGACATCTTATGTTTATCCCTTTTGGTGTCGGGGGGATCTGGAGCCTATCTCAGCTGACCCTGAACCTGTCACCAACCAATCACACAGCCACACAGGGAGACAGACAACCATTCACACTAACTCTGGTCTGTGTGCCCAGACAGAACCCACACATGCACGAGGAGAACGTGCAAACTCTGCACAGAAAGGCCCTGATAAACACACGGATTGAACCAACAACCTTCTTGCTGTGAGGCACCACATGCTGTCACTGTGCCACCCTTCATTCACATTGTCTTGAAATGCATTAACCTCATTTTTATGGTGACTTTGTCATATAAATTGGGAAGCAAACACACAATCAAGAGGTAATCCAAGATTAATGTTTGACTGTGATGTAAGCCAGTGTCTCTTTGGGCTAATTGGTGACCCTGGTGGTATGGATCAGGAGGACTGATGTTCTTACGTTACTTATGTATGCAAATGGCTTAGCAGTTATGTCTTTGAAACAGGCAGCACAGGATTGAACTACTCTTTGGATGTGTACAAATATGGCAATCGGACCACCCCAGTCAAAAAGGATGCACATACCCTGACATATGGTACTCAAGAGAGCTTCATAAATGTAGTTTAATGTTAACTATTTATCAACATGACAATCTGCCGTGTTTCAAAGGACAAACTAGAAAAGCACTCAGAGAGCGCAGACCTCCGCCAAGCAGCTTCAGTCCACTTTGGTGAAAATGGTCCTATCTGGCAATGTTAAAGAATCCTTTAAAAAATTCCTGTTTTCGGGTGGTGATCTGGATCAGTCCCAAAATCTAATCATTTCTTCCTTATCCCATTCCACACATTTCCTGAAAATGTCATCCAAATCCGTCCATAACTTTTCAAGTTATCTTGAACACAGACAGACAGACAGACTAACCAACGCCAGCAAGAACATAACCCTCTTGGCGGAGGTAACAAATCCATTCATAATGCTTTATAGACGATGGGTGAACTGCGGTTCATGTATAAGACTTTCTCACAATCACTAAAGTTCAGAAGATATTTTAGTTTTCATATAATGATTGCCCCAATTCACCCGTATTCTTTCTCCATCGGAGACGCTCTGTTTGGTCTATTGTCTTTTAAAAGGACAGTTCAGGGTTTTTGAAGTGGGGTCCTATCAGGTTCATGCATTAGCCTGAACTTAAGCCACAGTGACAGAGATCAGCTCTGCATCTGAACAGGAAGACTTGGCACAGAAGCTAGGGCTACTGATTGGGTCAAGGTTTCTGAGTTATTTAAGGAATTCCAGGCGAAAACAAGTCACAGAAACTTTGTAGGATGATCATTACACTTGTGGTGGGAGGATGGGTTGCACCATGTACAGAAGTACTACAAAAACAAAGCAGCTTGCTAATGGAAAAGTTAGATGCTGTAAATGTGTTAAAAACAGCCTTCACTGTTTCTGCAGCTTGTTTTCACCAACAATTCTTTGAATGATGCAGAGTCAGTGGCCACATCCACAGTAACATACAGCCCTGCCTCCTGTGACGATTCTAACAGTACAGACACAGAGCTGATCTCTGTCGCTGTGGCTTCAGTTCATGTTCCTCGTCCAACACCACTTCAAAAATCCTAAACCATCCCATTCAGGCCTCTTTCTCACATGGGTCCAGTCTGGCAGTCAGTCCAGCACTACCAAAGGGCTTATAATGCTGATTAAATACTGGTATGACATCATACTGGTAGGTCTATCAGGGGGGCTAGGGGACAGCTGCTCGTGCTGTTCGGAGTGAAAGGGAGAAGTCCTGCTGTTGCAGACTTTTTGTCTTGTGTAACAAAGTACTCTATCTTCAGAGGTGACATTTAAAACACACTTACATGCATATAAAACTAAAAATGCCTAATATAGGTTTTTTAATCTCACAACTCATCATGAAAAAGATCTTCTTCTCCTCATTGTTTTTCTCATGGCTCACCATAATCCTCTGCTTTAATTTTTATTTACAAAAATATCTCAATAAGACGACTAACACTGGACTTAACTGAGCATGACCTAGATGCACGTTACCACGGGGCTTGATGCTGAAAAATCTTAAACTCCAATTATTTGAAATTTAAGCCATCAAAGTGACTTACAGGACAGATGTTCATCTCCAGATCTGGGTGCACTGCTCCGTCAGCCTGGATGTTTAGATGTAAAACACGATCCAGATTTATCGCTGATGAACAGCCCTGCTCCACCCTCCTCCACACCAACACTTCAGCTTCTTCAGCCTCTGTCCCTCCACATGAGACAGCAGCTGCAGCCTCCTGAAAAGAGCTCTTATTAATTGTCTTTTGTCATGCATAATTGCTGCTGGTTCAATGGTGGCCTGACGTCTTTGGAGTGGACTCGTTTGTCTGTGCATTAGTAGGTATGTGTGCTCCCCTTTATCTGAGGGCTCTGGCCTGTTCTATTCACTAAATTTAGTTTAAAACGGAAATAATGAAGACTTTTTAGAGATAATAAATCTGACCTGGACAATCTGATGAACTTTAAAAATGATCTTACAAACTGAGGTAGAAGAGGAAGTCTGCTAAAAACTGCAGATTATTCCTTTATGGATTACTTCAGATGGATCCCACAGTGTTTAGACAGCACAAAACAGTAGGCAGTGTTAGACGAGGAGGTGAAACTGAAGAGGACTTTTCCTCACTCCCTCAGTTTCACCAACTTTTTTGTGCTGTTGCGACTGACAGGAAAATTGATAGTGGCATTTAAGAATCTTTGAATAAGAAAATAATACTCTTTCAAATCATTAAGCTTTTCATCTATAATGTTCTTCTTTAAAATGTTGGCCATTAGAAGATGGGCCATTAGAAGGACATTTGAGAATTTACCTGCAGTCTAAATTACCATCAGTGGGAGAATACTGTTGGAATTCTACAGATAGTTAAGCAACACTAAGATGCCATATTTTACTCCTTTCTCTGGTGCCCAATGTCCCAAGAACACTTTTCAAGTCTTGCCTAAAAAACACTTAGATATTGGATCAACACATGCCTATAGACCCTTCAGTTTCAGCCCTGCTCAGAAAGGGCCGCTTTATTGTAAATCCTTATTTGCAGTGTCTGATCATGCCCCTGAGGAATTGGATTTGCTTTCCAGTACTGTGCTCATAAGTTTACTGTGACAGCACAGCCCTGCCCAGACATTTTCTTTCCAGTGGTGCCATTGTGTAAACAGGCCATGGGCACATACTTCAAAAGTGGGTATTGCATGATATGGAGCCTTTAAAGCAATATAACTGAAATAAAGGGGACAAGCCAAAACTTGGAGACAAAGCTCTGACACTGTCCACAAAGAACAAAGAAGTTGAGAACATTTTTTCAAGTTGGAGAAACTGGTGAGGAAACACCTGCTCCACGGCATGTTCATCCATTTTCAGAATTACGAGAATTATTCTCTCCACTTTTTAGTCATAGACATGTTCTATTTTTTGTCAGAACATGTCTATGACTAAAAAGTTTTGCAGAAAAGTTGCACATATAGCGATATATAGCCCTACCTCCACCTGCCAACACCTGTTTGGAGTAGTGGATGAGACAGGGTTAGATAGGCGGTTATGCCGCCTGCGCGTGTGGTCACATGGACACAAACGGAGAAGTTCTTGGTGTTTCTGTGTTCCACAAAGTTTTTGCTTTGCTGAAAAAGGACAGTCTCCCAAACTCTAGAGGGCAGTGTTCATATTGTATTACTTCTGACCATTTTGTTGTCCACATCTGTTTATTGACTGTTGATGAAGCCATGCAGCATCAGCTGTTTCATTACCAAAGGAGGCTTTGGCGCACGTTCTGATCCAATCGGTTGGTACAGCCATACACCAGGGTGTAAAATTAACTTTTTACCTCACCTGCCATTGGCTAGTGACCTCCAAAAATTTAAAGGCCAAAAATATTTTTCACCAGTCCAAAAAAAAAAAAAGCCTTATTTGATTTAAAATGATTACCATATGCTTTTATTATGAAAATCCAACTTAAGCATCACTTAAAGAATACAGTTACGTACAGATAAAATTAGATTATTGCTATGTCATCAGGTTATACTTCATTTCAAGGTGACTGCTGCATCATCCTGTATTATAAATATTCAAAAGTGCAGCCTTTGACTCAGTGAGGCAAATGTCTGTCTTACAGCTTTAACAGGACCGCTCAGGAAAAGGAAAATGAATAAAAAAACATCAACTGGGATTGAGTCTAAATGAAATGAACTCCACAGAATGAACTGTTTTCAACTCTACTGTCCTCGTGGCTCAGGTAATCACCACATCATCAGCCTCAGAGTCACACAGGTCTGAGTCTGTCAGCAACCTACTTGGAATGATCCTTAAAATTAGGCCTCCGACCTCTTATGCAGTCAGTGTGCCACAACTGGACAGCAGCACTGGGATCAAACTCAGAAATGGGTGGAGATGAGAGCTGCACGAGCAGAAAGTCAGACAGTGTGTCTGCCTTTAAGCTCGACTGCCAGTCTGATTTCACCACCTTCATGATGTTAAAGCCTCTCTCACAGTCGGCGGATGATGCAGGAATGGTGAAGATGAGATCTATCAGTTCCAGGACATTAAGACAGGTGTCCCTGTAAAGCCGGTTGACGTCCTCAGGTCAGAGTTGTCAGCAGCTGGGGCTCAAGGTAAAGTCTGGCTTTGAGCAGGGTCCACTCATCGGGGATGTGTTCACGAGACGATAGAACAGGGTCAGCGAGCACATCAATTTGTGCATCACCAAAATCTGAAAGATATGATATATATTACATAGTGGCAGTGATGGCTTAATAGACTTAGTTTTAGTTGTTCTGTTCACTGAGCTTGATCTGATGAACCCACCTGCTTCATGGCCAGTTCCTGAAACTGACCAGCTTTGTTGCCATCATAACATCTGAGCTGCCATCTTTGAACCTGTCTCTGATGCTCTCAATAAGCCTGTCCAGCAGCTGCTCCTGACATGAGATGAGGACCCTATCTTCACCTCCCTGACCCCTGGGCCTGGCCCTTCCACTTGTCAGGGAAACTCCCTTGAACACTTTGTCCTGGGTGGCTTTCATCATTGGTCCTACTCTGAGGATTAAAAATCCCACTTCACTATACTACACTTTTTCCTTACAACACTACCCAAATGTATCTATGATTAGTTTGCACACTGAGCAAAACATTATCATAAAAAGCCACACCTGGTCTTGTAACTCTCCAATACAGCATGTGTGGAGCTCAGACAGCTGTGGGCATCAGGGATGTCTGACTTCTGCAGAGTCTCTGATACTCTGCAGGGATGGCTCAGTGTGTCATGTAGGAACCCACTGAATCTAAGCACAACAGCTTCCTTGGCAGTTGCTCTTAAGCTCTTCGCTTTGCACTGCTGCACAGCACTTACACCTTGAACGTCTGGGGATGTGATCTGAAATTGCAGATGTGCAGGAACACACACAAATGGTCAATTTTATGAGTTCAATAGCACAATGTGATTTTGTTTATCTTTATTTTGTTGCTAATGAAATGTCACACAACTACAGAGTAACTGTTCAATACTTTGTGTAAAGGTTAACATGTCAGTGTGAGTGAGTGAGTGTGTTTGTGTGTGGGAGAAGAGAGAGAGAGAGTGTGTGTGTGACAGAGAGTGGTTTTCATCAGCATTTTGAAATATGAGCCTTACCTGGTTTGAGTGATGCATGATGGCTGGGTAGCCTCTCAGGAAGTGGTCAATGGCACGTAGGAGGTGGGCCAACCACCTTGTGCCTCCGACTCTTGTGGGCATGATCGGTGCCAGTTCCAGTGCTGCAAGCCGTCCTTGAGGTGAGAGCCATTTAAGGGACTAACATGGTAGAAGTGTCCAGACCTGTGAGGAGCTCTTTTACTTTTTTTGAAAAGGACTTTTTTTTTAGAGCTTAGCTCCAACCTGTGCGCCATACAGTGGACTCCAACTGCATATGGTCTGTCTCTCCTCAGACACTGGACCACCCCTCCAACCATCACCGCAGCTCCGTCAGTGGCTACTGCCACAATCTCAGCTTCCCACTGTTGACTGACCTTATCCATGACATCTTTGATGGCCTTTGTTGTGTTTTCTGCATCTGCCTTGTCAACTGGATCAATCCCAACAAATTTGGACTCAATTTTTCCCGCCACACTGCTTCTAACGTAGACCATCTCCTGCTCCTTCACAGCATTATCTGTTGAACCATCACTCATTATACTAATAAATTTCGCTTTCCCCAATCTGTCTTCAATTTTTTTTCTTTCCATGTCTGCTATATAATGGAGGAACACTCTGGCCTCTACTTTATTCCTATAGGTTTCCCCTACTGGCAGCTCTTTCATCTCATCCAGCCTAAAAAGATAAGAAATATTATGGGTGAATCCCAATTGTACCCCTTAGCCCTTGTCTTACCCCTTACCCCTTGGTTTTGCGCATTCACATCTAGTGAAGAGGTGTCCCAATTCTCCATAGGGCTAAGGGGAAGGGCTAGGACGAAGAGCTACACAGCCCCTGAAATGAAGACAGACCGGGACCTCACTTGAAAGTAAGGGGTATGGGAATTTCCCATAATACACCGGCCCACTGATGAAAAGGCAGAGTGAAGACCGAAAGAAGCACATAATTATAGGTAATTATTAAATCTTCAAGTAAATATTAATCATGTTTTGAATTGTTGGTCGTATTTTAAAGTTTCTCGTTACAATGGGCTAGCTTTCGCAGTTGTAGCTACAGCTATTGTCACAACTGCCTGCAACACAGCCAGTGAGCGGCTCTGGGTGATGATATAACAGGACTCGAGTGGCGTCTTGTTTCTTAGGAGCATGTTTTCATCCCTTCCCCTTGGCCCTCAAAACAGAGGGCCAAGGGGAAGTGATAAGATGAAGGGGTAAGACAAGCGGGAAGGGCTATATAATTAGGGTGGACAATGTGAATGTCACCTGAAAATGTAATGCAAATGTAAGGGACTAAGAATATGTGGTTGGAATAAAACTGTTTGTGTTATAAAACAGACAACACAGATGGAGTAAATGTATGTATAAAGTTACATATTACTTAGCATTCAAAAGGTTCTGTAAACAGGAGACAGCAGCCGACGAAAAGCGTCATTGATGTTTACGTTACTTTAACTAATATACAACAGTTCCCACTAATTTCACAGTTACTTAAGAGTTAAAAAAATCACTTGCAGATCCACTCGAAGTTGGCCATCGGCCTTCCTTTTGCCAATGCATGGATGGTCCTGAACATGGTGACCTCTGTTTCATGGATGTGCTTGTCCAGTTGAAAATCTATCCCATGACCCTTTGAAGGAGTGCGTCCAGCTGTGTGAAATTAGCTGTGCAGACAGCTGCAGATGCCCCAGTGCACCTCCTATTTTGACAGTTTTTTGTTTTGGTGGTTAAAGATGCTGCAGGCCAGTTGCAGAAATGGGTTGCAACATTTGAAGAACTGTATGAAACAAGGGGGCCTCCTTGTCAGTTCTGCCTACATGTTGCAACATTCCAGATATGCAGTGCAGACGGTGTTTTCCTTTCATATTAAAATATCTGTTGTCATCATTATGCTGTTAATCTTCACATCATTTGATTTATGGTTGGGTACATTCCCTTTAATGGGTAGGGGCATATTGGTTTTTGCCCAAGGCCTCAAGATCACTAATGCCTCCCCTGTTGCATTAATGGGTTTAAAGTCTTTTGAATCTTAATAAGTGCCAACTTTTAGATTTAAAAGTATTTTTGGAGACACCAAATCAGACATAGAAAATGTAATTAACTTTAAAATTGATTTCCCTTTTTGGTTTAGTGTTGCGGAGGAAAATCAGGGAGTATTTCCAAAAGCAGAAGCTCTTCTTATTTAAAATTCTTCTTAATACTACATTGGTCTCCCACACCTGCAAGACTAGACTCTAATTCGATTAATAGGAGCCTCAATATATATTCATTAGGTGGCTTTCCCCCCATAATAATATATGATCAGGAGCAGGACGTGAAAGGGGGCCATTTATTCCCGCTCTGAAAGGGTCTGCGTGGGACCCAAACTTCACCTGCTTCCCCTCTCAATTAGGAATGTATCCCAAACTCCGAGTTAAATTAGGCGTCAGCTAATTTCCAGTGGCCCCTCCCACGTAATCCCCCCTCAGAGTGTCTCCATTTGAGCGTGCCCCCTTTAATTCAGCACGAGTTGAAAGGTTCAAATAGTGCCTAATGAAACAGTGACTAAATCGTTATGTGTCGCTCGGAGGAACCCCGGCGCTGTCTCTCAAAAGTCTCTGCGCGCACAGCCGTCGGGGGGTCCGCGGCTAAATGCGGGTCCCAAGGCAGGACAATCTAACCTGTCAAAGCCTTTGCCCACTTCTATATATCCTTCCTCTGTGGGTTTCGAGCCACAGCGGCACAATCAACCAACGTGGGACCGAAAACGCAATTAAACTCGCTTTGGACGAGCAGAATCTTTTGAAAAGCGAACATTAATGGACTATTGGCTGCTCTCCGGGGGCGTCATCGGGTACCCTTTTGTGGTCACATCTAAGGAGAAATTACAGCTACACTTTCATATAGCTCACTCAGTCAAGGCTGGACTTAAAGGCTTATATCATGTAAATAGGCTCTGATACAAAATGTTTCTATGAAAACACAATGATGGCTGGTTCTACGAATAAAAATGTCCAATCGAGCTCTAATGACAACTTAATAACAACAGCTGGATATTAACAGACAAGAGCTAACGAGGATATGTTTTAAAATGGATGTAAATGGCACTTATAGTCAACGCGTAATTTTGCTTAATTAAACTTTGACGCAAACTGACCAAAGAGGGAGAAGGGGGACAATATCAATCAAGATGAAATGATCTGTTAAAACTGATCATTTTAAGTACTTCCCCATATGTGTGATGGTCGTTTTATGGTGAAATGAGGATTATATCAACACAGCTGTTCCGGTATAATAATGGGGAATTGTCCACACTCTCGAATACGCATAAATACTTTTCTATATTTGGCCAGTACTTTAAAAAAATGCACAGTGATGTGTTTCTCTACTGACCCAACAGAGCCCAAAGTACAGCTAAATAACGTCATCTGTCTATTTATTAAAAAGAGTTGGACTGGTTGCATTTAAAGTTTCATGATGGATGTTGGTGGCACTTATCGTTCATGCGTAATTGCGCAAAAAGTACTTTTTACCCAAACTGGTGGAAAATCTATGAATTAATAATAAAATAATAAAATAATAAGATAAGATAAATGAGTAAAAGACAGCTAAACTTAGATGAGATTCTATAGAGACCATTTTTTAAAAAAGTATTCATCTCGTATTTGTCAGCACAATAAAATTTAATAAAACTGTTCAGTCAGTACATCATTGACAAATGTTGTTGGTTCGATGCTTAATTGAGCCTAAATTTTACGCAAATGGCAAAATAGAGCCTAAATAAATTCAATGACACACAATACAATCTTGTTTTTTTTTAATGTTTAAGACTGCATTTTTTTAACAAAACAATCTGTTGAAAGCCATGCCCTGCTTTCTCTAATCACCTCTGTGCGCATGTTTGCAATGTGCAATCCGGAAAATATTTTATTTCGATTCATTTTTTTTTGCTTTGTACAACTTCTTCACGGTTGTGTCAATACAACACGCATAATCATACCTAATATAGTTTCACTAGTATTGAGAGCTTAATAATATAAAATATCTATTCGCAGAAAAGTTTTAGGAAGGCTGTGAAACTGGATCCATATTTGCAGTAAAAAAGCTTTTAGTGTCCAAGCGCGTGCACGCAAGTGTGACTTTTATGCAAAGGGGCAAAAAAATTGGAGAGAAAACAAGAAATGTGCTAAAAAATCAAATAAAACTAAGATAGAATATCTACCTCCTCTGTTTGTATAGATGTACTTTTCTTTTTTTTTTTTTTCTTTATCTCCGAGTAGATGCTGAATATGTGAAATATCTGCATTGTTTTGCACTGAAAAAAAGTCAGAGGGACATAACTTTGCCCTGACTGAAAAAAGATTAAAATAAAAGATTAAAATAAAAGAATTCATAAAATACAACAGAGAGCATCATTTTTTATTAACTTACTCTTTTTATTTGCCCCGCGTTGGATCAAAATTGTCTTTACTCATCTGTGCCAGTATTTTAATATTAAATGTCTGCAGTTTTTTATCCCGCAGATGTTTGTCGGACTTTTCTGGACTCTGGTTCGACAGCAACGTAATGTAATTTTTCTGCTATAGATTTTATATGATAGATGTATGACTTATTATTGAAAAGAGAACATTTGAGTTAGTCTATGGGATTATTTAAACTATTTTTTCCTTACTACTGTCCTTTTATATCCAAATAACTACTGCATGCATTTAGGCAAAAAATCATATTGTTTAAGGTTTTAACTCTCACAATAATGAAATAAAATCTGTATATTTTTGTGTTCCATAATTAATACAGGTCCCTGAAGCGTAACAGGCAGATTACTTAGAGTCAAAACATCCACAACTTCTCGGTTGAACTTGACATTTTTATTACAATAAATACACATATACAAAGTTTACAAATTGGTGCATTCAGCTCCCACTCATGCAGGTTCGGCCAGCACTGACTGTAATGGGACACCAGGTAAAAAAAAAAAAAAAAAAAAAAAAAAAATCAGAATATTTATATTTGGAGTCATTAACCAGATCTGGGAATGTCCATGTAGATAAATCAGTCTTACACCAGGGTACAAAAGGCTCAAGTTTCCCGATGTCTGTTCGACATTTTTACTTAAATACAAACATGGAAACACATAATACAGCACTTCTGGTGGCATTTCATGCAGGATTTTCTTCTCTTTTTTGGCCCAGAGTTCACGTAATGGAATAACAGGGACTGTAACAGGCAGAGTAAGTGCCAGCAAGGACTTGAGGAGACAGGGCGTCCTGGTTCCTTCAGATGGGAGAAACATCTTTCTCCTCTGAGGTCGAGGCTGGAGACAGAGACTCCTCATCCTCTGACCGGGAGTAGTCCGTGTGCCCGCTGGTGCACTTACACCCGCTGTGCGCGCTCCTCTGGGTGGCCTTGCCCTCCTTCTTGTGCTTCACTCTGCGGTTCTGGAACCAGATTTTCACTTGTTTTTCAGACAAATTTAGATACGTGGCGATTTCGATTCTCCTCAGCCTGGAGAGGTACATGTTCGTGGAAAACTCCCTTTCAAGCTCCAGGAGCTGCGTGCTTGTGAAGGCTGTGCGCATCCTTTTCCCGTTCTGTATGTGGCTGCTCTCCGAGGCACCTGTTGAAGAAAAATAATTCTTTAATTTTTCATGTTTGGATTTTAAGAATTACAGCAGCTTTTTTAATCAGAACTAAGGTTGCAAAAGGCAAATAGGCGTGCGTAATCACGCAAAAGCAAATTAATATTCTAAATCATTAAAAAGAGAGCAGAATAACAAATACGTTCAGTGATTTTGGGGGATATCACGTTGTGCGTAATGCTTGTGCGAAAATAATTCTAATGATAATAACTTGGGAGGCATTGGAGTTTGAAAATAATGGCCTGCAAAGTGCTGTGGCAGGTGAAGAAGCGCGCAAAGCAACAAAAATAAATATCAATTAAAGAGCAAAACATCAACCTCGAACAGAAAAAGAACCAAACACAACGGCACCAGCACTTTAAAACATCATTTAAAACAACAAGGCCACGCAGGTATCCAGACACGAAACTTCAGATTAGTAAAAGCAGAAACATACGTCAGCAAGATGGCAGAAAATCATCCAGCAGATGCAGATTCATGATTTAAGAGGATGTAACATGGCGCGTAAAAGCAGGAAAGTGCAACAGGGAGTTCATCAAACTGAGTTTAGGGCGTAAGATGTCAAACAGGTTGCCTTACCAATAGACAGGCAGTGATATCTCCTGGGGTCTGTGACGCTGAAGGTGGGCGTGCAGACAGCTGTGTGTCCCGGGAGCGCGAGCGCAGGAGTCTGCTGGTGCGCTATCCTCTGACAGAACTGCGCCTCCGCGCCCGGAAACTGATTCTTCAGCATTGGGATGCCACTGCGGGACGAGTGGATGTGGGACGTGACGCACAGCGGGCAAACACAGAAGGTGCCGTTCTTCCTGGAGGGGCAGACGGGCGCGCTGACCGTCATGACGCTGGGAGAGTGCATGCTGACAGGGAGAAGGAAGTCCGGTCCTGGATGCTCGGGCGGTCCAGGGCGCACAGAGTCCTTAATGATTAAAGAATCGACGTAGAAAGACCTCGACATGGCTGCTCCCCTGATTACTGCGAGCTACGGTGATAGCTGATTCTCATCTGAGCCCCTCGGGACTCCCAAAGGTGCTTATGTTTGATGCTTCAACAAAAGGGACCCCGAAGAGGGTTGGCCCTGCAGCGTCACCCACGTGCGCACCCGGCTCCAAGGGTTTATACTGTCAGCGACCCAACCCACGTGATTTCACCAAGGGCCTCCAATCACAACTAGGAGTTTTACTCATTTTATCCCCGAATTTAGAAGGAGGCTCAAGAATAAACAGCAGCCACACACAAATAATACAAATATTGATTTATAATGAACTTTATGCCAAGATCAGTTCCTGCTCTGTAAAGTGGATTTTTATAGTTGGTATGTAAACATTAACTCTTAAACAAAAATGAAACGAAGTCTCCAAATAAATGTTCAAAATCATGCTGTCAAAAACCTGCTGTTTTACTTATTTTCATCCATGTTGTTTGCAAATCATTCTCAAGGCTGATAAAACCAGACATAAATGAAAAAAAAAAAAGCATTAATAGGTTTTTAATTACTCCTCGAGGTAGAGCCTTATAATTCAATGTACAACAATAATTTAAAACACATGTAAACTAGAAGTGCTCAGAGAGCTCAAACTTCCACCAATGCATTTCAAACATTATTAAATTTAAGTGCTGCAAAATTTCAGAGGGACATACTCTAACAATCATGTTTTCAAAAGAGAAAATCCTTTAGCATTTAAGATGTTCAGTGGTATCTGAATGTGCAGAACCTCAGTGATCTTAACCAAAAAAAGAGAGAGAGAGAGTTTCTGAATCACACAAAGACCTTGACAATGTTTTGAGAAGTTGGTGAAACATGCAATGGTCAAGGGTCAAAATAATATAATATAATGATTACTTTTTAAACCACAAAAAAAGTAGATAAATAAATAAATAAAACACCTGTTTAGTTTTTTTTCTTTTTACTTCTCAAAAATAGGAGGCAAAACTCTGAAAACTGTTTAAATTGCACAAGGTGGAAAGATATCACTCATTAATCAACAATTTAGTTTTACAGCAGAGAAAAAAAGCTCAGTCAGACTTTCACAGTTAGTCACATTTGGAAAAGTCAGTGGGACTGGCCAGAACCTTCAATGCCAGTTTTACCCTCTTTTCAAAATGTTGCTGAGATAACTGCATAAGAAAAATGTTTTCTTTAGTTTTTCAGTCCGTCTGAAACTGCAGGCAAAGTCCCACATGGTCTGGATTGTGAAAAAAAAAGCATTTTACATGCAGGCTGTCAATTTTTTTTTTTTGCTCCAAGATCCACGTTTCATCATGATTAAATGTTTTTAATGATCTTTGGTACCAAAAGTTACTCACATTTTTACCCAAAGGAGAAAGAGCGCTCTCTAATTTGCAGAAACATGATTGAAGCATTTGAAAAAGTTTGTGAAACTGGTGAAGATTTCACATTTTCTCAGAACCTGGAGTTCTGCAGGGATGACATGTTTTTGGAGGCCATGCTGGTTCCTCAATAAAAGCCCTGTGGAAATTTTGAATTAATTTTTGGTTATTATTGCTGATTTAAAGGTCTTTGGCAAAAAAGAAAACAAGTTCATAGACATTTAACCTTTGCTTCATCAAGATTATCTTTACAAATATAGACTTTCATCACTTTTGAAGTAGCACAAGCAGAAATGCTGAAGCCACTTCTATGCTAGAATTTGAATCTCCGTGTGTCAGTCTTTGATAGAAAATCCTCCACAGTCTGATGTAAGCATGTGCTTTATAAATGTGTCTGACATCTCTGTTTGAAGATGATCATTAAAGTGTGGTCCTGGTTAGACACTTGTTAGTGACACCTTGTGTTATACCTCTGAATATTCATTTTTATTTCAGAGGTGTTGTAGAAAAAACATGCTTGTGTTTGCCACAGACCTTATTTCAGGCAAAATGTGTTTCAAAAACCTTGAGACCTGGAGATGAGGGAACAGGTTGTGCTAAAATGCTAACTCAAGCTGCATTTAAGGACTCGTTACTGAACCACCCTAAATACACCCTATTTGTGTAATCTTGAGAGAATAACTATCAGTTATTATTATTCAATAATGATGTCAAGGTCTTAAAAATCAATGCCATGGTATCAAATGTGTATCAATATTATTTGATTAAAAAAATAATAATATAGGTGCTAATGCATTAAACACATTTTAAAAGCCTGGTTGATGATGTGGCAACAACTTGGAAGGCCTCACCATGAAATGTTAGAAGTTAGTTTCTGATTTGAAAAATGCAGACAGGCTCCTTCACAAATAAATATCAGCGTTTTATTGGTTTTGACAAAAGGTAAACTTCACGATCTTCAGTCTCTAACGAGAAGAGAGATAGCACAGTCTGAACTGCACAAATATAATGTCAACACATGGAAATGCCCTAAAAGTTTTAGCCATTTTCAAATGCTTATTCTAAATCTGATTGTTTTAAACTGCGTGCAGGATTTTTTCCTGCATTTTTGTTTACATAAACATCACACAAACCAAATTTGCGTGTTGAGGACTTATATTCTTGTTGATGTGGTACCGACAATGTTCGGCATTGTTTGATTTTTACAGGTAACAGAAGTGCTTCTTCATACAGTTACACTAAACACACAAAATCATAATAAATATTCATGCAGAATCAACAATTCAAATAGCTTATCTCATGGTCAGTAAGCATATTTCAAAAAGTCAATTAATCAATCCATAAATCATTCTTTATTTGTGTAGCGCCAATTCATAACATGAGTTATCTCAAGACACTTTACAATAGAGCAGGCTGAAGACTAACTCTTCATTTTAGACAGAGAGAGACAAAGGACTAAGAATAAGACTTTATGACAGAGACAAACCCATGGACGCCAGACCATAAATCTGTCCTCATCATTTTGTCTTTGTAGAATATAGATTTATTCTAGGTTAGCCTCGTATTTATTATGGATGTATAATCAATACAACCATGGATAGAGAGATCAGTCTAATGTTAACATTAATATCTAGAATGAATATAATCTGGAGAGGAATGACTGATTAATATAGCAGCATCTAGCTGACCTGACATTAAAATGGTTTAACTGGTCTAAAAGTATGAA
This sequence comes from Cetoscarus ocellatus, assembly GCA_037902135.1. Lineage (NCBI taxonomy): Eukaryota > Metazoa > Chordata > Actinopteri > Labriformes > Labridae > Cetoscarus > Cetoscarus ocellatus. The sequence continues at coordinate 260,638 of JBAMNC010001447.1, forward strand.
TTCATGTTAAATTATGTCATTTCTGTTGATGGTTGATGCAGGATAGAGCTCATGGAGTGGAGCAGGTCCACAGCAGCAGGTCATCCATGATTGTTTGTCAAGGTCACGCTAATATATGTGTGCTGTTAGCAGGAACTACCATGTATTTAATTTTGTTGATCTCTCTGAAGTTAACATAAGGGTCTGTAATGATAATGGAATGGGGCTAAAGAAAAGGACAAATAATTGTATAATTGTAGTGATTGAAGCCTCGTAACTCCACAGCAGGAGGTGGTCTGCACCAAGGATCTCAAGCAGCCGACAAGACAAGAACCAGAGACGAGTACAGGAGCAAACAAAAGGGGCAAAGGCAGATATAAGAGAAATAAGTGAGACATATTTCTCACTTTCCTTGAGGTTCTCACTTTAAACACACTTTTCACAGAGAATCAGACCAGGAAATTATGTATTTACATTAACTTATGATGTTTAATCCGACATCTAATATGAAAACATATACAGAAAGGTAGGTAGCCTTCATTGTTTATACAGAAACAACTCTACCTGATCCAGACCTTTATTTACTCCATGCTCGATTTGTTTCCTGCTAAATGCGATTTAAAGAATTGTGCACATACGCACTAATTGCCTCTTTGCCTAATAATCATGATACTCTGAATCCGGTTGGTCCACGTTTCACTAGCAGCAATTAAAGAATTATGAAGCGATGTGGAGTCTGGGCTGCAGGTTATTCGATGGCGATTAGGATTCAATTAGAAAGTGTTTATAAAGGCCGGTCTGTGCGGGGGTAAACAGGCAGCTATTTCAGAAATGCGCTAATCCCTCATCTTGTGACGATAATTAGCGAGTTTGATCCGCAGGCGGGTCAGCGCTGGGTTTAGCTTCTGCTTTCATCTGCCAAGTAACGCCTCGAACCCTCAGACAGAGAGCAGCTCTGGGTCCGACAGGCGTTAGTTTATCTGCTGACCTCAGACTCAGACACAAGTATGGAGGAGTATTAGGGTCAGAATGAATGAACAAGTCAAAATGTCAAGAAAAAAGTCAATAATATGGACTGTTAGGGTCAGAGAGAAATAATCAGACTGAGAAAAGTCTTTTTGATGAAGAATAGAGTCAAAACGTTCTGACAAAGACGTCTGAAGACCGTTTTGTAGAATACTCTTTACACCAAAATCCACATTTTCTTAACGTAATGACCTTTTCTCTTCAACATTTTGGTTGTTTTCCAGACATGTTATTGATTTTACAAAGTTTTATTGATTGAATTTCACCCTATTGTTAATGGTATGTGCAAGATTTACTATCTTTGATGGTTCACAACCCTGGTGCAAAGCAAGGTGCAATCAGAGAAAGATCACATGCCTTTATTATACAAAATAATAATTTTGGGCTCAGCAAGAATTGAACCAATCAGAGCATCAGGTCTCATTCCCTGTAAAAGCAGTGGTCACCTGCAGACTGCCATTTTACAAACATAGGACTCTGTATTCTCAGATTTAAGTAATATTTCACTGAAGCTTTCCTTCAACATCAGAAACAATCAAAAAGAAGCTCTGGACACTTCGGCTTAGCATAAGAAATTATCTTGTCTGTCATCACCATTTTTTGTTTGTTTGTTCTTGGCATGTTTGTTTATATGTTTCACTGAAACGATCTGTGTGATAATGTCCCTCTTGTGAGTTGTTAAGATTTTTGTCTTATATTTACTGTGATTTATTTATGCCTGCTTTACACTCTTTAAGACTTTGGTAGACAGGAAGTGAACTTTTCTTTTTGGAGTTGCTCTGTCATTGATAAATAAGTGACAACAGCTGAACAGATGTTTGTTTATGCTGGTAACTGCTGGTTACTATGGCGACTCAGCACATAAAACTATTGGTGGTTTAAGCAGGTACACACAACATGATGATCAGGCGGACTGTCGGCTCGGATCTCCCCTTCCAATCAAACTCAGCAAAGGCCTGATTATATGTTGGTCCTAATGAAGATCTTATCTGATCTCCCTGTGGAGTGAGGTGTTCAGAGTCATTTTATCCTCTCTGAAGAGGATCAGGGCCCTGACATGAAACCATAAAAAATCAAACATGTTCAATTTTCATGACCAGAAGCCCTGATGTGTGTGGGGCACCAAGGACAGCTGAGCATGTCCTCTGTGTTTATTCACATGGACCAGCGCAAAGCCAATCAGGGAGCAAGCTGGCTGAAGCAGGACGCAAACGTAGCCAAGGCAAAGAGAGTAAAGGTGAAGCATAAAGTAACCGTGACCTTATATACTTTAAAGTCTCCAGACACACCAACGGGATCAGACTGGATCTCTTATAACTTATGACCTTTAATCTCAGCATCAATAGGAATAGTAAACTGATCGCACTCACGATGTATATATATATATATATATATATATATATATATGAAACACAGTATATTCAGCTCCCTGTTTCATCTGAGCCTACGACTCAGAAATTCTGTGTGTTTCTTGGTGTTTTAATGCCTGCTGGTAAATTCACAAGGAGAAATGCATGGTATTCATCAACAAATGCTCTGAAATTCTGAAATGAAACCACGAAGGGTGTGCTTTTGTGCATCCTGTAGACAACAAACAAACTTGGAGGACATGTATTGTATTGTATTGTGATCTTACATGTACGTCCATCTGTCAAATGCAACTTCAAAATATCGGGATAATTCTGCAGCACAGACTAAAGACTTTAGACTTTAGGTGGAGACTGTAAAAAAGAACTGGATGAAGTCATGAGACATCAGCGGAGGCTTTGGGATGTTTTGGAAGCCACCATATGGAAAATGCCTTCTCAGCCTAACTTTTGACCAGTACCCTGACAGACAGGTCTGGTGAAACTTAAGGCTGTCAGACTGATAACATAATAAAAACCTTTAATACTAGAAAGCACTTGGAGAGCACAAACCTCCACCAAGATAGCTCACATACTGCTGTTACATCTATAAGCAATAGCTCCATGATAAAGTTACCATCATAATATGATTGATTCATGGCCCTGAAAACCCACACCTAGCACTCAGAATCATGTTAATATCATTATTAATTAGACAGTTATTGAGCACACATCGTTCACTAATGGTGGTTATCTGGATCACCACCAGAATCTAATCATTTTTAAGTTGGGCCATTACCAACATCTCCTGAAAATTTCGGCAAAATCCGTCAGTAGTTTTTGTGTAATCTTTCTAACAAACAAACAGACAAACAAACAAACAAACAAACAAACATATGCCACCAAAAACAAAACCACCTTGGTGGAGGTAATAACATAAAAACAGTTCAAACAAACACAAAAATCTGCTCCTGTGTGGTGACAGGACTAGAATACCTAAACTTTCAAGACCAGAGCTGTAAATATCATAAATGTTGATTTCCCCCATTTGATTCAATATCCATTGTTTCTGCAACATACCCCTAGTGGACACTTAAAAAAACTACAGTTTTTGGCACTTTCAGATCGTAATAATATTTTAAAGCCATATTTAAGTCATTAAAGCTGCACTTGTTTTTTTTTACATCCTCAACATAGCCTGCTTTATGCCTGCTTTACTCCTCATTTTTAGACTAGCACACCGATGGAGTGAATATTGTTCTGCTATTTGTACATGAGTGCCTGTGTAAAAATGCAAATGGTGTCAGGTGTAAAAGAGGAGAGACACCACTGATGCATGCCAAAATGCTTGACAACAGGCTCCATCCTGGATCAAATTTTTCCACGTCATTTTGATTGTTCTTTTGAGATATTTTTTTTTATGTTCCTTTCTTTGCTTTGAGTTTTATTTGACATTTTAATTTTACATAGATGTATTTTTTTATTTTGCTTGTGAAAGGTAAATATGTGCCTTTATGTTTAGGGCTTGAAAAAATACAATCACAACCTACAAAAGGACTTGAGGCATAATGCTGATCATTATTGAGGGTTTTTGGTTGGCAAATTACATTTCCAGGGGTCCTTATCAACCCGGGTCACCTCTGGATCAACCTCAGGTCAGAATAAGAAGAATGCCCTGTGCCACAGAGCGGGTAGATGCTGACGGCTCATCTTCATATTCAGACACAAAACAAGAGCAAACTGCACAAAACTGTGTGAGAGGGTTACTGCCTGAAGGTGATCAGCACTATATGGTAAATAAAACAGACCTTTAATCAGAGCAGATAGTGGAGCATATGAGTCTATTTAGCTGCTCTAATCCATCTTTGCTTATCAGTCAAGCACGAGCTTCATGTTCTAACGTGGGCCACAGTTCATCTGATTCTGAGAGTTTGCTGTGGGACAACAACAGGAGGACTGCAGGCAGCAGTCGGGCACCTGGATTTTAAAATTTTCCTTTTACAATTTTTTTTTTTTTTCTTGAAGTACTCAACAGTAAATCATCTTTTCATCTCATTTGCTTTCTCAAGTCACACACACTCTTCTGCACGTATGCAACGGGCTTATTATTTGCACAAGTTCATTGTCTAAAAGCACTTTTTATGGAGACAAATATGCATCTTTATCGCACCGTGGCACTCATTGAGCTGTACATTTAAGTTCATCCTTTGAAAGAATTACAAAGTCTTTAAAATCCCACCACAATAAAACAAACATGTCTGACACACTGACAGTAATTGCTCTAATAGAGTGAATCCAGCGTCTGACAAGCAGGACGCGCACAGTTGTTATTATGGTGCAGATAACAGTCTGAAACAAGAGAGAGAGGGAGAGAGAGAGAGAGAGAGAGAGGGAGAGAGAGGGAGCAAACCGAGCGGAATGATGCGTGGCGCGCGCCCTCATCACACCATGCAAGCTCTAATATTATTTTTCCATAATTCTGCACGATAAAATTTCATTGTCTATTAAGTAATCCCACAAATGAGACCCTTTATGAGGCTATAATGAGGCCTAATTGCCAGGACTAGTGGAGCCACGTGGAAGGATTTAGGAAGCATTAAGCTGGCCGTGTACTGAGCACAGGCTGTTACCTAGCCATTACTTTCATAATTCAAGGAGAAAATTAGTCCATTTAAGGGAAAAATCCTTTGATTCCCTTTATTCTGCTCGGGCTGACAGGGCTGCAGTCTTTTTGTCCGCTTCGCTTAAGAAGCTGCTGCAACAAATGAGGCTAAAATATCACTCACTGTTTAAACTGCAGAATCTCAGAAATGTGGAAAGCTCTTAGGGCCCCACGGCTCCTGTACGGTGGCCCCAATGTCAAAAACATCAGTGAGTGCAGGAAATAAAAATCACCTTGTAATACGTCTCATGAATTTGAAAAAAATATTCAGAACAAAGAAAAAAGGCAAAAACACACACATTTTAAATTTATGTCTTTTGATATGCTCGCTATTTTCTTATACGCTTTTATTTTATGGAAGATTGTTGCATTTTATAATACATGATCAATATGTGTTCAATGGATTTGCTTTCAGTCTAATATTTTTATGTCAAAAACTGTTCACTTTGCCCAGCAGCTGGATCTTTAAGATTTCATGTCTGTCTTCTGCAGATCCATCGGTTCTTCTCTGCAGAGACTGGTCTGCATGCTCAGTGTCCTTCAAGGGGAAAGAGTTAATTAGTTGTGTCAAAAATGGCCGTCACGCTAATCGCACAACCATGAGCTTGGAGGGTATGTTTTGCTGGCATTTGTTTTTTTTTTTGTTTTTTTTGGTTGTTTGTCTGTCCATCCATATGTGAGCCAGATAACTCAAATTTAGACACTTTTATGAGCATTTGTTAACATTCTGCGATTAGACAGCTGTCCACATGTTTGCTAATAGTTTGATTATCAGTGTCAGAAATGCCTGGGTGGAGGTTTACTCTCTCTTTCTTCACTCAGGGCAAAGTTTTGCAGTTGACCTTCAGGGCTGTTGTACTCTTTTCTTTCTAGTGCCTTTAACTTTCCTGTGCAGCACCATTCATCCCCCTTTTCACATCATGATGGGCAATTAATCACTGGGCCATTCAATAATGAGAAAATTCAATTTAAATGGAGGATTAAAAAGAGTTTTTCTCCTCGGAGGTTTGGAAGTCTGACTTAATTCTCCTCAGAGGAGGAAAACATTTCTCCTAAGAGTCTGAAAGTGTGTGTAAGTGCATCAGAGAGGTGTGTGTGTGTGTGTGTGTGTGTGTGTCGCTCCGCCCTGCAGTAAAAAACACACAAAGTTGTAAAAGTGCTCTGCTAAAGCCCCCCCCCCATTCACAGCACATCCCATGCCATATTATAGCGTGAAGAAGTCCATTAATGTTTTGTTGAACAAGCGTCATTAACTTGTATCAACGCCTTTTTACAAACGGACCATTGTTGCTCAGGGCCAGTCTGCGGCCCATCTTGGCCAATACAGTGCATGATTTGGTCCTTTATTAGTAACCAGGCAACAGATCGTGAATACCAAAACTCAAAGGAAACGCTCAGCTCCTCCATATAGAAGTGAATGGATGGGGGGGAAATGAACAATGATCCCGTGGACAACATAAAGCCATGCAATGACTTTTCATCAACAATTATCTGCTGGATGTGAATAGCAGCTGCAGTGGCTTCTCTCCATCTCAGGCTCTCTGCACAGAAAAGAGGAGAAAGGAGCTGAATGGTATCCTGCAGGAGTTTCAGGGCCTTCAGCGTCTCCATGAATGTGGAATCTAATTTATATCGCAGTGAATAATTAGGTTTCTATGCAAAAATGAGTTGGAAATAATTGCACTTTAAAAAGCCGTGACAACTTAACTGGATAAACAAAGAGATAGAGTCTCTTTTAATGTGTCTCACCAGGACTTTATGAGCTTTTACACTTCACCAGACAAGATTAATGAGCCAACGTTGATATTTAAGAACAAATATGAATCAGCATGTGTGGCAAGATGATGTTATGACAAGTTTTGAGCAGAAAAAGAGACTTAATTGGCCTCAAAACATTCAATTTTGTTAACAAAACATATTCTCCAGTAAAACATTTGATCATTTCATATATACTTTATTTGACAGTCACGGTCTCAGGAAAAATTAAAACTTGCCGAAGCTGTCTATTATTAAAATTAAATTAAAGAATGAAAATATGTATATATATAATGTTACTCTGAGTATATGGAATAAAATCTTAATATATGGAATGAAGTTGTGAATATATAAAGTGAAACCTGACATTTTTTTTTTATGTACGCCATTTGTGAAGCAGTAACTTCCTACACAGTTGAAAGCTGTGTAAGACGTGTCACAATGAGTGAGGCAGCACGAAATTTAGTGGCTGCAATATAGAGTAAAAAAGGTTATTAACACCCTGGCCAATGCATGCTCTGGACAAAAAGTAACATAAGCAGCCGTATTGAACACAGCTCCACTGAGGAGGAAATCAGTTCGATGTTTCATCATTGACCGAGTGCAGCTAACCCCGCCCCGCAGGTAGTCGAAGCTCATCATGCCACCATACCTGCCACAGCTCAGGTGACCCCACACACAGCACAGATCCACTGTCTCCACTACCCCTGACAAAAGAGATAAAAATAGGGCTAAATGTGTTTGTAGTGATATTGATGGGCTAAGCCCAATTTCATGATGAGTTTCCAACATTGGTGCATTTATTATTTGAGCTGGTTAGCTTTCACAATGCACTTCTTGGACCCTAAAGTTCTGACTTGGTCCTGAAACAGAAGTTATGCCACACACCTTTGGTTGGCCTGACTTTAGCTGCAAGGCTAAGTTCAACCCCCCCCCCCCACACACACACACACACACACACACACACATACACACACACACACACACACACACACACACACACACACACACACCACCTAAAAGAAAAAAAAAACCTTTGGTCTGAACTGTACTTTATTAGCAAAGTACAAATAAAGTGTGCATGGATCCAGTATGCCTCTATTGTTTAAAGAAACTAAAATGCCATTCAGTGGAACCAGACTGTCTCTAATCAAAATCAATAGTCATGTTGAATATGAATAAATAACCAATGCACAGTTGATAATTATCAGTTCAACATATTACACTGTGGCCATGCTTCCACCTCTCCGGCGCTCGAGATCATTTCTGTGTATCATGGAGAGCCTGAACAGAGAAAACTTGTGTTCCAACACTGGATTGTTGTGTTGCTGCTCACTCCTCATCCTAACAGTGTGTGTGATTGTGCACAGACAGCTCTGTTAGTGAGCCTGGCCCTCTCTCCTATAGAAAAGTAAAGTGACAGGCTAAGTGTAAGAAGAGGCTGCAGAACAAAGCGGGCTCGGGTCCTGCTGATGGCCTGTAGAGACGTCGTGCACCGGGCTGCCTCTAATTAGAGAGACGCTCCTCAGTCTCACAGAGCTGCTCAGACCAGACACTCCAGACTGAAGTGTGCCCCGCGCCAACGAGTCTGTCTGCGTGTCCACACTACACGCTGCATGTGTGTGTCTGCACACAATTAACGAGGCAGGAAAATGAGATAAACAGCAGCTGATAGTGACGCCACGGCTCCCAGAAAAACCTCTCTATTAAAGCTCTTTGTCGCTCCGTCCCTCAGCCTCCTCTGTTTCCAAAAGACTTCACACATGCCGTTACAGACACTGCAGCCCTTATCTCAATCTGTTCCTGCTTCAGTTGTCATATAATCCTGAAATTTCCTCCTTGTTGTAGTCAGAAGCTCTTCCATTGTTGGTCACTTTGTCGTGCGTGTCTTCTCTGCAGGAGTTTATCGGCTGTGAGGACTCATTACTGAGCTGCACGCTGGTCTCCAACAACATCAAGATGCTGTTTGATCTGCTGTAATGAGTCACTCTTTAACTGTGTTATTGGGCTCCAGTTTGATGCATTCAGCTCCACCACACAGAAAACAGACAACGCTGATGAAGGACTTCTTTTTCTGAAAACCAAACCTCCATCACAGGGAGGTTTTTGAGGCCTCACTTATACAAATACTGATGTTTGAAGCAAAATTTAGTTGTTTTCCTGTCTGCAGCCAAAAAAATTCTTGAATTTTTTGAGAAAGAACAAAAAAAGACCTCTTTGACGTAGACTGTGCACTAACATCGCTCTTCAAAGATGCTTAAAAGACAATTTCTTCCAATTAACACACTTTTTATGCTCTTAAGGAAACAGCTTTGTGTCTAAGAAAACTCTGGAAACCAAAGCTCTCCCATGTGTCCGTCAAACTGTAGTGCTTTTAAAGCTGAACCAAAACTAGAAGTGATCAAAAAACCTCCGCTGGCATTGGTCAGTGGCCGCCCAGCTGAATCTGCATGTACCCCTGAACCAGACCACTTAACTGTGGGTTTGCATGGACCCACACAGCGTACATCTGCATGATCCATTTTCTAAGCATTACTGACATTGTGAGTAAAGTTGCATTAAAAATGTTGTATATAACTTCCACTTGGACTTGAAGAAACGTAGACAGCTGATTATCGTAACATACTTCATCTAAAAATGTATACTCCTCCTTCAGGAAAAACAAATCACCACCAACAATTAGTATGTTCTTCACTCAAATATCCCAGGTCCTTCCTTTAGAAAAAATTACACTTGCGAGGCTTAACCGGGGTCACTTATTCCATTATTTGCTCAACTGGAAGAATCAAGATTCATAAATAGCTACATTCAGCTTGTCACTGTTCATGCATTGACGTTTACATATCCGGGTTTGCATGCATATATGTGTTTAGATTTGTTTTATACTCTGTTTTTGTTCATTTCTCTGTGTTTTCATTTTATCTATGTCTTGTCTGTTTTTATTATGTTGCTTCTTCGTGTATATGTTTCTGTGCAAGTGCACAGAAGGAGGAAGGACCGGGCAGGTGTGGGGTATAGCTGAACACTTGTCAATCAAAACCTGGAAACCTTTGTGAAACCAAATGAAAATAAAAAGAAGTTGAACAAAAAAGAGTTGGAAACCACTCTGTCTTGCTTTGCTTCAATATATTTTGGAAGAATTCCTGGGTACCTCAGGGTTGGGACCACCACCAAAATCCAAACAATACTTCCTTATGCCACAACCAACATTCCCAGGAAACATCATCAAATCCATTGATGATTTTGTTGAAGTTTCTCGCCCACGAACAGACAAACGTAACCTCTGTGGCAGAAGTACGGGCCTGTGTCCATGTCCATCCTTTTTATGCTGCAATGGCTCTGAAGTTTCAGAGTGCTGCCCTTTAATGATGTTACAAGAGCTGATTTCTGTGTCTCCTGGTGCTTAACCAGGGATGATGTAAACAGAGAATACATGAAAACAGAGTCAAGAAACAATGTCCTACTACTAAAGTCCTGAAGACAATAAGTGAAGCACTGCAAATGTGTCCATGACAAAGTGCAGTCATTCCAACAGCTTGTTTCACCTCAAATTTACAAAATGACTCAAAGCCTTTGGCCCCCGCAGTGACAATGTAGAGTGGGGGTCATAGGTCAACATTTTATTGGGTCTAGTTCTGGAAAAAGTCCTCAAGCCAAAGTCCAGAGCATTATCATGTCTATCTTTTGAGATAGTCAGTCAAATTCATGAAACTAAATTTATAAATACAAATATAATACAAATAATTTACTTACTTTTACTAACAGAACTGTCTTTCTGTGATTTAAAAAAAGATAATTATAGGTAAGAGGTCTACTTATAAGACATACATTGATTATTTCTTGGTTCAAGTAAATGTTTGAACTTAAAATCATACATAGACATCTCTTTAAGGGGGCATACTGAGCTAAAACAAGCCTAATTCAACAAAAAAGAAACACGTAGTCTGAGTTTCCTTGAATGTTTTAGAAATTTGAAAGAATCTCAGCTCTCTGCTCTTTCACAGCTGCCACTCCCACACTTAATGTGAGAAATGGGCTTCAACAATGACCTGATTTTAAAGTCTCTCTAAATTTTGTGTTGCTGGCCACAAAATTTAATCTATTGGGATTTATAGTTTGTTTTTTATTTTGCGTCCATGAGCACAAATTTAAAGTCCCTTTATTTTGATTTTGTGTCACTGTTATGTTTTTGGAGGAGCCACACCAACGTGGAGGGAGGGGAATTTATGAGATACCTGCATGATCTGCGAATCTCACAACAGCTGCTCATGATCATCCAGCCAGGTTAATGGTAAATACTTGGTTTTTGTTCATATATCACTTCGGTTTACACGCTTGTTGTAGTCCGTGGATATTTCATACAAAAATAAAATTGGATTTGTGGTTGACAGCTTTAGTTGTTAACATGAGACGAACCTGATGAAATTTTGGAGTTGGATTTTAAATCTAAGCTGAAGAAACAGCCTCTGTGTCATTTGAGATTAGCATGCCAACAAAAAAAAAAAGTTATTGTTGGCATATTGCTGGTCAGTAAATATTATTATTACCACTTCTGTGAATTGATAATGTCCAGCTCTCAAAATGTTCATTTTCTGATCAGATGTCAGTCACCGATAAGACAAGCTCATGGAGACAGCGCTTTCCTGTCAAAGTCCATTTTGACCCTCTAAACCAAACTCATCCACACAGATCATCAAGAGATGTTTTTCAGATACATTTCTGTAAATAACTTCATACCTTTACATAGAATATATATAATAAAACAATAATACAGTTTTTTGTCTTTAGGTATGAAACTCATTCAAAGTTCATGTTGGCTTAAATCAACTTTAGGGATCCGTCCGCCCTCCTAAAAAAGAGCCGAACATCCCCCTGGAGGGTGGGTGACCTCACATATTCAGAGGGACCCACGAGGTCATGCACCATTGTCCAAAATAAGTCAAAATCAGCTTGGGAGCCAGTCCTGGCTAACATCTATCAAAATGTAAGGAAAAGAAATGAGGACACCTTTATTATCTCAGAGGGCTAATCAGTTTCAAACCAACCATCACAAACTACAAAGATTAACCAAATAAACTTTGGCTGCAGCAGAAACCACACAGAATTCACTGAACAGAGTAATGGTGATAAATAAAGATCATAAAATAATCTCACACTGAGATATTTACGAGGCTAACAGCATTAAGGACAAAAGACTTTTTGTGTCTTTGTCCATTAAAATAGGTGGCAGGGTTCATTTAAGATTTAATAGGCCTTTTTTAAGATGATGCCTTTTCAAACATGAACTCCAGACATGTTGAACATGAACTTCAGACATGATGTAAATTATCTGAACAACATTCAGGAGCCAGAATTATCTGGAATGACCTCCCGCTCATGCAACAGGAGATTATTACCCGTGTCAAATGTGTTCTCACAATTCAAAGTAGTCTGGTTCAGGCAAGAGGGGCGTCTCAGTGTTCTGTTATTTATCTGTTTCTGCATAAATGTCACTAAAAATATCTCAGGATGTTTTCACAATGCAAACATGACAATAGAAACCGTTAAACAGACAACTAAAGGAAGCAATGAAGGGTCCAGATATTTATGTGCTTGCAGCCGACACATGATGACGTGCTTTGACGTGTTTTCAGGTTGCAAAAAGTTAGCCAGCAGTAGTTATAGGTTAATTCACGTCAGAATGCTCTGAAACATTGGGATGCCTTTGACAGATCTAATAATGGTTTAAAAAGAATAAAAGTTTTCTCAGGGCCCAGTCGCACAGAGACATGCTGGATTTAGCCACTCCGAGATCTGGAGAGTGTTGCCTGAGGTTTTGAGCATGTGGTGGCTTGTTAGCCAAGGAGCTAACCAGTGTCCTGAATGAGCCGTCTACAGATGAATTGATTTAAACCATCCCTTCTTCCCTTAAATGCTCTTATCCCTCCTCTCCTCACAGTCTGATCTCAACGTCCTTTTCAGTCTCAATCAGTAATTACCAAGGAGGTGATGTTTTTGCCAGGGTCTGTCTGTCTGTTAGCAAGATTACGCCAAAACTACTGGATGGATTTACATGAAAATTTTACCAGACGTGTGGTTTGGTCCAATGAAGAGGCCAATACATTTTGGTGCTGATCCGATCCAGATTGATGTCACAAAAAAACATTGAAGTCTATGATGAAGTCTCATTACTTAACACTGGGTCATATGTTGTCCCACCCACAGCACCATCTGATTGTTTACACGCTCTGGTTACAGAGTCTGGGCACAGTGAACAGCCAATCAGCAGTGAAAGCTGTGCATGCACAGTTCTGCTCACAGACACAGCGGAGAAGAGGAGCCTGTTCCTGGAGCCTTGGTTTCTAAGATAAATGAAGGCAGCAGACTCTCCTGAAATTGTAATAAACATCCCAGTCTGTGAGCCCATTAACGTTATAGAAACATACGCGGCAGTTCTGCTCGCTCGCTGTCCCTCCAGACGTGCCTGTTAATCACTCGAAACAAGGCTGCTGATAATGTCAATACGGAAATAGTCCGTCATAGCAGAAGCCTGTGTGTGTGTGAGTGTAAATACCCAACCTCCAAATTCCACATAGAGAGAATGCGCTGCACACCGAAGCACCGACAGGCTGGAGACATCGCCCACTGGACGCGGCGCAGCGTGCACAACACCAACATCTGTACAAGCAGCAGCAAACTGGTTCAGTCAACAAGTTACAAGACCCACTACTAACTAGGTCACTCTATTGGATGATATTTATATCAACAATAATCACACTTATTGCAAATTGATATTTTTCATTCCACAATGTGCGTATAAAATAAATATAGGACAATAATGTTGGGTGGAAATCAGAATTTATAGGTGGAACTGAGCTGCTTGGTGGAGGTCTGCGCTCTCAGAGTGCTTTTCTAGTTGTTTAAGAAATGAATGACAGTCGTATCTCTGCCTGGTCTTCCACCCTGTCTCTCGCCTGCCCTCGGTCTGGTGACATGGACGCTCTTTTTTCCTCTTTGAAAAACTAAATCTCTGGATTGAGCCTGTGAGCTGGAGCTGGAGCAGACTGTTTCCAGCCATCAACTTTTTTCATTTATTGTTTTTTTTACAAACAGTTTTTATGTTGTCTATTTATCAGTGTGAAGAAAAATAATGTTGAATCCATGTCAAAGACTCCATTAACCTGTCAGTGATTTACTCTGATGTTTAAATGAATGAATTAACACCTTTAATCCAATCAGCATGTAGGAAACTACAGAAGACAGGTAGGGCAAAATGTGAAAACTGAACCATGATCCTGGTCAAGGTCAAAAGGTCTGATATAAGATGGAGTAAAAAGCAGTAAAACTTAAAAGTCTCACTTTGATATATTCCAGATTATTTTTTTATCAAGAGTAAAATTCTCTGCTTGCAGAATTAGAAAAATCTGATTTTCCTAAATTACTGTAAAAAAAAAAATCAACAGTTAAAAATCAAAAGTCAAAGTTAAAACAAAAGCAGAATATGACTTCTATGTAATGCTTTTCTTTTTTTTTTTTTTTTTTATGAAATTGATTATAAACATTAGCCAGTCAACAAATGCTACCAAACAGACTGATTTGACTTTATTAACAACACAGAATACCAATGAAAATTTAAAAAGATTTACAAAAGAATTTGAGCTGGACGTGCTCTGAGGTACAAACCTCTGCTAAGGCATTTCCAACACTGTCAGACAAGTTATTGTCAGAAATGTGGAAAACTGTCAACAAATCCTTTATAGAAAATCCTGGCGCCACATCTCTATTTTGATCACCTCAAAATATTTTGATTTCTGCCTTGTGCCATGAGATGAACAGAGAATGTTATCAAAGTAGGTTTAGGAATATTCCAGACAGACTCACTGAACGTCCTTAGCAGAGCTAATGAAGTCCAAGTTTCATCTTAATTTGCAGAGGAAAATAATAAGATTCAAGATGAAAAAATTATGGATTAAAAAAGTCAGATTTCAGAGTACAAAGTTTGCATTTTAAATTAGCAAGTAAAAACACCACCAAACTAAAAACCGAAGCGGTTACATCATAACTTTCTTAATTGCAGTTATTGCTAAATTTTTGTGCTCAATCATAACTTTGAACATCTTCAAACAGATATCTCCAATTTTGTTAGTTTTTGAACTATTGTATTTAAATTATATGATTTTCTGCTTGCATTTAAACCTGTTTTTATTCTGAATGAAAATAAAGAACCTCCGCTTGACTGAAATGACAGTAGCTCAACAAAAGAAAAAAGGACTTGCCAAAGATAAAAAATTAAATATATCAAACACAATGAAAAGACAACATGGCTTCCTTCTGACATGTCCTCTGGGCTGTCTGTTAGTTAGACATTCAAAATAGAAAGATATCAACTTGTTTGGCATGCCAGGTATGTCACACTATACAGAAACTTTAACTTTGTTCCTGAAATGACAAAAAAGAAAGCGATGAATACAAATTTTAGATATTGAGCTATCATTACACACAGCAGTTATCACTTCAATGCTGAAACCTTGACCGTAAGCTGACACGATAACACTGTCAAATGTCTAATAATTAAAAAAAAAAAGAATTATAACCTTGAGTTTATTATAAAACAAAACTATTGTTTTAGAGTATACTATCAATTTTGATCTTTAAATTTGAGATTCAAAGAAAATCTTCTGCTTAAGCTACAGATTTGAACTCTCAGCTTTATTTCCAGGCAGCTCCTCATTTATCCTATGTGCTCTAACAGAGGAGGACAAATTTCATACTTTCATGATCCAGAGATATCATTTTATAATAAATCATGTTTCTGATTCACTTTACTTGTAGGATTTCATCAGATTTTGTATTGATTTGTGAAAGTGTCACGCTCAGTTGAGTTTGTCAGTATGCTGATTCTTGTTGTTTCATGTTCGAGTCTTTCCAAACTAACTGGGAGAGCAAACATGATTCATAATTGAGAGCATTCCCGCAGTTTCCCATCAATTATTACAGACACACTGTTCCTAACTGAAGATATGCAGACGTTTAAAGCAAAGGAGAGGACAATGTGTCACTGCTGAGCTTGTTTGTACAATGAAGAGAACATCACTCTGATTTCTCTTTTTTTTGTCTTCATCATTATTTCTGTTTCAGACTTCATTCATATTCATTCACTGTTCTGAACAAAACGAGCCGATGCGACTGCATTGTGGCCTTCTTGCTGCTGCATGTAATTCTTCTGATGAGAAGATTAGTAGATGTATACATGTTAACAGGCTGACATGGGGAGTCATTTACTATTTGTGCAGAGAAGATTCATGATGTTTTTATATTTTGAGGTTACAGAACTGAAAAAAAAATATTTTGTAATGTTTCTTTTTCTGTTCCCAGATAAATGATGCCATGGGGTAAATCCGTGATACTCAACCCATGGAAGATAGTGTTGCATTATCAGTGGAAATGTTTCAATAATCAATCAATCAATCAATCAATCTTAATTTGTGTAGCACCAATTCACAACATGCTATCTCAAGACACTCTACCTTGGAGCAGGCTCAAGACAAACTACTCCCTATACTAAAGAGACAAAGGGAATAAAAGTTGTGTAGACAGGGATTTGTCTGAAAAAGCTGTTTTAAAATCCTATAGACTTTAGAACCAAGAGTGCATGAATGCTACCAATTTCAGACTTATCCGCTCTGGGACCTGTTTTAAAAAATGTGTGTTTTCAGGCCCCTGAAATGCCATAACCACGTGGATGAAATGCCTATTTGATTAAAAATTGGAGGGGCAAAAATGTTCTTCTCCTGACCTATGTTTTATATGTTAGCCTGATCAGAGTTCCTTTGAAAGAATCACTTTTCCAAAACACTGACTGAAAATGAGAGCTGAGATTGTTTCTGACATGCCCAGGCAAATTGTTCAACAGCCAATTGCATGGCAACAGTTTTAATACTGACAGCACATTTTAATTTAGTTTTAATCGTAGTCTTTTGACTAAAATATCTTCTAGTTTTAGTCATAATTTTTAGTCATCTAAGTTGTTTTGGTCTAGGTATGAGTTAATGTTAGCTTAACACTCTGATATTTTCATGACAATTTATTGTTCCTCACTTCCTCAACATTAGATTTTTGTTGATCCAAACACATAAAAATTAAATAGAACTGCCCATATCACTTTGATCCTGTGTAAAGAGGAGGATTCTCCAATGTTATGGTGCATAAACATACATATAGTGACAGATACTGAGCTGTTTTAACTATTTCAGTAACATCCTGGGCATTGCAGGATGGCTCAAAGGGCCTAAAACAAAGTTTCCGTGTGGATTTTGTGGGGTGTAAACATGTGTCATTATCAAAGATGAACATTAAGCCTGTGCCAAAGCTCCACACAGTGAGCAGTGATAGCTAACTCTTACCGGTCGTGTGATATTAATCTTGTCTAATGGGTCATAAACAACATCTGTGGATCTAAACTGGTGGTTCTGGCCCAGTTTTCAGCACATGTGGCAGATAGTCCAGGATTGATGTTCAGATGCTCGGAGCAGATGTCATTTCATTTTTTTATTTAAGCAGCGAAGATCCGATATGTTTTCTTCGTTGGAGCTGTAAGAAGTCACAGCCTGTTTCATTAAATTATGATTTCTGGGTAGTTTGTGTAGCTGTGTGCTGTAATATTGCATCAGAATGAGCATCAGTTTTAAAACTGTATTTTTATACATCTGGTCATCAGCAGTCATCCATGGGGGCATCACAAGGTTTAAAGTCAGAAAGTGTTTTAATCCCAGCAGAGCTTCTTACACAACAGGCAGCTGATTGTGCAGCGGGCAGTTTGGTCCATCACATGAAGCGGCTGGAGTGTGAGGAGGGTGAGGAGGGTGAGGAGGGAGTCATCAGCCGGAGCAGCAGCACCCAGTCGCCCTCCACAGGAACACGGTGTGTGTGAGTGTGTGTGCAGGGTCTTTAATTCATGTGATTCAGTTTAAATGAGCAAGCCCCCCATTAGACAAAGATTTAATCCCACTTACAGCTATTTGAACTTTCATTTGATTCATTCCAATAAGCCGCAGCAGAGCAGTCCTGTGAGGATATGGAGTAATAATTGGAGGTATCATGTGTCTCAAATCGACAAAAATATTCACATGCTTCGCTGGAGTCGAATACCGCTATCCCCATTATACACAGATTAATGTGAAAACACAGCTAATACCAGGCCCTTTTTTGTTCTTAAAAGGAGAGCCAATTTAATTCATAAAGCACATTAAATAAATAAAGCAAAAGTTCACAGTCAAATGTAGTTCAAATGAAAACTCAATGAAACTGTGACATCAGTGCGAAAACAGAGGGACATACCGGTAAATAAGAAGAGCTTCACAGACTCTTTTAAGGCAGGGTTTGTGCACATTTCTCCAGGAGAGACAGAAGCAGAGCAATGAATAATGATAAAATAATATCAATACAAGTTCACTTTTAAATAACTCTGTCCAGTTAAAAAGTATAATTTGATCAGAATCTTAACTGCAGGCATGACACAAGGATACAAGGTTCAATAATTCATTATTTTTCAACTGGATCAATTTCATTTTATAATATCCAAAAAACCAGAATATTTTCTTTCAAAGTTTTCTGAATTATTTATTTAACTTTTTTGAAGTCCCCAAGAAAGTGTTGCAAAATAGATAAGTTTACTATGATTACATAAGCTAAATAACAAAAATATAGATATAATTACACAAATTACACAAAACAGTGCTCTTAGAGCACAAAGCTTGTCCAAGGAATTCCTGATAATATTTGCAGAATTACCATCAAAAATGTGTGAAATCTTACCATAGTGAAATATACGCTTTTGACTTGCTGCCCAGGGACCACATCTGTACATTAGCTTTATAGCTCAACAGTTTTGTTGTACATGTCAAATAAACTAATAAACCCTTTAAAGCAAATCCTGGATTTGGATTCTGGTCGCCATCAGTACCAAATCACTTCTTCCTTGTGCCGTGACCAACATTCTCTGAAATAATCCATTCAGAACTTTTTGAAATTTATAGTGTCTTGCTACAGACAGAGGGACGGACAAACAAGTGGACAAATGCCAGCCTAAACATAACCCCCTTGGCAGAGGTCATAAAGACAAAAAGCCACAGCCCTGTTAAAAACCTGGATTTTGTGCAGGGCCAGTTTCCGTGACAGCCCCTGATCCAAAACAGCTGGAGCTCGTGGTGGGATGCTTTGGACTGTCTGCCTAAATGTCCAGACTGTCCAGGTCCTGTCAACACCATTGCTCAGGAAAACTTTGAGGAATGTTCTTCAACTCAGAAAAAAGTCCAGGTAGACTTAAAGATAACATATACGATTTTAGAGGAGAAAGAGCCCATATTTCATCTTAACTCTGATTCATATTTTCATTTTTGATGTCTGCTAGAATATTTTTAATTCCCTAATTTAAAAAAACATATCCTGATCCACCTCTCAGTCTTCAGACTGGCCCCTCCCCCATGTGGTCTGAGCCCACTCTGATTGGCTGACCGGTCTACTCTGTGGTAATGGTGTGTTTTCAACAGCTCTACCTTCATTCCACAGACTGTGCTCTGCACTGGTCTGGTCACTTTTAGGCACAGGGCTTGAATTGCAAATGAAACAAAGGTATGATGTCACACTGGTAGGTCTATTTGGTGGGAAGGACAAGCTGTTGAGGCAGCTACTGCTGCTGTGAAATAGGGAAGAAGAAAAAGTGCCAATGCCACTGAGAGGAGGTCTAAAACTTTTGAAACCCTGTAAAGGGCCTGTAAAGCTCGAAAACGCACAACAGGGGCTTTTTGAAGGTCACGGGCCTAATGTTCATCCCTTGCTTATGAGAACTATTCCAAAGAAACTTTTTCAGCTTTCTCAAACTTTGCACAAATTTTCACTAAGACTTGATGATATATGATTGGATTTTAGAGTATATACCTGTGCCAAGTTTGAGACAAAATTTTGCACAAATTTCCTCTGTGTCTCAAGAATTATTGTTTTGTTTTCAAGTTTTATGGTCAAGGTAACTGGAGTTTATAAGATTTGAATCTATTTTCATTTTGATTTATATGAATGATGATACCACAAAACCACCATGGCCCCCTTCTTTTAACCAGTTGCTGCACTTTCACAGACTGCACAACAGATTCATAAAAACGCTTCACTACTTCTATCACTCGAAAAATAATATAAAATAACAAAATTAAACTCAGGGATAAGGCAGATTTATGTAACAAACTTGGTATTGGAATTAACTTGAGAGGTTAGTGATGGACTTGAAGAGTCAAGTATTAAGCAGCACAGCAAACATTTCAAGATGATAAATATGATAAAATGTAAATTTGACCGTGTATTTCAAAGCAAATATTTATTTTTCTGTGGTTTGATTCGCAGACTGCAGTCCCCACCGCCCTCATCATCATCATTCAGTGCAGGATGTGAGTCTTTTCTTCTCCGAGTTCATTCATGGAAATTTAACAAGTGTTTTTGCCTCACACTGTTTGCATTTCCAAGTGCGGCGGGTTTTTCTTTTCAGCGTGCGTAGACGAAGGAGGTCAGGCCGAGGATCTCCTGTCTGCACCGTCCCAGCTCGGTGCCAAACAGATAAATGGACAGACTGTTTGTGAGCCGTCTGAGCTTTGTGTTTGCACAGAGTCACAACTTTGTTAGAGATGAGGGGGGGTGGGGGTCAGGGCAGATAGGGAGATTTGTATGCAGACTACATCGCCCAGCGGCCCCCCTGGACCACTCTGTGTCCTCTCACCTGCCGGCTGCAGTAAATCATAGAGGCATCAAGTGAAGCGTGTTGATGGGCCTGCACGTGCAGAGGCTCCACTGCACCTGCCATGAATCTTTACGTGCGTGTGTGCGTGTAAGGAAAAGAAAAGTAGCCGTTTCCATGGATGTTTACTTCATCTTTTAGCTCTCTGCAGGGCTGAGGGGCTCCAGGACGAGAGGTTTGGAACTCAGCCGAAAGGTTTAATGAGTATCTGTGCGCCTGCTCGGAGGCAGGGCTGGAAAATACAGACCAGAATTTATATCTAAATATCTTTACACAAATTAGCAACAGTTCCACCAACTTTTCTGACTGTTACTAATGAATTTTTGCAATAAAGTGAGTTTTCATTATTAAGAACTATACATTACTTAAAATTGAGAGTTTTTAATGTCTGGTTTTGTTGTTGTGGTATCAAACAAGTGTCAACATCATTTTAATATAAAAAAAAAAATATTCTTATGGCCTCTGTTCCCTCCTTTATTGATACAAATGAAAAAATTATCTTCTTAAAAATGGTTCCCAAAAAGTCGGGAAAATAGCCAAAAATAAGATCTTGATATTTTTTCTAAGTGAAATAAAGATACACAACACCTTTCTTTTTTTTATATTGTTTCATTATGCTAAAAAAAAAAAAGAAATCTACACACCACCAAAATCATAAACTCTAATAAAATTTAGTAAAAATCAGACAATTTTAAAACCTCTTTGTCATGCTATTTTGTATGTTTTCTGTTTCCAAAAAAATCATTGTCTTATATTCAATGTATCGATTGTGTACATTTGTCTGAAAAAAATTGATTCATGACAACAAAATGTACAGATGATCAGTGTGTTTGGTCAAGTTTTCGCAAAATAGGAGGGAGCACTCTGTTGATAAACATTGTATGTAATATTTTAAAAAATATATTCTACTGTTTCGTTCATTTTGTCTATCTTAAATTGCATGTGAAGGGCGAAATTCTTAATTAGAGGACACGGTAAATCTCACAAAGACTGTCAACCTCTGCTACGGTGGGTGGGATGGGCAAAGGGCTCCTGCAGGGCTCCCCTACCGCATACCTTGATATATCCTATGGGGGCTGTGTTAAAAATCAAAATTTAGAAATAGAAATGTTTCGGCAGTATTAACAAATACATTTTTAAGAACTGTATGTAGTTCTTAGGCTTTAAAGAAAATCAGTTCTATCACCCGACTTTTTCTGGGCTTGACATATTTCCCTTCACTGCCATTAAAATAGGTTTTACTGGTCTATAAAGTATGAATTTATGTTAAAATATATCTTGTTTAAATTATTATGGTCTCTTGATGGTTGATGCAGGATACAGAACTTGGAGTGGAGCAGGTCCACAGCAGCAGATCATCCATGATTGTTTGTTAAGGTCATACTAATATATGTTTGCTGTTTGCAAAAGTACCATGTATTTAATTTAGTTGATATCTCTAAAGTTAGTATCATGAACTTAATGATAATGGAATGGGGCTAAAGGATTGGACACATAATTGTATTTGTAGTTATTGAAGTTTGTAGGTCCACAGCAACAGGCCGTCAACAGCAATGATCCCAGACTGCCTAAAAGACAAGAACCAGAGTACAAGGAATACAAAATTAACTACAATGAGGTATCTTAAAACCACAAAAACTCACATTTTCTGAAACTGATCATTTTCTTGGGCCGGATGGGAAGCTGCCGAGGGCCTGATGGGGCCCATGTGCTACCAGCTGATGATCACTGAGGGCTTTATGTTTCCAAATGTTGCCTTCATATTTGTTAATTTTGGAAAGAATGCGGTAGTTTCTCCCTATCATCTTTAAAGGTCTAGTGTTTGGCACTCAGGTGTTTGTGAATGAACCCTTGATTGGGCTGGAAAGAAATCAGGGAAATATGACTGGATATGAAACAAGAGGGAAAAATTCTGTGATATCATAGATGAGACCTCGCCAACCTTTGAGTCTGTAATCTTGATTTTTCAAAATAATAATAATAGAAATATCAGCATGAAACAGGTGGTATTTTAGAAAACTGCAAAAGTCTAAAAAAAAAATCTACAAAAAAATGTGGAAATTATGCAGCTCGTTGCCTGCAATTTTTGATCATTAAATCAATAAAGTGGCCAGTATCGACAGTTTAACACTTGTATTTTTCTGTCTGTGGTGTCAAACAGGAATCAGTATTGTTCAATTTTTGGGAACAATAAAATGCCTATGATTTAAATAAAAAAAATAGAAAAATATTTCCCATTCAGACTAAATATTTGGATGAAAAAAATACTGTTAGAAGTTCTTACTGCAAAGATTTATGCTACAAAGCATTGGATCTAGCATCTTTTTTTTTAAATAATAAACTAAAATTATGCAAATGATAGATTTTCACTAATCTTTTGCTTGATAGTCTGCAGATATGGCTTGAAAACATATAAAGTCACATGCATATCTATTTCCTGGCCCTACATGGATGTAGCTGAGTCAAACAGGAGGTCTGCAGATGCCGGTCCAGCTGAGCGCTGAAGGTCCCCCCTTTGACAGAGTATCCATTCAGAGTCAATGAGCTGGGTCAAAGCCTGCACGTCAGGCTGCAGCTCGGCCGAGCACCGGGGCGGTCCAAGGGGTCAGTCGCATTCACACGGCGCTGTCATGCAAATGAACCCACCCACGCTTAAACAACTCTTGGAATTTTTATGTGTGCTCCTCAGCCTCTTTTTCCTCCTCTTTTCCTGCTCCATCTCTGCTCTCCAAATCTCTCTCCCCTGCATTCACAAAGTCATTGACGAGACATTCAAAGCTTTTTAGATTGGCCAGCTTCATTGTGCTCTGCTAAAGTGGGGGGGAATGGAGAGGGGGAGAGCGTAAAGAGGAGTGGGCCTAAATATACTCCGGTCTGAAAGTACTTAGATCATGTTCTTTTCATGGTCCGATTAGAATCAAATCGATCCCCCCGCCCCTCCTGACACTCCACGGTTTGAAGAGGAGCGACCAAACAAAGATCTCTGTGCAGGGACGGGGAGTGAATGACCAAACCTGAATGCTAAACACACTCTTAAAAGTCTCATTCTGGAGCGTGACAATGGCCGAGGGAGTAAATTTGTTTTAAGTGTGTGTGAGGGACGTCCGTGTGCAGAGAGAGATATATCTGTACTGTAGGAGCATCTCTGGATGGCTTAGGTCTGCATATAAATCAGTGACACTCTCAGGAGAGGATCTTCTCCAACACGAGTTCAGCAGGAGTATGTTTGATCATAGACTCGTGTCAGTTTGATCCATATTTAGTTTTCTCCAGGAGCAGGGTTACACATACAGAGTAAAGGAGAAGTTTGAGGACATCATTAAACACTGGGTGTTTGGGGGGGGGGGGGGCAGGCGGAGGGGTTTGAACTTGGTGACACTCTTTCTGCACCTGCAGCTGCAGCGATCAACAACATCTCCTCGCTGGAAAAACTGCCATAAAACTCCCTGTTTATCAGCTTCTACTTAGTTTGATGCTACCTCCTGATGACTTTGAATGCAGTTTACCAGGAAAAAAAAGTAGAATTATTTTCCATAAATATTTGTGCTTATTCCAGTGTTATCACCTGGTGGGTAAGGATACAAAAGTGGATCTGCTGAGCTGTTTTCAAGGGCTGCAAATGGGTGCACACATCATTTATCTGCTTTGTAAGAAAGCTAGCAAGGTCCTCTTTGCCAAATAAAGACTTATTAATATCACCGTCTTGAGACAATAAAACTGCTTTAACCATGATTATGTATGTGTGTAATGAGATATATAGAATACAAGTAAAATGGACACGAGAAATAGAGTAAAAAGAAGTTGCATGCATGTCCTTTTGAGATTTCTCTAAATGTGTTGTTTGTTTTGTCCTTTTTCTTGAATTTCTTTTGATTTTAATAAGGTTAATCTATCTATCTATCTATCTATCTATCAGGACAGGGGTATCAGGATTCTTCCTCTCCTGTTAACAGCTTCCTTAATGGCGGATTTCTCGACCTCCCAAAGATTGACCAGTGTGCTGTCCTTCCACTGTTGCATCAGTAGGTCGAGCTCATTTGCTCAGGGTGACAAGCCTGAAGCGGAGCAGCGACTAATGAACTGACCAATCGTCACACAGTAGAACAATCAACCTGTCAGAACAGACGAGACCCACTTGGGGAAGGCAGCCTCAAAGGGACTGGAGCTCAGATAGTGTCTCAGATACAGGGTACAGCTGGATTAGAAACAGTGGTGAGTCTAACATATCCCAGCAATCATCAAAAATTAAAATATAAGCCTAGTTTAAGTCAAAATATGGGCTCCTCAATCACTCTCCTTTTAATGTGGCACAAAACACACAGGGTGCACAGGACACTCTATGTAATATCTCCATGGTCAAACTAAAGTAATGTTTCATTGGAACATTCCCACAGGATCAGAAATGATAAAAAAGAGGAGTAAAACACAGCTGCATTAGAATCAAATTGAAACCTTAGTAATTATTGATGGATTGTTTTATTAGAAATCAAATATCTGTTGGCTGTAAACATTTTTCTCACTTTCTCAGCTGGAATCATTTCTTCTGTTGTCTTTTGGTGTCTTAAATACACAAGAGAGTCTGTTATAGTATCTACAAGCATAGTTATCGATGACATTTAAAAATATTCATAAAAATAGTAAATGCAGCTCTGTGATGAATTAAAATCTTTGATTGTGCGTGGGTTTTCCAATTCAATTCAATTTCAATCCAAAAAACTAAATTGCCATGAATAAAAGGCACTATTGGCAAAGCATTTCATTAAAAATCATTAGCTATTTGGCTTTAATAAAAGCCAAATAGTTAATCGTGTATTATAATTCTAATTTTAGATACAAATTTGTTGCATTGTGTGTCTGCCTGTGCTTTCGTGTGATTTGCTGGACTGTGCATACAGGGGTCCTTCAAACACATTTGCTGTCCCTCCACTCTCTGCATCATTTTCAACTTAATTGAAATCATCAACAAAAACATTGATGTAAACTTAAAACATGATATGGGGTTCTTTTGTATCCTATTTGTGTGAAACAAGCCTTGTTAGTGTTTATTTTGATCTTGCAAATGCATCCTCAAACATCAGGACTTTACAGTCTTTAGGCCTCAGACCAGGTCTTAGGTGCTTTAAGGCACGTTCATTTTCTGGGTCCTCAAGGTGAACATACCAGATTTGTGCCTGACCCCTCTCATGCTCATTTGTGATGTGCTTAAACTGTGTCAGGTGGGAAATGTGAAAGACACTTGGACTCTGGGCCAAATTAACTGGTGCCAAGTGTATGGGAGGGCCCTATGTGCACAAGATCTAATACACATGCATCCATCCATGTTTTTTTTTTTCATTTCTTATGTACCATGTTGTCTTGGATTTTTCTTAATATCCTCATAAAAAATTAAAATTGTCATGGGACATGGGCAGCATTAACCCAAATAACCACCTGCTACAACCAAGACATGCAGAAGACAATTTTTGAAGACCACATATCTAACCTGTTAGTTAAGGACAAGAAAGTTCACAGACAGACTCACCAAACTGGACAATTGAAAACTATTAAAACGTCTCCTGGTCTGATAAGTCTGGATTTCTGCACCACATTCAGATGGGCTTAGAATTCATGAAAGCATGGCTCCATCCTGCCTTGGATCAGCAGTTCAGGCTGCTGCTGGTGCTGTGATGGTGTGGGGGACATTTTCTTGGCACTCTTTGGGCCCCTTAGTCCCACCTGAGCATGGTTTAAACCCCACAGCCTACCTGAGGATTGTTGCTGACCATATCCATCCTTTTATGACCCAGGTGGACCATCTTCTGATGGAGACTTCTGCAGCTCCATGTGTCAAAGCTCAGATCATCTCACACTGGTTTAACATGCCAATCAGTTCACTGTACTCCAGTGGCCTCCACAGGCAGCTCTGAAGGCAAAAAGGGGTCCACCTCCTCTGGAGGACAGGAGTTGTTCATAATATGGCAAATGTCTCCCCTTACTGTCAGGAGATTTTTGACCTGCTTCAGCTTTAGCTCATTGTCAGATGTTCTGTTGAAAGTAAGATCCCATAGTCTTCCAAGGACCACGTCATTTGTGAGTAAAGTACAGAGGAGTTCGCAAAAATCATTCATAAATGATCTTTGGTTTGTTTTCATTGGGTTGTACGAGAATGTCTTGTCCGTCCTCTGGAGGGCAATGACACAGAGTAAATTGTTTAGGAGTTATAAATAATCACATTAAAAGCACCCAGTGTTCTGGTTCATCAGGGTTAAAGCTGGATTCAAGGCCTCAGAAGCCTCTTGAAGAAGAAGCTAAACTTCTTACAGAACCTGGACCAGTCTGGATCAGGCTTTGGATCCATCATCACTGGTGTTCGCAGAGGTGACCCTGAGCCTCTGCTCTTCTCTGAGCACCCTGTCTTAGCCCGTCTGCTCTCACCGAGGTTTACTGGACCTCTCAGCTCCTGCAGGATGAAGTTGTTTGTGTTCTGAATCCAAAGTGAAGCCAAACAACGCTGTGAAGGTGGAGGGCCGGGGGGGTGGGACCACCCTGCAGCTGCCCCCTTTTCTCTCTCTCCCTCTCTCTCTCTCTCTCTCTCCCACCTCATCCCTTCATTTGCTCTCTATTCATCCTGCAGCTGCAGTCCTGGGCCCTCTCACTCTCTCTCTGTCACACAAACTTTCTCTCTCTTCGTTTGTCCCACAGACACAAAGATGGATGGAGAAGCTCCTGGATCGAGGCTCACAATAGCTTGTGCCACAAGGTGAGCAGCCTCAGCTGCATACGGCCCTGTGCTGCCTCTGCGAGGCTCCGGACCCGGCCCGACAAGTGTGAGGGGGAATTTGAGTGGCACAGTATGGCAACAGATGCTTTTGTTCGGCCAAAAGTCTGAAAGAGGCCTTGGGTAGGGGGCTCAGCAGTGTCAGAGCACATAGTCATTTTTCTCCGTCTCTGTCTCTCTTTCTCTGTGTCTCTCTCTCCCCAGCTGTGCCTGCCGCTGCGGCCGAGCAAGAGGAAATGTGAGGGCAACGGCGTGATGGAATACGTAAGTGGGGCGCGCGGTTTTGGCCTGTTTTGTGGGCGACTTCATTAAAGGGTCGTTTATCTGGCCTGTGATCCCTTTGTCCCGGGCCTTCTTTATCGGCCCCGGTGAGTCAGGGGGGCGTAATTGGCCGATTGGCCACGGTCTGCACATGCTGCGGTGATTTATAAAGCTGTGAATGGAGCTGACTCCTCTCTGGGCAGCGCTCCCTCGCTCTCAGATGAGACACTGCACCGCAGAATAACACTGGCTAAATGCAGAAGAAATGTGAAAAGGATGAAACGTCCCCAAAGCTCTTTGTGCGAGTGTGAAATCAGAGGCCTGAATAAAAGCCTTGTGGAATCACGCTTTCTCATGTCATCTATTTTCTTGCACCTTTATACTCGATCTGACTTTGTTGTGTGTCTTTAGACTCTGCTCAAAAGCCTTTCATAGCCTTTTTATCTATATTTCCTCCATTTTAATCATGAGAATCAACACCAGAGTTTGAATTACTCTCTCTATAAAGTGCATCTTTATGCAGATGAAGTGAAGTACAATGAAGAACATCTTGTGCTTGATTTTATCTTTATCTTCAGATTGAAAAGTGAGAGCAAAGCATATTTTCTGGATTAATGTGTCTCCCATAAAGGCTGAGATCTAAATGAAAGCAGACGTGTTATCCATGCAGCTGTGTTTGAAAGGGTGCTGCCGTGCAGATTTGGTGATTGCAGGTGGGGGCGTGCTGGCTTTATGTGGTCCCATGTTGGGTGGAGGTTGGCTCCTAATGACCTCCTAATTAAAGCAGACCCTCGTCTCAATGGGCTGATCATGTAGAGGGGGTCAGAGGTCTTTTACAGGGCTGCTGGTAGCCACAGTTCATGCTCCATGCTAATTACCCCCAAATATAGCCAAACTAAAAAAACACCCAGGCAGGTGGACTGGCTCCAGAGGAGTGACTGGGCCCAGACCTGATGACTATGATAATGACCTGTTACATGTTTCAGTAAAGTCACCTCGCAGAGTGTCCCATCTGAGGGTGTGTCCGTCTGTCTCTCAGGGGGCTTTGTCCCTCCTCAGACGTCGAGCCAGAGTTCATTAAGCCGGACTGAGTGTTTGTTCAAAGGCTAGGCGAGACAACTTAAATCCCCAATAAGTGTTTGTGGACACTCAGATACGGTCTGCAAACGCACACTTGATAGGAGAGTCGACAAACATACACACAGACACACTTTATAAGATAATACCTGAGATTTTAGGAATCATGTAAAGAAAAAAGCCTCAATGGAGCTTCAGTTTTTAAAGAGATTTGCATGTTTTCAGGTTTATGTAAAAAGGGCACAGTACAAAGAAAGTAGCAGTCACATCCAACAAAATGGAGAAACTGGGTGCAAAGTGCAGAAATACAAAGAAGGAGAAAAAAAGGAGAGACCTGGTAAGCAGACCTTTGTTACTTAATGAAAAAGAGTAAAAGAAAGGTGAGTGCCGAGCTCCAGTAGACTGGTTAGTAATTGGCTTTGATTTCTACAAGAAAATTGGAGAATACTTGATCAAGTAAAAGGAATACACTAACTGTTTTTTTTTTGTTTTTCCGTGTCTTGCCTCTCTCCTGAGTCCATGACAAGCAGATAGACACCATTCTTTAGACTGTGTGTGCAGTAACAAGGAAGAGATGGGGAGAGCTACCCACTGCTAATTAGCCTAGCTCAAACACTGGGAGTCAATGGAAAGTGTTAGCCTGCCTCTTCCTACAGTCATCAGATAAACTCTTTAGCAACTCTAAACGGTCCTGTGTGCTTGTTGTGACTCTTTTTTTTACCCATTTATGTTATGTTATGTTGTGGTATGTTATCATCATATCATCTTCTTCTACTCATATACAGAGGCTTTGTTTTGTTGACCTACTTACAAGCTGTTTGTGCTAGAGATGTGACGTTCCCGAACAAGTCCAGTCTTTTGAACGACTCTTTTGAATGAACAATGAGAACTGATTCCCAGTTATGAGTGAGCCGTCGGTTTTTTCAGACCATTTGCAATGAAGAATGTCTCGGAAACTTGATCAAGTTAAATCCTCTTTGGTTACATTCACACGTAACACATATGATCCAGAACAGACTCTGCTTAGCTTCTCCTGTGAAGTTTGTCTGACAAACTCTGGTCCATTTCAGAACAGGGGTGTCAGTTTGGCTCTGAACACACCACAGTTCCGACTGCAATGGGTGTTGAAGTGATATGAACAAACCAACATCCAAACAAGAGAGGCAACAAAAGTCTGGGCACATTGGCCAGAAGCAGAATCTCACAACAGCAAGCAAATGAATTGTTCTTACTCAATAACAAGCACAGTGCCATTAGCATTAGCACTGCCAGCCTAACAGATTTAGGGCTTGTTCCTCCAAGCCCATTGGCATGCGGTAGGTAGAGTAGACCTGTCAACCAATCAGAGCGAAATAGGCCCATGTGGGGCAGGGAGCCCACAAGGGGTTGGAGATCTAACAGAGCATCTCAGCTGGAGCCAGAGCAGAGGTGGATCAGGGGTACTCAGTATGAGAACTAGAGTGTTTGCAACATAAGTGATTGTGGACATACTGCAGCCATCATCAAAACTAAACATATGAACCTGAGTAGAAGGCAGAACATGGGCTTTTTAATCGCTATTGGGACCCGAGTGTGTAGAGCCCCTGTCCATGTTTAAGGATAATGATTGTTTTTATGAGTGAAGATCAGGCAGATATCAGTGAAACCTGCAGAGAAGTGGCGTTGAATGTGCTGTGAGGTTCAGGCTTTGGCTGTGTTCCTCCTCGGGTCTTGGGGCAGTCTTGAGCAGCCTCTGTCCAAAGGGAGGGAGGAGAGGGGATGGGAGGGGTCTGCCTGAGGTTTAATGTAGCTGATTGTGCTCCTGTGTAAAAAGGAACAGTTTCTTCTGTGTTAATTTTCAATTTTGTTTCAGTGTGTGCGCTCGGCCTTTGTGTTCGACTCTCCGTCCCGCCCTCAGCGACACCTCCACCCCTCGCTCTTTCTCTCCCTTTCACTCGTCCGCTCGTCAGCCTGTCTAGATTACGTTGCTAAGGAGATTTCTCTCTTTCTTTTTGCTTTTTCACTGTTTCCCATTGATTTGGTGTTAATGCGTTTTGAATGCCCCTCGGTGTGTGCCGAGCTCGGGGGGAGGAGGAGGAGGAGGGGGCACAGGGTCTTGCAGAGTGGAGGAATTTCAATCTGAAGCAGTGAGGAGGGGGTTTGGTGGGTTTGGGCCCAAAGAGAGGCACTCAAGTGAGAACTGAAGTGGTTTGCAGAGCTGAGGAACCTCTACCCCGCCCCCCCTACTCTTTCTCAGGGTCACCCCTTCATTGGCAGCCCACAGGTGCACTGTCAATCTCCCCTTTTCAGACCCAAAAACGAGCCCATGAGTAAAACAAACATATTTTTCTCCTCAGTGAGGGAGAGGGAGGCCTGAGCGCTGCAGGATGCAGAGATAATTAACTGCTGACCAACTGGAACCAGATTTGAGACAAACAGTTTCAGGAGATTTCTGATGGAGCGAAATTTTAGAAAAAAAAAAAAAAAATTTCAACGTAAATATGGAAATTCACTGAAGTCTTAGACTTTCAGGTACAATGATGGTTTGGTCCAGCTGACCTCTGTCTCTGACACCCGACTGAGAGTTTAGCTTCATTTGTTTCTTCAATGTTGCACCAAAATCTTTTGACTCAAACTGAAAAAGCACATTTGACAAAATAAATAAAACACGTTAGGATTTGACAAATCAAAATAAACTAAATTCAACTGAGTTCAACAAATAAAAGACAATAAAATAAAAGAAAAACAAGAATTTTACAAATCATAAAAAAACAAAATAAAAGGCAGAATAAATAATATATACTAAAATGAAATAAAGTAAAACAAAAATAACATATGTAGAATAAGAAAACGAAACGAATCAAAAAAATAAATAAATAAAATTATACATGTCATTAAGACAACTAAATTCAGTAAATTATAATGAATGAGTGTTTATTAAAATTTCCACCAAGTCTATTCATTATTATTTTTTTTTTTTATAACAGAGACAGTTATTAAAAAAAAAAAAAAAACAGTTCTGATTAAAATCATTAAATCAGAATTTCTGAATTAACTAGCCACAGTCAGATCATGGGATATTATAATTGTGCATCTTCTTTGACTTACCTGTTGTGTTTTTTAATGTGAAGCACTTTATGCTGTGTTATTTTGTATGAAAAGTACTATACAGATAAAGTCTGACTGAGTGATTGACTGATGTGTATCAAACATTCATGTTGTAAACATTGTAAACTCATGATGGTTGTGCCACTGAAGTTTAACTGTGAATTATCTCCAGTTTAATCAGGACTGAGCTTCCACTGCGTTTATTTATTTATTTATTTATTTATTTTTTAGTACAGAGTTAGATAAGATGGATAATACTAAAAACTTGTTCTATTGCAAATTAACTCTGCTGCCCTTGTAACTCATTATTAACAGTTTAGTTTCCCTCCTCTCATATTCACCTGTCTGTGACTTTGGATGTCTGTCATTTTTATTCATCTTAAAAGGACATGAATCCAGATTTCACTTTATATTATCACTTAAAATGATGTCATGTTATAAACCGGACTTCTAAAGTTTTTTAATTCAGTTTCTACAGCATGAATTGCTGTGATTTTTCTCTCACATCATGTTTGCCTCCATTAAAGCGAATCATTTGTTTACCCAGCTCCGTGTCTCTCTTTCACTCACTTTCGCCCGCAGAAGCACAAACACATCTGTCCGTGCCCTGCAGCTGTGAGAGAAGTTTCTCTGCATAATGACATCTCAGACCATTTCATGTTCACGCTGCTCTCCATAATTAGACAATCAGAGATGTGCCTCCAGCGGAGTCTGCTGCTCCACAGAGGTTGACTTCAAGCAGCTGTGTTTCCTTTAGAGGGGCGCAGTGTTACATCACAGACGCCAGCAGAGAGGTACCTGAGCCAACACTTAACCCCAACCATACGCCATCCTCACCGAAGAGAATGGTGGGAGTCTGACTGATGGTCAGTTCACTCTGATCAGGTGATTTGGGATACAGACTCCATCGGGAAAACTTACACCTGAGACATGCTGTGTTAATCTAAGGCATACGGTGGGTTTAGGCTCTAAGGAGTGCTGAATCCATATCTGCTGAATGCCCAGCTGCAGCAATGACTGGAAATACCTCCAATTTAAAATCAAAGATGGCTGCCATGGTGGGATAAAATGCACTTTTAGACATACAGTATGTCTGTTGTGTCTCCTGAGCCAACAAATGACACTAGAGCCTGGACACGGCTAAAGCAGATATAGACCTGCACAACTGCAAACACAGGCTTCTCTCAGGCTCTAAGTTTAGCCTCAATCTCAAAATGACTTTGGTTTTAATTCAAAATGCATTTTAGCTGTATTTTAATGATAATAAGATGACATTAGTGTAGATTAGATTAGATAGAACTTTAATAATCCCTATCAAAAATAAAACAGTAAAAACAACTTGCATATCAAAATGATAATAATAATAATAATTATAATAAATAAATAAATAAATAAATATTAAAAAAATATGGCTACAGGCTGGCTACTGCTCCTTCCTGTCCTCTGTCTTCCTGTTACTCCCCCCCCCCCCCCGTGAGGAGTTGTACAGTCTGATGGTCTGAGGGACAAAAGAGTTTCTGTTATTTTTCTATTCGATTCTATTTCTATTCTGTTTTCTAATGAATATAAAATAAAATTAAAATATATCAACAGTTTTCCTGATTTTTCAAAAGGCCTCTCATGACCCTATAATTTGGTGTCCTGTGACCCAGTGGGGTCCAGCCTCACTTTGGACCACTATAGGACCTAAAGGATGATGTTGCCTTTGAAACTCTTTGTTTACATGGATTAGTTCAACACAGCTGGTTTGTCATAACACAACTTATTAATCTCTGTTCATGCAGTGAAACAGGCAACAAAAATCACCTTTAAGGCATTTTAAATGATGAGTTCTCAAGATTTATCTCTCAAACTTGACCAAATTTCAACCTTTCAGATAAAAATTATAAATGTTTGCCCTTCAGTCTGATCCATTATCAATACTGTTCCTGATATTAACTTCAGAGAGATCAACTAAATTAAATACATGGTAGTTCCTGCAGACAGCACACATATATTAGTATGACCTTGACTAACAATCATGGATGACCTGCTGCTGTGGACCTGCTCCACTCCATGAGCTCTATCCTGCATCAACCATCAACAGAAATGACATCATTTAACATGAATTCATAGTTTTAGACCAGTAAAACCATTTTATGGATTTAATGGAAGTTCAGCTGCTATTAATCGACACCAGTCCTCTCCCATTTCTGATCATCAAAGATATTAATGTCAATAATAGATTGATCTATCTATCCATGGATGTTATTGATTATACCTCCATAATAAACACCTCTATATAGATATGAGGTCCCCCTTGTAAATGAGATGCCATGTCTCATGGGACTTACCTCAAATAAATCTAACACCAGGGCATTTCATAATTTAGTGAAACTGATTTTTGTTGTTTTGTTTTGTTTTGTTGAAATAGAGGTTCATGACAAAGTCAAAGAGCCTTGATTCAATAAACACATTTATGAGGTACTATTAGGCATTTAAAACCTAAAAACGGGTTGGTACCAACCCTAGCACAAGAAGAAGATTAAGTATGAAAGCTTCTTTATCTTCAACATATTTCACTTCTTTGAACACTCAAAAACATTTTCCTGAGCTGTCTGTCAACATCAAGCACACAACAGGTCTTGAACTCTCTGGAACAAAAAGAGCTTTGATTGTGAACTGTGAATCAGTCTTTGCTCCCCTTTAATTGCGTGTTTCCATAGTACTTAGCCACTCTGCAAGCTCATGACAAGGATGTCTAAAGGCACTGATACATTAAATCATGAGATATGCAACAGAGGGTCACCATTTAAGTCAACACCAGACAAAGTGTTTCACCCGTTCTTTTAAGATGTTGAATTAAAAAGAAATAAAACAAACAATCAAGTGTCTTAATAAAATCTGAACTTTATCATGCGTGTGGTTTTCTTCATTGTTAATGATCCTTTGCAGCCCACCTGGGATGCCTTGGAGCCCACTAAAGGCTATGGCCCACACTACTATGGGAAAAAGACAGCTCTACAACAGAACTAAGCTGTTTTTCACTTTTTGCACCAAAATAATCGAAGAACTCTTAACAGCTCCTTGTGTTAGTGACTCTGTTCTGATGATGTGATATGTCGCAGATTTAGAGCGACGTGTCTACAAACATGTTGCTGTATCTGCAGAATGTGCTGCACTAATGTCTGTTAGAGCCTGACATGGTTTACTCTGTCTCAAGCTATTCTGGAGCAGGACAGGGTTGACCTTTGATCTGTGACCCTCGTTAAACTAACCCTTAGTTTGTACTACGAGCACACAAACACTCCCAGCTGCTGAGCTCTCAATGGACTCAAACTGAAGGGGAGGAGAGGCCACTCTGCTGCACAGACTCAGCAGACTTTGCAGGGCTCTAGCACACTTGTAACAGGTCTCTTGAGACTGTTGTCTCATGTGGACACTGGATTATACTCAAGTGAATATTACACAAACAAATTAAGTTATTCTAAAGTAGACATTGTTTTAGAGTAATTTGGCGGTAAAGACCACAACTGACTTCAATTATTCCAAGGAAAAATATCAGGATCTGAATAAACACCAATTATTATCAAATATGTTTGATTTTCATTCTGCTGTTAGTCAATTCTCTGCGTGTTTACTTGAGTCTCTGCCAGGAACCTCCCAGATTATTTATGACCTTCTGCTGTGTCAGCATGAATCATGTAATGTGTTTAAAAAGAAAAGAAAAGGACAAATCACCTCACACATCTCTGACTCTCTTTAGTTTAATAATGGTTGTGGTGTTTGGTGGGAAAATATAAAGTTACAGATTAATGTGCAGCTTCTTCATCATTATGGTCGGTGTGTTTGTATAGTTGGTTTGTCTGTGATTGGATAATAACACACTGAGCTGTAAGGAGAGATGGAGACGAACAAAGAAACCTTTCACTCCAGTAATTATCTCTGATGATTCATGGTCTCTGACGAACTGTAACCTTTGTTAGAGTATCTGTAGTTTTACCAGATATTCAGAAAATACCCCAGTGACAGTTAAAATTTGATGTTTAGTGTTCAGCATGTTCCTGCTGTTGAAATATTGTCAACATTAGCTGTGTGAAAAATCCAAATGTTCTCCCACGAAGGTTTTGTTGGATAAAGACATTGCACGTGAAAAAATGAAGTTCTTTTTTTGCCTTTGCATGTCTACTTTTTTAAGAGGAAATCTTTTAAATTTGAAATCAAATGAGCCCATACTTTAAAGCTCAGGATGAGTGTCTAACATCACCAAGCTGTTAAATATTAAAGAAAGCTCTCTTTCCTGCATCGGCGGTGATCATAAATAAAGTTAAAATCATACAGAATTGGCAATTTGCTCAAAGTTCTGTGAATAAATATTGATGCTATTTGGTGTTAGGGTTTAACTTGTGACCATGTTACATAACAGGTCCTGACAAACCGGTTTAGCAAATATTTCCTTGTTTTGAATTTTGGTCCAAACCATATCTGGTGAGCTTGATCAGATCCTGTTATTAAAAAGCACTTATGAGTGCTCCTCTGGTCTCAGCTACAGCAGGCAGCCATTGGACACCAGTCAGCATGATCAGTGGAAGAGAGTGTGAACAGTCATACGGGGTCTCGTCCAAAAGGTCAGCAGTGTTGGTTTCATCAGAGTTGTTTGAAAAAGCATCATAGTGAGGGACCAGCTGAATGCACGTGCAAACATGTGAACAGTCCAGTTAGCTACAATTAAACCAGCAAATCAATGTCGGCTGGAGCTGACTTCATAAAGTGACATCACATGAAAGTTTAAGGCCCAAAACAACATTTTCTGACAGGAATATCTGAAAATTTTACATTTGCATTACCAGTGACCCAGAATGTTGTTTGCTTGTGGGCAGAAGGACCAAATCCACATTTCAAGCTACATTCTCAGATATATCTGCCTATGTGTGAAAACAGCCTCAGAAAAGACCCCCTGACCACATCGTCCTACAACCTCTGTCAACCTCTTTTTTACCCTGTGTACTATACAGTAATACTGGAATCCTTATTTCCCTGAAGGAGTCTTCCCAACAGATTAATAAAGTTCTGTCTATAACCCCCTCAGTAAACATAGGAGTTCCTCAGGTTCAAAAAGAACATGTAGACTGGATGGGCAATCCCATGAGGCCCTGCAAGGGTGAAGAACTGATCCATGGTCCCAAAGAGAACCACATTGCTTCCTGTCACCTTCTGTCCAGCATCCAGATGAATTCCCAAGGTATTCCTTATACTGCTTGAACACATAGCTGCAAAGAGAGCATGAGGATTTTTAAACATTCTGCCCCTAAAACAGCAGGTTTTACACTGGTGTTGGCAACAGTGAAGGTTAAATTAAATGTCAGAGATATCTTTAAGTCCTGTGGGAAACATGATAAGCCTTCCATGAATGTGGACGACACTTGTTTAGAATTGATTTATTGCAGACAAATTCACATACTCTG
Source organism: Cetoscarus ocellatus (assembly GCA_037902135.1). Taxonomy (NCBI): domain Eukaryota; kingdom Metazoa; phylum Chordata; class Actinopteri; order Labriformes; family Labridae; genus Cetoscarus; species Cetoscarus ocellatus. The sequence continues at coordinate 297,791 of JBAMNC010001447.1, forward strand.
AGAAGCTTACAGTCATTCACTGACAGCATGTGCGTGCACAGGCTGCTGAACCACCTGTTTCTCCTCCACACACACACACAGGAAAGTGAAGACACGTATTAAACACACAGACACATATATCCAGAGCAGCAGTGTCTGAGCAGCTGTGTGGGGTGCCATCCCTGGTCATGTCTTCATACGTTTGATCCTTTGGGCCCGCAGCTTTACTGCTGTCAGAGAAAAAACAGCAAAACTGAGCTAATGTGCGTCTTTGTCCTCCATGGGAGGGGAGAGCCTTTCTTCTCCACAAGTACAAATCGCAAGACTGAGGCTGCATTCTCCAGGGACAGAGGGAGGCAATGCCCAGAGAAAGATCCCAATCAGACATTGATCTGAACCAAACTAATCCCCCATTGGTGCCAATGTGACCTTAAAAAATCGGCTTAGAGCAGCTCGGTTAAACTGGACACGGTTTTCTATTTAAGCGGCTCCAGCACAGCCCACCCTAATTTTGCCACCCACAGACATTAGTAGAAGAGAATTAAGGCACATACATTCATAACACTTTTCATTACAGCCAGGGGAAGGGGGGGGGTGGTATTGCAGCCCTCACACAGCGAAACAGCCCCGGATCAGCCTGCAGGCCCGATGATGAGAGGAGATGAGACGATATATCTGGTTTTATCTCCCAACGTCTGCAAACATTTCTCTCTTTGTTCAGGTTCTCACTCGGGGATTTTTTTTCTCCCTTTTCAGAAGCATGGAAATAGAGGCCTTTCAGCTCTGTGTGCTACAGGCTAAAACCACAGATCTGTAAATTCTAAAATATATGGTCAGGAACGAAAGAGATTATTTCCAGCAACGCCTCTCACAAAGGAAACAGTGGTGTGAGAAATGTCCTGTTTATTTGGACTCAGAGGTCAAATCAAGGCCTTGTCTCATAATCACCTGCTCGATCGGATGCTGTGTAGCGTATTTAAGTCGTTTTCACACCTGGATCCTTTTGGAGATTGGTGCAAATGGGCGTCCCCTGTTTGACTTTGTTAAGCACATAAAGTAAGGAAATTAGTGTTTGGTCAATAATTTCTTTGCTGTAACATTCTGGGCAGTAAACATTAGACCATTGAGAAACCTGCTAATTTCCCTTTAAATGATGCCACATTTGTAAGGAACATGTGTTTATGGGACCAGTATGTGGGTTGTGCCCATGAAAAAAATGCCAAGTCTTCTCTGCCAATGCCAAACTGCTATTGACTCTTTTTTTAAGTATCTGGTATCCCCAGGTGCGTCATTCGCACAGATGTCAGCACCTGTGAATGGGCCCTGCCACAGCGCCCAGTTGGTGTCTGCCATAAGAATCGGGCACAGGGCCGTGTGAAAAGGATACTTTGTTGTGGTGTTCAGCCAAACCATGTAACAGCATTATTTGGAGTGAGCCTGAGTACCATCTCAAAACTGAAGAGTAAGTTCCATATAATGGGGGATGTCGGAGACAGGACATCCCAAGAAGACAACAACCAAAGGAGATGGGGCTTCCCCACCTTGTCAGCACTTAGGAACCGTAGGCGATCTTCAGGTTTGCGGTCAACATTTACAGGAAGATATGGTCAATGGCTCTCTATCCAGACAATCTGGAGCAATCTGCATGCAGTCAACCTCTGGTCTCAAAGGGCTACATGAGGTCTGTGTGACTGTCCTTCAGCATCAGGCCTGTTTTCGCTGCAACACATGCGCTTGAACCTGAACATGTGGAGGAACAGTGAGGAGTCCAACCCACCAAACAAGAGTCATTAGCAGAGTAGGCTGTTCGGATTGGCAGAGAAGATCTGGCAAATTTTTCATGGGCCAATCCTACAAACCCAGCCCTGCTGCTGATCCCACAAATGCATGTTAGTTACAAATGTGGCCCCATTTACAATAGAAATAAACAGGCTTTACAACAATATCACCAAGAAGCATTGTTACAACAGAGAAATAATCTACCCAACAATAATTTCCCTACTTCTTGTGCTTGTTTTGAATATGAACACATTGATCAATCCCTGTCTCAGTGAAAAAAAACCAAAAAAAACACCAAGCTTGCCTGAAAGAGGTGGTCTCAGCTCGTTTCCATTTGACCCCTGAAGCCGTCCATTTGCAGCGAGGACACCTTGAACCCAGTGACCAACACAAACAGGGTAGTCGTAGAACGAGCAGCAGAAGAGGTCGTAAAAATGGATTTATAGCTACCAGGCAAACAAGCTGATAACAAACTTAATAATGTTTTGATCCTACAGAGTCACTTTCTGTGCTCAGGCACTACATCCATGAAAATATAAACAGGTGGACATCTCAACAGCAGATCATCACAGGGCTGACATCGTCTGGTTTAAGAACTGGTTTAGTTCCCAGACTTCGTCCATCTCACTGAAGCAGGAGAATTTAACACTGATGAAAGCCTCGGGCTGACCTTTATGCATTTTGTTGCTGCTGCATAAACTTCAAAAAAAGTCAAAGACTTGATTGCGAGAGCTGATGCTTTTGTCATTCGTTGTAGACACTTGTGAGCATCTAAAGAGCCTCTTCTTTATGCACTAAACAATTACATTTATACTGTAAGGTGAGTGACACACACTGATGTTCATCTGTGTGATTGTTGATTAGATGTTTGACCTCCTGCTCCTGCTGTTATTAGCTTAACCTGATAACTTTCTGTCCTTAGTGCAGAGCTTAACTCATACACATAATGACTGAAGGTCAGCCCTGCTTTTTTGCACCCAGAATGTGTCACACTGCACTGCTTGTGTTTGTTGTGTACCTCGTTTACATTCTGATTAATATTTTAAACCAACAGCAAAGTTCTGGGGAGTCCACCACAGCTTTCAGAGGATGACAGAGCAGCAGGAGGAGGTTGATCTGTTTACAGCCAGAAGGTTCAGCATGGAGAATCAAATACAGGTGCTTGCGTTGGTGACCACAGGCATTAACTTTGATCAGCCATCTTGTCTTTTGAATAAAACGCAGCTGATAATGATAAGATTTTAATGATCAGGGAACCTTTTTAGTTTAAACTCATCCCTCAGTAACCTTTAAGATCTGCTCCCCTCCTCTGTGCACTTAAGCTGCAGACAAAGTCATTAAGAGAAAACAACAAGAACCCATGACTACAACAAATCCTCCTGGACGAATGGAACCAATCAACAAACACTATATTTGGCTTGTTCTGTGTACCAGCCTGTGTCACTAAAGCTCCTCTTGGCTGCTGCTAACGTCTTCGGCTTCTGCTCCTGATTAGAGTTTTTCCTGACAGCTACAATCCTGCTGCTCCGTTACAGTGCCGTCTGTATGTCTGTGACTGTGTGGAGATTAAATGGGTGGAGCTGATACAGAAGGAGACTTCATTTAGGCTAGATTGATAAATACATTAAAGAAAGAGTTAAAGAATCAACAGAGACATGAAGGAGCTCTTCTTTCTGCTGATTCAGCGCCATCTAAAGACAGAAGACTATTTTAATCTTCACTGAAAAGTTTCTCAGCTTTGTTAGAAAGCTTTGGCTCATTGTAGACATCTACAAAAAAATCAACCACAATAACCATTTGATTTATATGAACTCCAATACGAGCATGATCCTCCACCACCACTTCCAGGGATCAACGGCTAAACCAACAGGCAGTGAGAGGCATTTAGGGCGGCTGGCAGAGATCCAGGCTCCATAGAGAGGGTCCCTTTATGAATCCAGATCCTCCTATTATAGAGCCCACACCACAAAGACCGCTCCAACACACATCACACATGAGAATCACACACATACACTGAACTGAGCTTCACATGACACAAAGTCAGAGCTCCATGACTGCTTCATTTCATGGTGTTACTCTTGTTTGACACTTTTCTCTGTAATTACACAAACGGTCCAAACAATCGTGTTTATGAAATCAGAACAATAAAAAAGGGGGTTTCCCTCTCTCTGCTCTGGATATGAAGACTTATGGTCATGATGTATGTGGAAACACTGAGTTTGATTTTGTAGTTTGAAACAGTTCTCATGGTCAGCTCTGTAAACTCTGACTGAGGTGTCTGTTTACTGTTTAGTCTGCAGCGTCTGACGGCACAGGCCCGGCCCCTGTCCTGTCCTCTGCTCTGTGTTTGTGTGCGTCCAGCACCTTCATAAATCATTCAGTGGAAATTTTTTAAACATCTCACTAACACATGAAAAGACAAGCAGCTCTATCAAATCAAGACACGACCAGAAATCAGACCAACCTAAGGTGGCTTTGTTGGGGACATGCAGATGATGTTGCTGCCTGTCTCAGTCAAACGTTTGGCTTTTTTAGGCCTCACTTAAAAACACAAACTAAACCAGACATGGTGACCTTTCATTCTGATTGATCTGTTTATTAAAATGATGTTAGTTTGCAAACTTATCCTCTGAAAATTGAGACTTCACATATGTGTTCATAACAAATGTGAACTCTTCCTGCAGAAAATAGATTCCTTAACTTTGCAGGGCAGCTGGATCCAGTTGATGGCATGTCTGTAATCTTGCAAAACACCAAGCCATGAATGGCTGAGCTCGGGCTGCAGAGGCACTGACCAGTCAGAGCCCTGCATGCTGTTTTAATCTTTGGACTCAGGAAGATACAACAGCAGAGGAAACTAATGCTGAAGCAAATATGAGAGATTTAGACTCAAGTGACAATGGGCCTCTGTTTACTGTATACAGAACCAGAGTGTACAGAAGAGGAAATTCTTCTGAATGAGGTTCAGCAGGTGGAATCAATGTGCACAGGCAAAAGAGCACATAGCTATTGTGACCCAACCTTGTTTTGTGGCTTGTTTTTCTGTAAAACTCACACAATTATGTGAAATAACTGTACCCGCCAACAGCAGTGTACCTTACCTTTAGTCTCAGCTACAAGTATGCCATAGATCACCACATCCTTCTACAGAGATCAGAAGAATTATTCAGGATTACAGGGACTGCATTAAATTGGTTTAAGTCTTACTAGTTTGCACACACGAACAATAAGTCTTCTGTGTACACTCTGTGTACATTTTGGAATTTCCCCCTGTGGGACTAATAAAGGAATATCTCTAAACACTAAAGTCAGTCATGGAGGTTCTTAAAGTTCTGTGCTAGGTCCAGTTCTCTTCTCTCAACTGTATCACTGCAAAAACTCAGATCAAGGTGAGAGTATTTGTCTCATTTCAAGTCAAAAATATCTCAGTAGACTTTTTCTAAGCCACAATTTTGATCTTATTTGAAGGTATAAAAACTAAAAATAAAGCCTGAGTTGCTTGTAATAAGTAAAATAATCTGCCAATGAGACGAGGCAAATTAACTTAAAGTGCCTTAAAATGATTTTTTTTTCTTTTTTTTTTTTTAACCAAGAGCAGGTTTTAAACCTGAATTTAAGACCCATGTCTAAAGGACACTAGGACCTGGATTGCCAGAAATGTTCTTGTTCTTAAAGCTGCAGTAGGTAGAAAGCCAGAAAACGGTTGACTTTTGAGTCTCATCTGAGTTAGGTTTCGTTCGTCTCTGCCCTGAGCCCCTCCTACCAGACGAGCACGCGCACACAGCATTTTTTTGAGCCCCTCCCGCTCCACCGTGGCTCTCTCTCCCTCTTCTCTCTCACCGGTAGCCTGGCTCTGTCCCTCTGCTCTGGGGCAGCAGCCCCGCCCTCCACCCTGGGCCTGGAACAACAGACCCATTTGTCCCCCTCCTGTTGGTGGGCGTGTAGGCAGTTGTAGCCAATGCTTGAATAGCTATTTTACCTGGTGCACCGTCCTCCATTGCCGCTTGCTCTCTCCTTCTGCCTGCATCACGGGAACACGCACATGCAGTAGAACAGCCAATAGGAACACAGTGGTCTGAGCTGACCTTTGATTGGTTGATGCACATCGTCCCGATACTGATTCTTTAGAGGCTGAACACAGAGCCATGGTGAGGTGCAGAACCTATTGCTTGTCTCAGATCACTTGACTTACATTATGCTTGGAGGATATTATAAAATTTTTACTCAGTTATACTAAAACAATGTTGCCTACTGCAGCTTTAAGTCAGACAAGACAGAGGTCATTGTGCTGGCCTCCCGACACGTTAGAGAAACCTTTTCTAATGATTTAACTGCCCTAGATGGCATTAGTCTGGCACCAAGAACAACTGTTAGAAATCTTGGGGTTCTGTTTGATCAGGATTTGTCCTTCTGCTCTAACATAAAAGAAATTTCAAGAACAGACAGCACACATTAGTGTGACCTTGACTAGCAACCATGGATGACATGCTGCTGGACCTGCTCCACTCCATGTGCTCTATCCTGCATCAACCATCACCAGAAACATTATTAAACATAAATTCATACTTTTAGACCAGTTAACCCAATTTAATGGCAGCTCAGCTATATGATTTTGTATTAATTAATATCAGTCATCCCCAGTTTATATTCATCATAGATGTTAATGTTAATATTAGATTGATCTCTCTACCCATGGTTGTATTGATTATACCTCCATAATAAATACCTTTACAACCAGACATGAGGACCCTATATAAATGAGATCTCAAGGGGCTAACCTCGAATAAATCTTTGTTTAGCACTGACAAATATAATGAGGAAAGATTTATGGTCTGGGTGTCAGTGGGTTTATCTCTATCAAATATTTTTATTTTTGTCCCTTTGCCATAACATTGACCATATAGCCCATACACTTGTTTAACCATGCTTTTGGGTATATTAGCATTTGTAAACCATAGACTCAAAGTTCCTCTCTGAGGACTTTGCAACCAAACACCTGGAAGACAATGTCAAAATGCAGAAACCACCAGACAATAATTAACAACTGTGTGGTTTTCACAGAATGTTTTCTGGGCTCAAATCTGAAAGACAAACATCATTATGTCAGCGTGTTGCTGTTTGAAGAGGAGCCCAAATTAAACAGTGGTCATATTGAATAAAACCACATCTGAGCCAGCTCTGGAGCGCATCATGTCACCAATGAAGGTCTGACCAGCATCTTGAAGTGAACCAAACCTTTGTCAGCTTTTCCATCCTGGTCTCAGATCAAATTTTGGAGCAGAGCATTGTTCCCATTGGTTTGAGGTTGGGCAGAGCGCTGGCTGGAGACACACTCTCTCAGAGTAAATGAGGCAGCTTTCAGAAACCAAACCACTCTTAAACTCCTCCAGAGAGACAGATGCACTCGAGACCGATCTTAAGATGCTCTCAAAGTGTCTCTTCAAAGGAGACAAAAGCAGAAGAGCCAATTACGGTAAGTAATCATTCTTAGGATCAACCAATTGCTGTTGTAGAGACAGTGACCACAGTGAGAGCATAAATACTCCACCCTGCCTGTGGAGTCATTACAGAGAGCAACGACGATCATCAACAGGATTTAATAAAGTCTGAATGTTTTTTTTAGACCATTCTGTCGTTATTAAACCCAAAACAAAGCATGCCCTTTTTTAATTTGATGCACAAAACAATGAGAGTGAACTGCAATATCACCATAAGATACTGTTATTCTGTCCTATTGAGGCCTGATAACTTCTTCTATTTGCTTTCACCTCAGTGTCAACACACAAACACAGGCCCTGTTGTGATGTTTTTACTGGTGTTGGTTTATCTGGTGACAGTCCAGACAAATGTTCAGGGGCCGCGGCTGTAGAGCACTCTTGGTCACCCTTTAGATAGAGCGGGGCAAGAATAAGTCCTCAAACACAAAGTGACTTGGCATAAGTCTGCAGGATTTCAGAATAACTTTTCAGATAAATATTTGAAAAAAGGTTCAAAATACAGCAAATGAGAGGTGACCATTTCTTATTGTGTCATAAGATGCTTCTGGCATTGCCCTGATTTTGTATTTTCAAACATTATGAGTCTAAAAGGATGCTTGCTAACAAACTTCTAACAAGAACAAAAAAAAAGATCCAGGAGCCCAATACTATAATGTATGATTGTTTTTTAATAAACAGTTAAACATGTACCATGGGCACAGCCCTGGACACCAACTTGATCAGGAGGTGGGATTAGGAGTCTAGAAAGCACTCAGAGAGCTCAAACCTCCACCAAGGTAGCTCATATATTGCTGTTACATCTATAAGCAATAGTTCATGATAAAGTTACCATCATAATATGATTCATGACCCTGAAAACCCACACCTAGCACTCAGAATCATGTTGATATCATTATTAGTTAGACAGTTATTGAGCAAAAACGGTAGTTCACTAATGGTGGTTATCTGGATCACCACCAAAATCTAATCATTTTTAAGTTGGGCCATTAACAACATCTGAAAATTGTAGCAAAATCCATCCAGCAGTTTTTACATAATCTTGCTAACAAACAAACAAAAAAACAAACAAACAAACATAACCTCCTTGGCTGCTTCTAGGTCACACTGCCATGTTGTAGTTCTATAATACTTCTGCTACTACTTATATACATGTTTATATAAATATATATATATATATATATATATATATATATATATATATATATATATATATATATATATATATATACAGATATATATATACAGATATATATATATATATATATATATATATATATATATATATATATATTTATTTATTTATATATATATAAATATATATATATAGATAGATAGATAGATAGATAGATATACAAACTTTTCAGTTATGTTCAAAATGAAAAATCTTGAAAATTAAGTTTGGTCATAAAGATTATAATGATAAAGAAAACATTTAATCATCTTGAACTTTTGTACAGCTAAACCTTATACCATCAGATCCAAGAACACAGTGAATCCCAAAGGCTGTTTTTGTTGAGTAAACCGGCACAATGTTTGTTGGTCTACAAATATACATTATCTCATCACCCTGTTTTCTGCTAGCACGCCTGTGCTGAGCACTCCTCGCTCAGAAGTTGCTGTATTCCTGAGCAGATTCAATCTGTTTCATCCCATGTGTTGGGATGAAATCCCATTAAGGAAACATCTGAAACTGCCTGATGACATCAGTAAAATGGTCTCAAGGCACACGATAACACCGGTCACAGTGGTTGGAATGGATTTGAAAATGAAGCTGTTACGTTTTACTCAAGAAATGGATCTTAAAGCAGGAGGAAACAGGCAGGTTTCAAAAATTTATTCAGCAACACAAAAAGAAAAATGGCAGGCTGTGGAAGCAGGGTTTAAGCTCAGCGATGCAAAACCTTCAAAACTGAAGCAGCAGTTGACTCTCTTGAAGACCTGAGCACTGGAAAAGGAAGCAGGTCAGAAAAAAATTCAAAAAACTTCAAAAAAGGTCTTTTACAAACAGTGTGAGAGCAGGAAGAGACTCTGACTTACAGGAAGGAATTATCTGGCAGTGTGATCAACTCCAGGATTTTAAAGGGAGCTTGATTGGCAGAGTGACCACAGGTGTGCCTAATCATCTGCTGCAGCCTCACCCTGCTTCACACAGACCTGCAGGAAAAAACAGGAAGGGGGAGGGGGGGCGAGCAACAACCAACAAAACTAAACAGAATCATGACAGAAGCCACTTTTGCAAAAAAAAATGTTGAAATTGTTGCAGGCCAGACATCCAAACATGCTAATAATCAACAATTCTCAGTATTTTTGATTTGCATGTGGACAAAGATGTTATTTTAAACCTTCTCATGTGTTTATTTTTTTCTTCTTTTATGGAGGAAGTGAAGAGTGATGTGAACAAACAAACAAACAAAAAAAGATCTGCCACGGCTAACTTTGAATACAGCCAAAGATTGCAGAAACATAAAGATAACTGTTTCTGTCCTCATCCTGATTTATTTCACGCTTGTGTTTTATTTTACATTTGTTTTTATCTATTAAAGCCTTTTCAGATTATGCAGATTCCTATTGCTCAATGGGATGTAAAGCATTTTGCTGTATGTCTAAAATGTGCTCAGTAATAAAACTGCCTATGAGACATCAGTATGTTCATACAAATCATTAAAATCTGCCTTTTTTTGTGCTGTACATAAAACACAGACATTTGTTTCACACACTGCAATGTTCTTTTCTAAAATCAGATATTGTTTTTGTTAAATTATTAGTATTTTTGACAAACCATTACCTATTCGTCCTCTATTAGTTTTCAGCAGTTCAGCTGCAGGTCATCTCTACTCTGGACTTGCCCTCAGATCCACTCTGTGAAAAGACATCACTGCCCTCTATCTGTCTGACATGGACCTGCAGGGACTTGGTTCTTCTCCTGCTGCTGTATCAATTAAAGAAGCTTGAACCCTTTATTATCACACATGGTCTGCAGTTATGAGGATTTATATGCAAAACCTGGGATGATGTTACATTTGTGTTGTAATGCAGTCACAAATCATCCTGTGGTTTGAGGCACAGTCTTCATCTGCAGAGCTTTTGTTGAATGTGATGAGCACAGCCATTGAGTCAATAAATTGTCTCTCAGAGGTGAAACAATAGAATTTCATTTAAGCATCCAATGACAATGTTCAGTCTTTTTTTAAAGCTGTGGTGGGGGGCTGCTGTACCTCCAGGGCTCTTCGTTTAGACTCACTAAGAAAACAGTCTTTGTGACGCTGTCAGCTCCATCTGCACGTCAGAGCGCCGCTGCTTTCTCACACGCTCCGCTTTATCAGAGAGGTTTTTGTTAGTAAAACAAACATTTTCAGTGGAAACAAAGCTTTTGACATGTCCACAAGACAAACAGGAGGGAGAGAATTAGAGCCAGGATGTCACTGTGTTGCTCTAAGTTGGAAAAAAAAGACAGAAATACACTTTCAAAATATAGAGTTAAAGTTGCTTTAGGATCCACTGGCTAACATCCGGAGAGCAGTTTAGGTATGAATGTCAGTTTAAAGTGTTAAACCCTAAAAGAAGACCAGTGTCATGTTCTGCATTTTTTCATGAGGAGAAATTCCCGAGAGAGTAATCTTTAGGTAAAGTTTCCAAAGTGAAGTTTCACACAGATATCCAAGTGGCACAAAGTTTCTAGTCTGCTTTCTGGCTGTGAATGTGTACTCAGAAGTTTGAGTGAAAACAGGCAGCCAGAAGTTGGTGTGAAGCTTTCACGGAGCTCCAAGATCCAAACAACTCTCAGAAAGTTGTTCCTTTCCAAGGCAGCAGAGTTTGGGGGTGAAAAATCCCTCATTTCTATTCCAGAACAGCTCAGCAGGGAGACAGAACCAGGGACTTTCTTACTTGGAAAAATGTGTAATCTTTGGGGCGGTTAGCTGCAAACTAAGAGGCTAGCAGTGCTCTTTAACAGGGGCTCTGACAAAGAAGATGGTTAAACTCGCCGAAAGTGCACTGTTCCACATGTCTGTGATTTCTCTTGCTGTTTGATATGATCTGAAGATTACGAAGCTGTGTGACTTTTTTCATCATACCTGAGCAAACAGTAGTCACAAACCTTAACATCACTTTTGAGTTAAGAAGCACAAAGGAAACAGACTTTGTAACGGGGCAGCCAGGAGCGATGCTCAAACTGAAGGGAGGAATAAAAACCAAAAGCCCTCCAGTGACATTCTGTAGCTGCAGCATAACAGTCTGAACAGTTATTAGTTACCAAACATCAGAAGCAGGAACTTTTACTTTTAATGTGAGGAAAAATGATTTAATCTTCAGGGGGTCGCTTTAGAGTAAATACAGCTTCAGTTTAATCTGGACCAAGACAACCTTTAAAGTCGAAAAACCTTATTGTACCTTTGTGTCATGTGCCCTCAGAAACATGAAACAACATCTAATGTTTAACCTTATACTGAACTTTCAGGTTTAGAAATGTGTTGAATGCTTTTTTATAAACCTTTTAATTATTAAGTCCTCGGCAGCTGCCATGACACTGTGGCCTTATTGTGGAGCCTCCTATGATAAAATCATGAGACATTTTACTGTGTTAAATCATCTGCAGTCCCACCTGACTCACATCAAACTGTGTGAAGACAGCAAACACACTCTGTCCTAATGAGGCTGTCTCTCCTCGTCCCCCTGACAGCCATTTTCTCTTCCTGTGCCAGACTCTCCACTTTCGTACTGTATTCATTTCAGAGGTGGCAGCTCATCCCGTCTAATCCCCCCCGTGGTCGTCTGCTGCTCACCGTCACCGTCAGGCCGTGCGCCTGTGAGGGCTCCCGGGGAGGTGACCTATTACAGCAGACGGGGACCAGCTGAGGATGACAATGACCCCAGAATAATCTCTGTCAGTGCTTCTATCAGGACGACCCGACATGTGCCCTCTGTGAGATTAAAACCATCACTTTCATCCAAAAGCCCATCTTCAGTCTGTGAGGACTTCTTCACACCTTCCTCATGAAGAAAAGACAGTTTGGATGATGAATCCTGTCAATAAAGACCATCAGATTATCAAGTTAGCAGTGTTAAAGGCTGTCTGTGCAATCACAGAGCTCCCTCTTTGTTCTTTACCGAGGCTCCACTTTCTCATCCTGTAGGAGTAGATCCAGGGAGTAACGGTTAACACCTAAAAAACAAAAAGGTACATTTTTTTAGACAGTTGACACAATTTCAGTGCCATTACTGGCTCTGCTTATCAAACCAAATCCTTATTGATTTCTTTATCAATATCTTTGTTTTTGTGTGAGGGGGAAAGAGTTTAACTCAAGTTCTGAGTGTCAGCGTCAGACACATAACAGTGATTTTAACACTGCTTCGCTGGGTTGATAAATGTGGATAAATTGTTCTGATGTGACCCACAAACATTACACTTTGCTACTGTTGGCATCATTACCTCCGCCAAGGAGGTTATGTTTTTGCCGGCGTTGATCTGTCTGTTTGTTTGTCTGTTTGTTTGTCTGTGTTCAAAATAACACGAAAAGTTCTGAACAGATTTGGATGAAATTTTCAGGAATTGTCGAAAATGGGATATGGAAGAACTGATTTGATTTTGGGACTGATCCGGATCACCTTGGCAGAGGTCTGCGCTCTCTGAGTGCTTTTCTAGGTTTTAGTCTAATTTAACCCAATTGTTGACCACTCCTGTCTCTGTCCCACCTCCTTTGTGCCAGCAACAAAAATCCCATATCTGGTGCCTAAAGCTGGTCTGTATGTTTGATTTCTGTCCTTCCTGCTGCAGTTTGTTCCATCTCTTCAGAGACATGGACCTCTGGGACCACAGAGCCCTACACATGTGCATAAATCAAAGATGTTAACCCAAAGTTGTTGCCTTAAGACTGAAGACAAAGTTTATTAAACTCTGGAAAACATTTTCTCTCTTTTTGTTGTGTGAAAGTCAATCACCACAACCTGAAAAAAGAGAAATGATGAAGGGAAACAGCAGAGGCAGGTTCACAGCTCTGTTAGTAACTCTAGATATTTGGCATCAAGCTAACACATGGTTCCTCATCATGTTTGGTAAAGTTTCGAACCCAGTGTCTGTTTACTGTGTCTCTCCTCTTTATTCTTATGTAGTTTGATTTTGGTCCATGGTGACATGATAGCATCACAGCTGCTGCACATCCATGATTCTCTTGTACCACCAACTCCAGTATTCTCTATCTGATTGAGATCTGGTGACAATGGAGAAGAGTGGAGTACAGTGAGCTGCTAGAAGTCTCCATCAAAAAATGGTCCACTGTGGTCATGAAGGGATGGACATGGTCAGCAACAATATTCAGGTAGGCATGGGTATGTGCTTTGAGTTGCTGTGATCTGACATAGTTACTTGTGTTTGCATGTGGTTGAATAGGTGCACCTGCTGGTGAGTAGTAGATTCAATGGCCCTCATTTATTGAATGTGCATGACCAAAAAATTGGTGCAAATTTCCAGATCAGCATTTATCAGTTTGAGGGTTTGGAGTGGAACAAGCCTAAATCTCACACCAGCTCTGAGTTGGTGTTTTGACTTTGTGTGGACTTGTATTGCAGAATATGAAACCTAATCAAAGGGTTGGTTACCACAATAGAAATAAATACAATAATGAAATGCTAGTATGAAGTCTTGATTTTGTACTCTAGGGGTAGGCCTACCATAGCTTTTGTAAGCATACAGCGACAAGGACCTGAACAGCTACAGGCCGGTGGCACTGACGTCCCATCTGATGCAGACTCTGGAGAGGCTGGTTCTCTCTCACCTCCGGCCTCTGGTGAGCTCATCAATGGACCCGCTTCAGTTTGCCTACCAGCCTGGCATCGGGGTGGATGATGCTGTCATCTTCCTCCTGAACAGAGCTCTGTCTCACCTGGAGAAGCCAGAGAGCACTGTGAGGATCATGTTCTTTGATTTCTCCATCCAGCCTCTTCTTTTGAGGGACAAGCTGGAGCACACGGGGGTGGACCACCACCTATCAGGCTGGATCCAGGATTACCTCACAAACCGACCGCAGTATGTGAGGGTACGGGACTGTGTATCTGACATGGTGGTCTGCAGTACAGGGGCCCCACAGGGAACGGTGCTGGCTCCGTTCCTCTTCCCCCTGTACACAGCAGACTTCATGTACAGGTCAGACAGCTGCCACCTGCAGAAGTTCTCTGACGACTCTGCGATTGTCGGTCTCATCACCGAGGACGATGACCGGGAGTACAGAGGACTGACCCAGGACTTTGTGGACTGGTGCCAACAGAACCACCTCCAGATCAACGCAGGGAAGACCAAGGAACTGGTGGTGGAACTGTAGGCGTAGATCCCCCCACCCAACACCGGTGAACATCCAGGGCTTGGACATTGAGATTGTGGACTCTTACAAATATCTGGGTGTTCAACTGAACAACAGACTGGACTGGTCTGACCACACGAGTGCTCTCTACAGGAAGAGCCAGAGCAGACTGTACCTGCTGAAGAGACTGAGGTCTTTTGGAGTGCAGGGAGCTCTCCTGAGGACCTTTTTTGACTCTGTGGTGGCATCAGCCATCTTTTATGGAGTGGTCTACTGGGGCAGCAGCATCTCGGCTGCAGACAGGAACAGACTGGACAGACTGATCAGGAAGGCCAGCTCAGTCCTGGGGTGCGCCCTGGACTCAGTGCAGGTGGTGGGAGAAAGGAGGATGCTGGTGAAGCTGGCATCCACACTGGAGAGGGACTCCCACCCCCCTGCAGGACACTCTGACAGCCCTGTGCAGCTCCTTCAGTGACAGGCTGCGTCACCCGAAGTGTGTGAAGGAGGTCCTTCCTGTCTGCTGCTGTTAGACTGTACAACCAGCACTGCTCCCAGTCACCATAAACTGAACAATTATCTAACAATGTAAAATTACTGTGCAAATTCTCCAGCAATGTGCAATTACATCCATGCGCAATCACTTACATTCATGTACAATTAATTTGTGAATGTGTAAATAAACCTGATAGGATTTGCTTTTTAGTTTCTGTATTCAAGCCCTTTTTATATTTATATTGTTAGAATAATGTACAAACTGCTATTTTTATAGTTATTTTTTCATACTTATTTTTTATCAACGCTGTCCCCTTTGCTGCTGTAACAATGCATATTTCCCCGTGTGGGATGAATAAAGGTTTATTCTGTTCTATTCTATTCTATTCAATATCGGCACGTTACAAAATGAGTCTAACACTTCCTGCTAAAAATCTGAATTTCCTTGCCATAAAAGTGACTAAGTAAACAGCTCAATTTATTAAACAGAATAAAACTTCATGTATATATGTATATATATATATATATATATATATAATTTTGTACCTGAAAATCATGTGTCATTGTAAGGACAGATTATTTTTTATCATGGGGCTAACTTTTAGAGCAACCTCAAGGGGCCAATCTTGGAGCTTTAGCATCAGCTTCATTTTTCAGCATTAAAAAACAAACTCAAAGCTCTACCTCTGCTGTTTGTTAGCTTTATGTGTGGGGTCAGTCTTGTAACCTGACTCCACCTCCACCACCTCCACCCTGAGGGAAGGAGGTTGGCCGAGATAAGGGACTTTAATGGACACATGCTGGGGGATTTGACACGGTTTGTTGGATGGCTAATTTTCAAAACGCTTCTTTTTCTGCTTCTGTTAATCCTCTTTTATGACTTCCTGTTTTTGCTGTTTAACCACTACATCCTCTGCTCCCATTACATATTTATTTGAATATCTTTACCTCGTCGTTTTCCGTTTATTCAGCAGTCTTGCCCTCCAACAGGCTGCATATTTTGAGCTGAATGAGGTGTTGGTGGTGCTTGTTTCTCTGCCTTCTGATTTGGTAAACTTACCCTTCCTTTAGCCTCTGTGTGTCGAGGGTTTAAGGTCAGAGGGACCGGTCTGTTGGTATGACCTCCTGTAAACACTGTCACCTCCACAGCTCTATGAATCATTCAGCGTCTCCGCCTGCCACAGCTCTATCACCAAATCCAGAGAGAGTTCATGCACACGTGTCTGTTTTCTTTCTGTCAGCAAACAAACATCACAGTCTGCTGCTCAAAATAGCACCAAATGATGGTTGAAAATAGCTTAGAGCATCTTATTTAGTCAGCCGCAGTGTTTTTATCTCTGTGTGTGAATGTTGTGTTTCTGTTCTGCATTCCAAACATGCAGTGTTTTATGGCTGCGGGTGTCGGCGATGGGGAAAAGCCAAAATCCAGGCTCGGTCTGTTGAAGTCATTATGTTTGTGACGGATGGCCTCTGAAATGTTTTACCGTTAAAGGCCCGCTGCCCAGGAACCCCCACCCTCTCCCAAGTGGACCCCCACATCCAAGACTCAGCTTGGACACACACATACATGCACAATGCAGGATGAAAATATGCAGCTACGAGGAAATCCAGCCATGTCGCAAATCAACCTTAATAGCTAACGGTTAAATCACATTTTGCAGTAGTTTGTTGTTTTCTGCTTTGAAAATTTTAAAGTAATAATTAAAGAATTTAATATTTTTTTGCTATTCCTATTAAAATTTTAACACGTTATTTGACAACAATTTGTACTTAGATGACAGAAAATCAAAAGTTTGTACACTTTCTATGAACTCCCTTTTTACGCTGCATTATAAATGCTTTATTAACATGTTAATTAGTCATCATAATGCCTTTATAATGCTGTACATCTATAGTTGTAAAAACATTTAGAATCCTTTATAAACAGTAATCATCAATCATTATATTGCCTAACCTTGTGGTGCATTTGGATCCGCCTGGTTCAATGTTTGCAATCAGAAGCATCTATATTGTCAAGCTTCATTCTACGATCATTGTGACCCAAAGCAGCACAGCCCAATCAGCACCTTTTAAAGTAGGAAGAGGTGGAGCTATGAGCGAGACGACAGCAGAAAGATTAGCATAGATGCTAACAGCTTCAGCAGCAGTTTGTTGGATCTGGACAGCTTTTCTTTATTAAATGATAAATGACACTGAAAGCATTTCTTAATAGAAAATGTATTTCCGCTTCTCTTCTGACAGGTTTTAGCAAGAATTAGTTCTACGGCATGGCTCACTTTTTGTATTTTGCAATTGTGCGCTCTTACTACATTATCTCACTGGCCCATGAATGTGACAAAGCAATCATCCAATCAGCTGCCGTAGATGTACTTATGAAATATTTTCAACTGTCCATGTAGGGTTATTTAAAGCCAGAGTGCATGAATACTTGGTATGCTCTGTTATTATTACCTTGGCTAAGGAGGTTATGTTTCACTGGGGTCTGTCTGTTTGTTTGTTTGTTTGTTTGTTTGTTTGTTCGTCTGTTTGTCTGTTAGCAAGATTATGTAAAAACTACTGGATGGATTTACATCAAAATTTTACCAGAGGTGTGGTTTGGTCCAAGGAAGAAGCCATTACATTTTGAGTTCAGATCCGATCCAGATTGACGTCACAAAAAAACACTGAAGTTTATAACGGCAAATCCCATTCATTTATGGCATTATGGGAATTGTACTTTATTAGCAAACTGACGTCTAATTTTTCAAGCCTATGTCATTACCTTTCCCAGCTTCCCTTGCAATGCCAGCGGAGGAGTTCTCCATGCCGCTCCATCTGCTGTCTCTACTTTCCCCCACCCACAGCACTATCCAACTGATTACAAGCTTTGGTTACACACAGAGCCCGCCAATCAGCCAATCAGCACTGATAGCTGTGTATGCAGAGTTCTGCTCACAGACACAGCGGAGAGGAGGAAGTTTTGCCTATGGAGAAAGCCCGGCGCTGTTCTGCTGATAATGTCAATACAGAAATGGTCCGTCATAGCAGAAGTCTGTGTGTGTGTGAGTGTAAAAACCTTAACCCCCAAATTAAACATAGAGCAGAGTGCCACGCACCGAAGCACCATGGTTTTGCTCCGACTGACAGGCTGGCGACATCGCCCACTTGATGCGGCACACACAACACCAACATCTGTACAAACAGCAGCAAATTGGTTCAGTCAACAAGCTACAAGACTCACTACTAACTAGGTCACTCTACTGGATGATATTTATATCAACAATAATCACACTTCTTGCAGATTGATATTGTTCATTCCACAATGTGCGTATTAAATAAATATAGGACTGTAATGTTGGGTGGAAATCAGAATTTAGGGGTGGAACTGAGCTGTTTGGAGGGGTTCTGTGCTCATTCATAATGCTCTGTAACAAGAAAACTGACAGATTGTGAAGCATTTGTAATGAATTGCCACATTTAGATGGTCGGGTCAAAACTGGTGTGAACATCACAAAAGCATGGATACATCCTGACTCAACAGTTCAGGCTGCTGCTGCTTCAAAAATGTGGGGGATATTTTTTTGGCACACTTTGGGCCCCTTAGTCCCACCTGAGCATGGTTTAAACCCCACAGCCTACCTGAGTGTTGTTGCTAACCATGTCCATCCCATTACGACCACAGTGGACCATCTTCTGATGGAGACCAGCTCCATGTCTCAAAGTTCAGATCATCTCACACTGGTTTCTTCAACATATCAATGAGTTCACTGTAATCCAGTGGCCTCCACAGTCACTAGATCTCAGGCCAGCAGAGCACCTTTGGGATGTGCTGGAGCAGGAGATTCTCATCATGGACATGCAAACCAATGTTTCTAAGGGATGATTCAGAATCCTGTTGAGTCTTTGACATCCATAGGATCTGAAAGCAGAAGTAGGCCCAACTAAGAACAAACAATGTGTACCTAATAAAGTGGCCAGTAAGAGCATCTTGTTTGTTGTGCCGGGAACACAAGACACAAAACAACTGAAACATCATGGATTTTAATTATCTGACAGCCCAACCCCAACATTTAAGTAGTAGAAAGTAGACAAACAGATGATCAGAGTTTTGATTTTAGGGACATATACACATATTTTTTTGTTTCTTTTTGTCAGACAATACATTTAGTCATATTTTGTCATCCAACAGTCAATACCCTATAGCCTCTCCTGTCCTGCTCTCTTTAGGTACTGATAAACCAAAATCATTTCCTTCCTGGTCTTATCTTCTGTACTATCATTATCCATCTTCCAGTGTGGAGTTCATGGAAACTTCCAGGGCTTAACTTTTGAAGAAGCCCCTGCAGCACCACCAGCAGTCAGAGCCTTACATAAGCTGACCTGAATCTCATCTTAACCTGGAGCAGAACTCATCAGGCATGTTGGCGCACACATGGCACACGTATGCTTCATGTGAGCTCAATAATACGTTTTACAGTGTGTCAGCACCATGTGTAACTCAAAGCTTTGCCGCCGTTTATGTCCTGTTTTTACAGCATCTCTTAACTGTGGACCAGACCTCAGACCCCAGACCCTCAGACCTACTTGTTTCCCATGAGCCTTTGCTGCAGTCTGTGATAACACACACTGCGTGGATGGAGTGCTCCTCTGCTGACTGACCAGCGTGAAAATCCGTCATCGAGGCCCTGATGTCAAACACTTTCACAGAGGTGTTTGCTAACCTCTAATCCTTTGGCCACAGGGGGCAGGACTGTGACAGCCCAGAGTAAACACTGAAAACACACACGCATCTCTAAATAGGCTGTGTTTTACAGCTTATGTTAACACTCCTAATTAAACATGAGTCATTTTAATGCTGTCGGCCGGCAGAACAAACACAGACGGGATACATTTTAGAATCAGTGCATCTGTAAACATTTAAATCTTGTTGACCAGAGATCATCAGAGCATCAGACTGCAGCTCTGTGTACCCGGAGTCTGATTTATTTAGGTTATCATCACTGCAAAGCCCCAAAGGTGAGAAAAATGCTCAAATACTCAAACCAACCGTCAGGTTTGAAACTAACTGAACGCTCTGGCAGTTTTGAGACAAAGTTTGATCCTTCCATAAACCAATCAAAATGAGAAGAAGTTTGATTTCATGGCCAACTAAAACTAAGAAGTTAAAACCTGTTAAAGGTCTTACTGTCAGACTCAGAGCATCAGTATGTTACCTTTACTTTCATAATCATCAGATACAATCAATACATCCATCAGACCACGGATGAACTAAAAGAGCTCCAAATGGTGACTGTAATGACCCTACAGCTCAAATTGTTCTCTTCTGATCATAATACAGACAAAAACTGTTTTGCTGCAGCAGAGAGAGTCTCTGCAATCAGGTAACAGATTTACCCTAGACACATTACATGCATAATCCACAAACTGCCAAACTAAAAGAAATAGAACATTTTTGAAAGATTATCACTGTTGTTATGCCAATGTTGCCAGGTATGACATTTCATGTCTGTTTAGCAGCACATTTTCACAATTAAAGCTTCAGTTATGAGTGTTTTGTCTGATTCTTCATAATTTTCCTGAAGTATAGAGGTAGTATGCTCTCACTCATGATGTCTGATCCCTTCTACCCTGTCAGAGCACAGTCGAGATCAACATCCATGTTAAAATGATTTACATAAACTTAACACCACGGGGTCTGGGGAATGAGCTGTTTGAGGCAGCTGGGGGAGAGGGAGGAGTCCTGATACTGTGGACTTTTTGTCTTGTGCATAGAAGTGCTCTATCTCGTTGAACCCAAAACAGCATAAAAGGGGCTTTTAAAGGATTTATGTTATGTGCAGTAAACATTACCAACTGACTGAATTAGTCAAAATAAAACTGATTTAATCTTCATATTTTTGTAAAAAAAAATAAAAAATAAAAAATAAATAAATAAACAGAAATTGATGTCATCTTAAATTAGTCTGAATTATTTGGGTAGTCGTGAGAGACGAGTACAGGAGCAAACAGAAAGGGGCAGAGGCAGATATGGAGAGAGAGTGTGAGAGAGAGAGGGATAGAGCCCAGTGTGCCAGATCCCCCCGGCAGTCTAAGCCCATTGCATCTTAAGTATGTGTCTAAACTATGGACTATGAGCTGGTCCCTAACTGAAAGCTTTATCAAAGAGGAATGTTTTAAGTCTAACCTTAAAGGTAGAGAGGGTGTCTGCCTCCTGAACCGTGGTCGGTAAATGGTTCCAGAGAAGAGGAGCCTGATAACTGAAGGCTCTACCTCCCAGACTACTTCTAGAGACTGATGGAAACCACGAGCAGGCCAGCATTTTGGGAGCGTAATGTTCTAGAGGGGTTGTACGGCACTACAAGCTCTTTAAGATAAACTGGTGCCTGTCCACTGAGAGCTTTATAGGTGAGAAGAAGAATCTTGAATTCTATTCTATATTTAATGGGAAGCCAATGCAGAGAAGCTAATACAGGAGTAATGTGGTCTCTTCTCCTAGTTCTTGTCAGTACACGTGCTGCAGCATTTTGAACCAGCTGAAGCGTCTTAAGCAACTTACTGGAAAGTGCCTGAAAGAAGAGAATTACAATAGTCCAGTCTAGAGGTAACAAAAGCATGGACTAGCTTTTCAGCATTGCTCTGAGACAGGATAGGCCTAATTTTAGTGATGTTACAAAGATGAAAAAAGGCTGTTCTTGAAATTTGATCAGACTTGCTGACCTTCACTGAAGTGTCTTCCTTAAAATCCACAGTTGTTCCGCCTTATTTAAAATACCAAAGCCTTTAGTGAAACGTGATTTAGAGCCTGGAGCTGTTTTCCTATGAATGAAATAAAGCATGTAACCACAGGAAGAGAGAGTTTAAGGACTGCTCAGTGTAAGGGAACTCTCTTAAACTGGACCCTCTGGTTTGAACTGTTTATTCCTCTCACCCCACGAGGAAAGTCCTGATCCGAGGCATTTTAAGGAGAGGTGTCATGGCGGGGGCTCTGGTGTTGATGATCCTAAACAGACTCCAGATGTTGAAGGAGAGCGGAGGACAAGAGGCCTGACGGAGAGAAGGAGCAAGCGAGAGAGAGTCGGCGAGAGACTCCTCCGGCCGACCGGCCCCCCAAGGACCCCACAGGGGACGTGACTAACCGCTGGGTCACATCCGTCTCCTTCTTTCAACATAAAGTCATTTCTCTCTTTCCTCCTCTACCATGTATGTCGGAGCCCTTCCTGGCAGCAGCATTCCTCAGGTCCGGCCTCCTCTCTCTTATCAATACCATAACTTCTAAATTTACTGTTTCCGCTGCCAATTCTGTCCTGATCTGCTCCTCCATGCTGTTTCCTCCCCTCTCTGCTTGTGGCCACAGAGATGTCTCTGTCTGAGAAACACAGAGGAATAAATTTACTGGAAACATGAATGCTAATGAATGCAGGACTTGGTTTATTCTGTCTCAAAGAGCTGGCTTGTGTTCATGACAGCTAAGTGCAGCGGAAGAAGAGGAATCTGCACTTTCCATCAGGCGTCTTCTAAAACTGATGTCCCTGAATTTGTGATAGATTTGTTATTAAACATAACTTTTCAGTGTGCAGGGACATAAACTAGTAATGCTGAGTTATTTATCTGAGTGAGCTCTCTGCTGATGAGCATTTATGTGAAATCTATGAGGCGAAGGAGAGCTGCTATTCCAAGAATACCAGGAATTTTTCCATTAGGAGGATTTATCTTGGTTATCATGGGCTCCATGATATGTAGGGACGCTCACTCTCTTTGACACAAACACACACTCTGCTGCAGAAAATGTGTGCTACACTGCCATCTACAGAAACACTCGGCCATGACCTGCAGCATCATTCTTTCCCTCCCTTCTGGCAAAAAAGTGTGTCAAACAGTGGTAAGGGCAAGAATCTTTCGACTTTTCCACTTAGACTTCTCTCAGCTGCATAAAAATTAAATATAGCTTAGGCTTAGATGAAGAATTTGTCTAAATCTGCCACATGAGACAGGAGGCTATAAACTACATAACAGTAAAATTCTCTAAATTTGAGGAAACAGGATCAGAAAAGGCATCTTTGATTATTTTCTCCAATAAAAAAAATTTCTGAGGACTGGCCTCATCACAGTTATAAATATAACATAAGGGTGAAACCAGGAGGTGTGGGGGAATCAGAATGTTTCTTCACATCCTTTAAAAGATGAATTTATGAGCTTTAATACCACTATTTCATAAAAGAACAGTTGGGAGGACAGAAATCAAGTGATAACAGGCAGTAAAGTAGAAACAGGCTGGACCAGGGCTGGAATTCAGTCATTGTTGGTTCATTTTTTTGACTCTAAGATCATTTTAATGTCTGTAATATCACATGCTTTTGTATAAAAGTCACAGACATTTACACATTCGAAGTTAGAGTTACTGCTGCTGGACGGCTCTCCTTCTTTGTTTTATTTTTCATTTCTTTATATATCTCACTCTAAACATGCTGCTGCCTCATCTAAGTAATTTCAATTTAGTGTATACCCACTAGAATAAGCCAAATTACACCACTGTATATGTATTTATATATATGTGTACCCATAAGTTGAGGGGTTTGTCTTCAGCCTGCTCTATTGTAAAGTGCCTTGAGATAACACTTGATAACTGAATTACACAAATAAAAATTGACTTACTGATTGACTGATAAATTAATTGATTGATTGATTGATTGATTGATTGATTGACATTGCTCAGGGGGAGGAAGAGTGAGACTGGAGGAACGAGAAGCACAGAAATGTACAATATTTTGGGCTTCATTCAATGTGTTTGGGGCCCATGCAGAGAACATTTCATATGTATTTACTATTTTTTACGACAGCCAGCACAGATCAGTCCAGCCTATCAGGAATTCTTCTGGTTCTCTAGATTAGCCTCTCCAAGCCTGAGCTGGAGTTGGGCTGGAGATATGCACTACCCAGTCACTTCATTAGGTATATCTTGCTAGTACCTGGTTGGGCTCCCTTTGGTCTTCAGGTCAGCTCAGCTATGGGAGCACCTCGTCAAGGGGCCAAAAAAAAAACCCTTTTTGGGTTATATGAAAGGCAAAGGCCTCTAGATAATGATTATTATACCAAAATAAAGTTTTGTAGCATTAATTGAATTTTGTCATTTAATTAGGACAGAAGGGTCAGATTTTGCTTGAACAAAAGTCTTGTTGCATACAAAAATAATGTAGAAATTATACATATACTTCATTATGAAGACACAAACATGATACAATATATCAAAACATAAAGTCATGGTGCCTTGCAAAAAATAATTAATATCGTGGATGACTCCCACGAGCTTGGAGGACTGCATCCATACATCTCGGCAATGACTCAATTAACTGAAGTCGTCTGGAATGGAAAAGAAAGCCATCTTGAAGGACCCAGAGTTTATTCAGATTCTTTGGTTTCATCTTCCAAGCCTCCTTCATCTTACCCCAGACATGCTCAATAATATTCATGTCTGGTGACTGGGCTGGCCAATCCTGGAGCACCCTGACCTTCTTTGCTTTCAGGAACTCTGATGTGGAGGCTGAAGTATGAGAAGGAGCGCCATCCTGCTGCAGAATTTGCCCTCTCCTGTGGTTTGGAATGTAATGGGCAGCAAGAATTTCTTGATACTTCAGACTGTTGATGTTTCCATCCACTCTGCAGATCTCTTGCACACCCCCATACTGGATGTAACCCCAAACATTTTCCTCCACCAAACTTGACTGTTTTCTGGGTGAATCTTGGGTCCATGCAGATACCAACTGGGTACCAACAGGTCTTCTGCATCATCCATTGAACTCAATGGATGATTCATCATAGAAATCAGCCTTCTGCAACTTTTCCACTGTCCATCCTTCCTGCAAGCTGTGGGCCTTAGCAAATGCAACTTGATTTTTTTTTCCCCCTATTATCTTTCTAGCTGAGCACTGTGTCCGGTGACAGCGTTAAAAAACACCAATGCTTTTTTTTTTTTTTTTTGCAGTGACAGATGTGTAAATATGATTCTCTGCTACCAGTGACCATCACCAGCCCTCCCTGTAGGCTACTCCTTCAAATCAAACTTTATTTAAGCCCCGATGTGAGCTGAAGGGGAGGGCTGTGTTACACCACAGTGTGAAAGAAGGGGCAATAGTGACAGATAGGATGAGACAAGACAAACAGGGATGAAGACAAACAGTAGTGTTATTAATGAGAGAGTGCCCGACCCAGCATGTTCTGACGGAACAAATCACTTCTTTACAGTAAGTCTCGACAGGAGCTTGAGTATCTGTACAGGCATGCATGTGAGGTGACCACCAAATACCCAAGTAATTGCCCATACCCAGGGAGACCACGGCCAAGGGCCCGCAACACGATTTTTTGTCGTGTTCTGTTAAATGCTGGTTTCTGAGCATTAATTCAACCATGGAGACCACTGTGTGAGAGAATTTGACAAACTGTTCTTGTAGATACAGGGTTTTCTGGTGAGAAATCCACATGTAGCTCAGGTGCAGATGAAAATGGTCTGGCCCTGAAATGTCAAAGCAACAAACAGTCCTCTTAAACAGTTGTCTAAGGGGGTCCACCTGCCCTGGGCTTGTCATGAACATCAAATCTTTCTCTTATTCTCCATAGCTGGATACATTAAACATGTCTGTCCCCTCAGTAGCAGACTTGGTCTTCAGGCTCTTGATGATCAGCTTTGGTCTGTGGTTGAATCTTTGGCATGTTGTCAGGGGTCAGGTTACACTTTACATGAAGGACTGGTGTGCTGGGGCTCTTTTTATACACACCTGGGAATGTGTTAATTACAGTATTTGTCAGAGGTGATGCTCTAATCTGTGATTGGTTAAATCGTTTACAGGATAGGACAAGACTTTTGTCCTTGCAAAAATAAATGTTATGAGTTTTACCAAGCTGTGAACATTAGGACACTTTTGATGGTTTCATTTTGGAACCAGTTATCACTGTGAAAGCCCTTAACATTAAATGAACTATTTATGGTAACAATTCATTGATTAGAATAAAGTTATATGACGTTTAAAGTTACTATGTCCTTATGTGACAAGACTTTTGTCAGGGACTGTAAATGCACTCAGTGCATCAGCCTGAGAAGACAAAGGTATGAACTTGTCATTTACTGTCCTCTTATAACCTTGAAGGATGCAGTTTTCCAGAGATGGCTTCCTTGAACTCTGGCCTGCTGTCCATTCTTCATCATCTTGTTGTTTCTTGGCATTTTGCAACTATCAGAAAGTCATTACATTCATTACAACAGTGAAATACAACAGTGAAATATTATAAACACACACAAACTCTGCTAGTTTCCCTAAAAGGTCAGGATACTCCATGCACAATTTGAGACTCTTTTGACCATTTATACAGCTGCAGCATCTTAAAATTTACAATGGCATCATGTCGCCAGAAGCTTTTCCCAAAAAGGATTTTTTTTTTGGCCCCTTGACGAGGTGCTCCCATAGCTGAGCTGACCTGAAGACCAAAGGGAGCCCAACCAGGTACTAGCAAGATATACCTAATGAAGTGACTGGGTAGTGCATATCTCCAGCCCAACTCCAGCTCAGGCTTGGAGAGGCTAATCTAGAGAACCAGAAGAATTCCTGATAGGCTGGACTGGTCTGTGCTGGCTGTCGTAAAAAATAGTAAATACATATGAAATGTTCTCTGCATGGGCCCCAAACACATTGAATGAAGCCCAAAATATTGTACATTTCTGTGCTTCTCGTTCCTCCAGTCTCACTCTTCCTCCCCCTGAGCAATGTCAATCAATCAATCAATCAATCAATCAATCAATCAATTAATTTATCAGTCAATCAGTAAGTCAATTTTTATTTGTGTACGTCAGTTATCAAGTGTTATCTCAAGGCACTTTACAATAGAGCAGGCTGAAGACAAACCCCTCAACTTATGGGTACACATATATATAAATACATATACAGTGGTGTAATTTGGCTTATTCTAGTGGGTATACACTAAATTGAAATTACTTAGATGAGGCAGCAGCATGTTTAGAGTGAGATATATAAAGAAATGAAAAATAAAACAAAGAAGGAGAGCCGTCCAGCAGCAGTAACTCTAACTTCAAATGTGTAAATGTCTGTGACTTTTATACAAAAGCATGTGATATTACAGACATTAAAATGATCTTAGAGTCAAAAAAATGAACCAACAATGACTGAATTCCAGCCCTGGTCCAGCCTGTTTCTACTTTACTGCCTGTTATCACTTGATTTCTGTCCTCCCAACTGTTCTTTTATGAAATAGTGGTATTAAAGCTCATAAATTCATCTTTTAAAGGATGTGAAGAAAAGGATGTGGAAAAGTTTAATGATTCTTGCCCTTACCACTTTTGGGCTTAAATTGAAGCTTATAACATTGGGAAGTTTTTTATAAACATCTGAGGCATTGAGATGTGTAATAAAATGCTTTAAAAATAATCACTTTTAATGCTAAATTGTCAGGCGGACAGGCATTTTTTTGTCTTTTGGAGTATGATGAGGGTGATATTTGAAAATAAAAAGGCAGCAAGCCCTATAATCTCATTCTGCTAGTTTCCCTAAACGGTCAGGATACTCCATGCACAATTTGAGACTCTTCCGACCATTTATACAGTTGCAGTACCTTAATATTTACAATGACTTCATTTCACCAGAAGCTTTTCCCAAAAAGGCTTTTTTTGGCCCCTGAGACCAAATGGCCCTGAGTTGGGGTTGGTCCTTATTAACTTGTGATTGAACAAGGTATGGGATAGCTGGAAATAATAGTGCAAAAAAGGTAGCAAAAAACATCCTGCGGGGTGGACCTGGCTTACAGCCTATGAGGTAACGTCTGAGCTCAGCCTCACAGTTAGCGGTCTTCAGAACTGTCTAAATTCTTGATGGCATCGATTCAACAAGGTCCTGGAAACTTTCCTCAAAGACTTTGGTCCATATTGACATGAAAGCATGACTTAGATGAAGATTTGTCTGCTGCACCTCACTGATGAGAATCTCCTGTTCCACCACATCCTACAGAAGCTCTATTAGATTAAGATCTGGTGACTGTGGAGGCCACTGGAGTACAGTGAACTCACGGTCATGTTGAAGAAACCAGTTTGAGATGATCTGAGCTTTGAGACATGGAGCTGCTGGAGGTCTCCATCAGAAGATGGTCCACTGTGGTCATAAAGGGATGGACATGGTCAGCAACAATACTCAGGCAGGCTGAGAGGGTTAAACCAGGCTCAGGTGGTGCTGAGGGGCGCAGGATGGATTCATGTTGTTCAAACCAAAATCTAGACCCAACCGTCCAAATATCGAATTGAATATGGAGATTCATCAGACCAGACAGCATTTATTCATTTTTCTATTGTCAAATTTCCTCACATTTACAGTGAAGTTTAAGCAAATGAATATTGGCACAGTAAAGATACGGATCATTAATACTGACTAAAGTATTTAATATTTGCTCTTTCTGATAAGTTTTTATGTTTTTTTAATGATCTGTAACATTTTGGCCCAAGAGAGAAGAACATTTTTGTTGCCCTCTCTGTAGCCAAAGTCACTCATTCCTGACGTAGATGCAAAGAAAACGATGGAAATCAAAAAGATGCATTTCTGCAAAAATGAAGGGTTAACTCTTCTTATTCCCTGAATCATTTTGTTCCAGTGGAGTGCATGTGTATGTGGCCAATTCTATACGATCCCTCAGTCCACCATAGACGTGGATGAGGCTTGTGATTGACAGCAGCTTTCACACATGGAGCTGCTCATAAAACCATTCTGTATGTGACCTGCAGACTGAAGCAGGAGCATTTCTGATTGAACACATCTTCTCCACTGAATCCACCTGATTACGGCACCGCCTCTCTCTGACCCGCCTGGCTCTGAGTCACGCCGACTCTTTGTGTCTAAAAGACTTCAATCAGAGCGAGAGCCGGCTGTAATGACTTCCATCACATGTTGAATATTGGACCAAACTCCAGGCTGTTTGACTCGGTGACATGTGGAAATGCACATGGGCGTTCAGGAACATGTGAGCGGGGGAGAGTCCTGCTCGACAGTCTGAGCACGTCCACATTTCTGCTCTTCATCTGTCTTATCTTTACCTCAGACAGACGCAGGAAGAGGAGAAGCTGACAATGAAGCTCAGGTGTGAAATTAATTTCCCTCCATCTGATTATTCCTGCAGGTCGTGATGAATCAACCTGCTGCTGAAATAATGTCACAAATCCAGGACAAAGCTTATTATACAAAGAACATTTTTTAAAGTCAGGGACTCCAGTGAGATATTCAAGGGTTTATTGATTTGTTATTGTCAAATCTCAAATCTTTCACCACTAAAATCATACCTCCTGCATATTTCCTCATGATTGTACTTCAGTTCTGCACAAGATCAGCCCCAAAGCTTTTCATCTGCACAATATATCCCATAATACATGAACAAGCTGCTGACATATACCGGTTTGGACAAATTATCAAAGTCTAAGGCAGGGCTGAGCGATACTGGAAAAACTGACACTGCAAAATGTTTCTAATGTGATATACTGTATGTGGGGATTTTTTCAATGAAGGAAACTTCTTTAGACAAACATGTGTTTTAGTTTGCATGTAGATTGGTCTAATTATAATCAAATAATGACATTCTCTCTTGTTTGGGTCGTAATTTACTTCGTATTATAAATCCTGTCCTTCACAAGGAGCCAGCTTATGTGACTGCAGCCCCAAATGTTTATTCAAATAGCCTGTTATTAATGAAATTATAACTCTGTTACCCTCTGTCAGTCTGGCCATACACTTTAGAAACAGAGAGAGACAAAGTCTCTTTTTTGAGTGATATAAAGAAAAAAAAAAAAAATTGTCTTCAACATGCAGTTTCACAGTCTCAGAATGAGGGCGACAGTGTAAGAATAATTTAAAGCGATTAAAAAGGAAAATGTATCTTGGTTATGATGATGTCTCTTATCTGGTAATGTCAGTGTTTGTATGAAGCTAAATCCAAGACAAAAGTTTTATAATTTGCGGGGGTAGTTGATGCTGATGTATGCCTTCTTACTGCATTGACACAAGCCACTTCCTGATGTTTCCTGATGTTTCCAAAGTCATCCAGCATTTTGATGTATAGGATCATTCCCACTGCAGCCTACTTAAAACGAGCATTTCTGACCTGTGTGCCTGCACCTGCAGGTTGCCCTGCTGAAGAAGATGCCATTGTGATCCGATCTGTGATGCTGTGCTGTGTTCATAGTCTATGTGGAAATGGGACACATCATTTTTTAATTATGGGTGTAAACTTCAATGTGGCATATCTGACAGGTTTTATATACCATTGATAGACAATATTGTCTAAAATGGCCCATAAAATGTAACTTTGTCCTCAACATCACTTTATTTACAGGTGAATACAGCGTGGAGAAAGTGCTGAGTCATATCGATCAAAGTACCCACGTTTCCTGAAGGCAACATCACTGGGAAGGCTTTGCTATGCTGTCACTCACAATCCCCCGCCCTTCTCAGATCTCAAGACAACATTAAGGATTTTTTAACAACACTTGCAACAATGTCCACTCTGATTTTAGGATGAACAGGTTAAATTCTGAGGGGAAAGGTCAAAGGTCAAGGTCACTGGGTCTGATATTTATCTTTTGTTAGTGAAATTTTAACTTAAGAAGGCTTTGGAGGATTTTCTTTAAACTTTGCACAAATGTCCACTTTGACCCAAGAATATACTGTTTAGATGTTGAAGGTCAAAGGTCATTTAATAGAGTCTCTTGTTTATTCCTTGTTTTTGAACCTGATATCTCAGGTTTAAGTGATTTTCTCTGAGCGTTGCACAAACGTTCTTTTTGACTTAAAGATAATCTGATTAGATTATGGAGCTCATAGGTCTTTATGATGTCAACAATTATGAAAACAATATTTTAAGAATGCCTACTGGATATTTCATCAAATTTTGTTCAAAAGATCAGAACATCAGGGTGAAGCTATTTGATTTTGGAGGTCAAAGGTCACTTCAACTGTAAAGCACCTCAGCCCTTCTTTTCAGCCGACCACCATACTTTCACCATCTGGAAACTGTATACTTGGTATATATACACATGTACTGTTCAGGTTTTTGTTGCTTTTAGTAAGTAACAAACAAAATATTAAAACATCAGAAAGACCACCCTTTTCACTGATTCAAGTGAGGAAAATCTTACCTGACAGGTGGTTGATAACCTTATTAATGGTACATATTAACTTTGATGGATGCTTTGGCTTGTCGAGTTCAGTAAACACAAATAATGTCTGTCTGCATTCTTGTTGCTGAATCTCCAACTGCACTTTATCACTTTAGATGTTTAACTCTCTCCAATGAGTGAAACTTCCATCATAAATCCATGAGCAGCAGCCTCACCACACCGGATGGAGCTCTTCATCTTCTTGTCATAAATATTGTTGTTGACGAAAATCATCTATCAGCTGAGTGTCCGTGTGTTGGTGGCAGAAAAGGAGAATGTTTACGGCCACAGTAAACTGTCGACATTAATGTACGCAGTGATCAAAAAGATACCAAGACTCGCTGAGGAAGTTTGTGTTCCTGCAGAGTTCCAGTCCAGATGTTCGGTGGTAGGGAGGAGGTGGAAAGACAAATATTAGTCTACTGGAAAGCTCAGAGGGGCGGGGGGAAAACATCAACAATAAAAGACAGAACACAAAAATCTGCTTAGGGGAAGAAACAGAATGGACACTAGGTTGAAAATAAATGTTTGGTTTGTGTGTCTAAAGTCAGTCTTAACTCAAAAATATAAACTGCAGAAAAACAAGTCAACATTGGAGTTTGTTTCTCATCAAAACAGTTTCTTATTCATGCAGGGGGTCTAAAAATGACACAGCATGATCATAAAGTATAATGAGTGCTGGGAAAAACAAGGTCAGCCGCAGTGAGAGATCATCTTTATTTTAATCATCGACATGAAACTACGCCCAGAGTTATATTTGCTGCAGGGGATCTGAGAAATGAGGAATTACAGAGGTCTGATGGTGTAGATGTATTCGGGTACACACACCGTCCTTTCATCAAATGCTTCAAAACACCTCCGAAGGATCAGACTGAGGCAGGAGATACATCTCTAACCCTTTTTATGTTATTCTACAGTATGTTATTTTACAGTTATGTTCATTATAATAGCAGTGTGTTTAAAAAGGTGAGTAAACCTCAAAATTCTTCAAAGAAATTTTATCTTAATGCACACAAATGCATTTGGGATACTGCACGTTCTATTTCAAAGTAAGAAAATTGGAAAAAGTATTTGAATTTGATAATATTTTACAGAAATTCAAGAAATGTAATGTTCAAAAAAATAGCAGTGTTGACATCTTTATTTACAAACTCAAAAATGTAGTGTATAAACTAAGAATTGCTTGATGATTCAACTTTCCTGGGAATCATAAACTAATATTTAGTTGCATAACCACGGTTTCTGATAACTGCTTCACATCTGTGCTGCATGGAGCCTACCAACTTCTGGCACCGGTCAACAGGTATTGAAGCCCAGGACAATTGTACTACGTTCAACAATTGATCTGCATTTCTTGGTTTTGCCTCATGAGCAGCATTTTTTATGTCAGCCCTCAAGTTTTCTATGGGATTAAGGTCCGGGGATTGTGCTGGCCACTCCATTACTTGAATTTTGTTTGTCTGGAACCATGATTTTGCCCCCTTGCTGGTGTGTTTGGGGTCTTTGGCTACGTTCACACGGCAGTCAAAAGTGACCTGAATCTAATTTTTTGGCTCAAATGTGACCTGTATCTGATTTGTTTTTGACAGTGTGAACAGCACAAGTCACATTGAATCTGACATTTTCGAATCAGATTCAGGCCACTTTCAAATGTGGTACTGAATCAGATACGTATCTGATTTTCTTGAATGCGACCGCAGTCTGAACAGCCAGGTCGCACTCAATGCGACTTTGACGTCATTCTAGAGCAGGGGTCGGCAATTTACCTCGAGTCAGATTTTTTCAGAGTCACTTCATGGCCAAAACATAAGGAGAGGTTAATATATAGACATGATTATTAAAGAGTTTATACCATTCTTTCCTAGAGTTTTAGTTGATTTTCCCTCTACAAGCATGATTAAAAAAATGCATAAATGGTGGAGTGACGAGAGAAAGTGAGAGAGCGCTGGGGTGATCAACTGGTGTCTCCATTACACACACAATAAACAATAAACGTGAATGAATCATACATCTTTACACTGTTTGTATTGTGATATCTGATAAACTTAGTTTATTAACACTGCACCAACAGTTTTAATGATTTTATTAGGCTCAAATAACAGTTTACAGGACGCGGAAAGACACTGATGATCCACTGCTGACCATCTCATCCGTGCGCATTTGCGCGCTACTGTGTGTTTCTACGAGACAGCGTCAGTCAGTGAACAGTCTGCTCCTGTCTGATCTGCTCTCAGACAAACTAAGAAACGTCAGAACAGATGATAAAACTAAGTTTTCGCCTCTGTTCACCAGTTCAGTGCGCTATGGCTCTGAGCTGTTTTTCTCTCCAGCAACAATCTCATCGGCAGGGGTCGACTGGAAAGAGCGGCCGCCTTTAGGTTCATAAGAAATAAAATATACTCATAATTACTTTAATAAGAGCTCACTCAAGGTGAGCTGCTGTAACATCAGGTTCTGCGTTATGAGAACAAACTTCTCTGGCATTGTGAAGCACATTTTTGGTCTGTGTTTGTTGCCCTCATCACACCGTTCTGTGCGTGATGTCATTAATATTCAACTGAGCATGCGTGTCACTTCTGAAGCATGAGCTGTTCACATCATAGTCTGCAGACAGGCCACATTTAAAGGTGTAATCTGAACAGGCAAACAACAAAATCGGATTTGAGCAATAAATCGGAATTGAGCATTAAGGGCTGCAGTGTGAACGTAGCCATTGTCTTGTCGAAACACCCATTTCAAGGGCATTTCCTCTTCAGCATACGGCAACATGACTTCTTCCAGTATTCTGATGTACTCAAACTGATCCATGATCCCTGGTATGCCATAAATAGGACCAACACCATAGTAGGAGAAACATCCCCATACCATGATGCTTGCACCACCATGCTTCACTGTCTTCACTGTGTACTGTGGCTTGAATTCAGTGTTTTCAGGTCGTCTGACAAACTGTCTGTGGCCCTTAGACCCAAAAAGAACAATCTTACTCTCATCAGTCCACAAAATATTGGGCCATTTCTTTTTAGGCCAGTCAATGTGTTCTTTGGCAGATTGTAACGGCTTCAGCACGTCTTTTTTTAACAATGGGACTTTGCGGGGGCTTCTTGCTGGTAGCTTGGCTTCACATAGACGTGGTCTGATTGTTACAGTACTCACAGGCAACCTTAGATCTTCTCTGATCCTCCTGGAGCTGATCATTGGCTGAGCCTTTGCCATTTTGGTTATTCTCTGATCCATCCGAATAGTCGTTTTTCTTGTCTTCCTTGTCTTTCTGGTTTTGGCTGCCACTTTAAAGCATCTGATATCATTTTAGCTGAACAGCCTATCATTTTCTGAACTTCTCTATAGGTTTTCCCCTCTTTTATTAACTTCTTAATCAAAGAACACTCTTCTTCTGAACAATGTCTTGAACGACCCATTTTACTCTGTTTTTCAAGGACAAATGCACAGCCAGCATATGCAGCCTCAGTTGTCTTGATCCTTAAATAAGGGCCACCTGTTTAACACCTATTTTTTTCACACAATCAATTACCTCACTAATTGAACTCAGCACTGCTATTTTTTTGAACACGCCCCTTTCAGTTAATGATTCAGTTTCACAGAATCAGCAGCAAGCACGTCATGCCTGTTGGGTCTGTTGGTTTTCTATACCTTTACTAAACCTTCTAGAAACTTACTTCAGTGTAGAAGTTGAAATTCTACCCAAAACAGTGATTTATCATGCTAGTGATGTGGGACTGCTGTTATTTTGAACACAACTGTATATTTCAACAAAATGAACCAAG
Organism: Cetoscarus ocellatus; assembly: GCA_037902135.1. Lineage (NCBI taxonomy): Eukaryota > Metazoa > Chordata > Actinopteri > Labriformes > Labridae > Cetoscarus > Cetoscarus ocellatus. The sequence goes on from JBAMNC010001447.1 coordinate 332,784, forward strand.
TTTAATTTACTTCATCCTGTTCATAACTGGGACTGACTCTAATAAAATCACACTCCTGGTTGATTATTTATTATATTTAATATCAATAAGTGGATTAAAACCCATCAAACAAGAAGTTATCAAGAATATGGTTTGAATGAAAATTGTTCTTGAATTTCAAATAATTTAGGGCCACATGGTAAGTTTTGGGGGACCTGATGTGACCCTCAGGCCACCAGTTGATGATCACTGGTCTGGTGTAAGTGATGGCCCCAGAGCGAGGTCCTCCTCTACTGACCTGACGTTGTTTGAAGAGAAGAACTTCAGCGTGGTGCAGAGCACAGAAGTGAGCAGAACGAGAGGAAACAAACTACCGAGAGATGACGAGTCTTACTCTGTATGAAACTTTTTTGGAAAAAGTGAAAAGGTGTGTTCTTGTTAATGTATTTCACATGAGGCGGGTACAGAAAAAAAGACAACAGATTCCCTGAGGTGGTCGTGATGCCTCAACAAAGTCAAAACAAAGTGTGAGAACATTAGCATGGATACTTCAGCCAGAATCGCTCCTTAAAGTCAAATTAGAAGATAAACTGGAAAAAATGTCCCAAACCTGAAGGACCTAATGACAGTTTATCCTCAAAGTAATAATGATCTGTCAGAGACAAACAAGCAGAGTAGAGGAGGCTGTTCACCGTAACATTGCAGACTACTTGTGTGTGTGTGTGTGTCTCTCTCACACACACACATGCACACACACACCGCCATTACTGTGTATTAGCCTCCAACTCCTGCTACAACACAATCTTAGCTGTTTCTGACATAATAATATAAATATAGGCATAGGCATTTGCTGTATATGATGTTGCCTCATGCCCTTGCTACGCAGAGGAATACGGTGAAAGCTATGAGTTCTCCATGATACACATCTGTTTCGGCATCCAGGGAAGCAACACAAAACCCCATCTCAGAAATATGTGTCAAATAATCTGCTATCAATGGGGCTACAATCAGCGCCTGAAGCCGCTAGCTTGTTACGTTTACAACAACTGAGAGGGAGGCAGAGGGATTTAGCGGCTTGCGGAAGTGCTGCGCAGAACAATACGTGACGTGAGTCGGTTAGTTCTGGATAAACTTTATATTCCCGAAAAGTTAGTGCACTTTAAAGCATTTCTAGGTAGCGTACTCCTAAACTGTGGTATTATTTTTTGATCTTGTAGATACCCTCTGTTCTTGGTACATTACTTCCCTGTTTGCAGCTGGTTCTGTGTAACAGACTCTTACAGACTGCCTTCCTGAGGCTTAGGAGACAACTTTCTACTGCATCTAGTGGCCATATGGAGCTCATACAACCCCACTTCAAAAATACTGAACTATCCCTTTAAATAAAATAAATAAAAAATAAGAATTCCCCATTTGGACTCAATAATTAACAGGTTATCTTGTGTTCATTAATCATATTCCTGTCATTTTTTTTAAGGTCTTTTAATTAAAGAATGCCTTAATATTAAAAAAAACAAAAACAAAAACATGATGTTAGAGAACCTGATAAATGAATCAACACAGTGGATATAACAAGGTGGCCCAGATGTGGCAACATGCCTGCTGGCTGACAAAAGATAAGATAAGATAAGATAAGATAAGATATCCTTTATTAGTCCCACAGGGGGAAATTCCAAAATATACAGCAGCTGCAGGATACAAGAGAAGTATAAGAAAGAAGCCTGATGTGGACTATGAGGCCAAATGATCAGCAATTTGACTTCTCACTTAAAGAAAAAGATTAGTTTTTTCTTTTATAATATATTTTTGTGCAATTTTAATCAATAAATAAAGCATCAAATATATTCAATGCAATTAAAACATGTCTGTATTCTACTAATGAGTTAATAAAATACATATTTTAAAAGAAATACCTTTGCCCATGAAGATAATCTTTATGTTTTGATCTACCATATCAAACCATGAAATACTTTTACCCCAAAACAGTAAAATGTGCCTTTGATTATTATCTGTTTTAAAAAATCATGAAATATTTTCTATTCAAATACATTCAGAATTCTTAGAAAGAAAACTCTACTTTAGTTTTATAGCAGTTTTTATAAATGCAGTTTAATAATTTTCATCATAGTTTTGGTCAACAACCTTTTTTCCCCTGATGAAAGCTAGACAGTAACTAACTTAAACAACTGCACATGGACAAAAACTCAAACTGAATTAACAGACATTTTCATCAACAAATAAAAACTAGACTAAAATGTTTGACAGAGACTTAATCCAATCAGACCTAATTTGGTCATGGAGAAAGTAGGGACAAGTCACAGCTGCTTTGGTTGTGTGGAAAGGTTGGATGAGTTAAGAGGGACATCCAATCACAGCTGCCTTAGCTTGGTGGTGGTGGGATAAGTTGTGGAGCGATCCAATCAGAGCTCCTCTCTTTATGAATTGATATATTCATGTAGAGCAGGTTCACTGTTTGTTGTCAGTTCTGATATTGTAACTGAGATGCTCTGCCAGGTAGCCTAAATAAAGGTGACTGCATTTCACACAAAAGTTCAATTTGTTTCTGTTCATTTATACATTCAGACTTTACTAGCATTCAGTAAAGGGTTATTAGATGTTTCATTTTATCCAAGTGTAAAACATGACTTCAGAAACTCAAGGAAACATAAAAAATGCCTTACCCTTTACACTTCATATTTTAGTCGACTAAATTTACAGTAGATTTCGTCGCTAAAATGTTGTGAAATTTCATCATCAGCTAAAACAAGACTAAAATAAAAACAATTTAGATGACTAAATTATGAATAAAACTAAAATATATTTTAGGCAAAAGACTATAACTGAAGCTAAATTAAAAAGTGCTGTCAAAATTAACGCTGGTTTGTCTAGTTTGTATTTCTTTTGCCATGGTATGGAAAAATGTATTGAATAACCATTTTTTTCCCTGGTATCACATCGATGTCCAAATTCTGGTTTTGTGACAACCTTGGAAGAAACTCACAAGGTGTGTGGTTAAAGTCGGGGAGACATTTATTCTTGAACAGTCTCAAAGCTGTGACTTAACAACGAGCTTTCCAAAATACAAACCAACACAGGCTGCAGACATTACTCAGCCAGCACGCATCCAGTCTGAAGTGGCTGTGAAGGATGCGTTGTAACAACATACAGTTACCGCGTGTTCTCTGTTTATCATAACTGTGGTCTTTCCTTTAAGACGAAGTAAGTATGTAAAAGTCAACCCAGTTAGCGTGCCTAATATCTCACATGTTAACTTGAGTCCCCTGCAGACGACCAGAGCAGCCGCTGTGTGTTTCCTCTGGGGCTATCTCTGGGTGTTAAGTGACACTGGATTAAATTAGCAAATAAAATGGACAGGCTGTAGCTGGGTAATTTACCATGTCAGGGCAAATCTAATTATCCCTGAGGTGCAGATGGCAGTGTATCTATTACTGCAGCTGAACTAGTAAACGCAGGCCACTGTTATCTCTGCAATCCTGATTTTCTCAGCTCGGCTGTGTGGGGGCCGGAGCGTGCTCATCAGCCGCTGATTAGACCAGATCACTGCAGAGGTATTTAACACACTGAAGGACGGACAGACATTCTCTGACGCGTTTTCAGTTAGCAGATATGTAAGGGCATGAAAGACCAGAGTCACTGAAGAGGATCAGGAAGAAATATTCAGCCAAGCTTCAAGGCCTGTCCTGATACCAACAGGTCAGGGTCAGGGTCAGGGTCACCTGCCATTAGTGAGGCAAACTGACATTAACTGCATTTGTAAACAATAACATCCCGCAAACATTCATCAGACAAGCTTGTTTAAAAAAGACACTAAAATATGAATGCTGCAGTCATACTTAGCAAATTTATTACATCAAACATCTGCACTGATAAAGTTACAGTTACAATAAAATATCACATTAGATGCTGAGGAGATTGAACAAGCAGAATTCCAGCTCAAAAACACACAAGAATAATGTTATTCAAATTATTTGTCTAGTTTTATTGGTTGCAAGTTAGTGCTTTGGTTGGAACAGTTTGCTTCCAGCACAACAATGATTCCTGGTTGGAGTCCCTGTTGAACAGAGCCCATCTCTATATATACTCTCTGTGCACACATGGGTTACCTACATATATTCCAGCTGCCTATCACAGACCAAAACATGCCATTGGGGATAATTGGTGACTCAGCATCAGTAACTCTTTACTGGTGTGCTAGGGCCCACTGGAGTGCTATGAGGTAAATCCAGGGGCCTTGTGTTGGCTCTTTCTAATGGCTATCTGTTGGCATATGGAGCACAGTGGTTCTGGGTGTGTTGGTGGTTATTTTGCTGTTTAGAAGATGCACAATCAGGTGGTGCTGCAAAACCAGGCAGAAAGTGCAAAGACAATACGACAATATTACTTGATAATACATTGATGATAATACCACCAATCAGAATGCCAGCTCTTATTCCTCTTAACAGTAGAGTGTGCCCAATGGCTGGCATTTTTATATCAACACAGCAGATTTTATAGTTTGTTCTGAAATCTTTGAAAGCGTTTGTTTCATTTGGGCAGGTGTGAAAGCTTCTGTGAACCAAACCAAAAGAACTGAACTGTGGTCCATTTAAGTTTAGGGTCTGCGTTCTTGTCCAAGTAAATCAGGGTTAAGTTTACCGTGGGCATGAAAGACATCCAAACCAAACAAAGACCAAACAAGAGAGGGAGCATCCCTGAAAGCTCAGTTTTTCACAAGCAAGGATTATGGTTCACCACTCTGTGAATGACTGCATGAGAAAACAGTCCAACAGTTTAAGGACAATGTTTCTTAAGGATTTCATCATCTACAGTCTGTAATATAGTCAAAACATTCAGAGAATCTGGCAAAGTCTCTGCCTGTAAGAAACTAGGCCGAAAAACAACACTGAATGGCTGTGACCTTTGATCCCTTAAACAGCATTGTGTGAAAAATCAACATCATTCTGAAAAATTCTAACCACATGGGCTCAAGAACACTACGAGAAACCATCGTCAGTTAACACAGTTCATCTCTACATCTACAAGGTCAAGGTCAAACTCTACCATGCAAAGACAAAGACAAATATCAACAACACCCAGAAACACCGGCTTCTCTGGGCCGAGCTCATCTGAGATGGACTGAGGCAAAGTGGAAAAGTCTGCTGTGGTCTGAGTCCACATTTCAGACTGTTTTTGGACATCATGGACGTGGTGTCCAGAGGAAAAGGACCATCCAGACTGTTATCAGAGCAAAGGTCAAAAGACAGCATCTGTGATGGTATGAGGGTGTTAGTGCCCATGGCACGGGTAACCTGCACATCTGTGAAGGCTCCACTAATGATGAAAGGTACATACAGGTTTAAGAAAAACAGCTTTTTTAGGAACATCCCTGTTTATCCAGTTTGGCCTTGTCTGTCATTGAAAATGTGTGGAGTCGTTTCCCTCCATACCACTAATGACCTTGTTCTGAATCACTACAAATTTCAGGCAAATATCCATCTACACCTCAGAAAACCTCATGCTGCACCAAGGTATGCCAAACTCTCATCACTGAAATTAAACCTACAGGACTTGGGATCTGGATCACCATGACCTCGATCTCATCCAGGAATGGATAGAATCACTCACAGAGTAAAGTGAAGCACAGAGACCAACCATAAATAACATTATCTTGTTTGAGTGGTTTCAGATCCCTGAAACATCCCTGTCTAAGCTGGTAATTTGGCTCCCTGTTAAGAGGAAGTCATAGGCTCATACCTAAGGGAACAATAATGCTAGGATTTTAATGGCAGCTCACGTGTGGACTGTGGACATACTTCAGTCCGGACCAAAAAGATGGCAGACCAATAAGGGTGTCATCTGAAGGTGTTGTTACAGGAGTTTGAAACAGAATAAGCTTTTATTAACGACAGAACTTCAGGCCAAATGTTGTTTTAGTGGTTTTCATTTTTGTGGCCTCTGCAGGCGCCTTTCTCAGTGATACCTCCGCCTCGCTCTCTTCCCCTAATACAAATATTTAGGTTCCCCTGATACGTCTAATAAACGTGTTTGGAGTGTCTCCCCAGTGTCTCACCTCACAGGAAGGACGTAAACTATTTCACAGCAGGACGGCAGGAAGTGAGGAGCAGAGAGAGATGAAATGTCTGTGAACACCTTATGTAAATATTTGAGACATCTGCAGATTCTGGGTAACCTTTTCTGTCTGAGGAAGATTAACTGTTTCCTGTGATATGGACTCGAACTCACCTTTCCCAATAAATACTAACTCATTTGCTGTCCTTATCTCTGCTCTGCGTAACACTCGCTTCTCTCAGACTGATAAAGAAAACTCATTTTCTCTTTGTGAGGCTTCCATTTTCAACCAAATTTTGAAAGGTTATCGGAAAGAACATCCTCCTTTACATAAGAAATAACCAATATAGAGGTTTTTCATTTGGTTTAAGAGAACCCTAAAGCATCAAAAATACTCCTCAGAGGCTCACGATGCACCGTTTGTTCCCCAGCGGGTTCTGTCAGACTCAAGCCGGTGGTCATTTCATTGGTTACATGAAGCTTCCTGAAAGGTTTGTACATCTCGGCCAAAAAAATACAAGTTTTTTTTCGGTTTGTTTAGGACAACACTAACCAACCACTTCACAAGAGACACCTCTTTAATTGCTTGCTGACACAAATAGCTCATCAACCATCACATGGTGGCAACTCAATGCATTTTCAAATTGTACGCATAGTCAAGACAACCTGCTTAAGCTCAAGCTGAACATCAGAATGGAGCACACAGCAAAAGTTTGGATCTAAGCGAGAGTATTTGTCCAATTTCAAGTCAAAAAAATCTCACTAGACTTTTTCTAAGGCACAATTTCCTGCCATGCCTGGTTTAAGATCTTATTCGGAGATATCAAAACTAAAAATAAGGCCTGAGCTGCTTACAATAAGTAAAATAATCTGCCAATGAGATGAGACAAATTAAAATTATAGGTTGTCTGAAAGTGACATTTTCTCTGCAGAGCAGATATTAAACCTGGATTTAAGACCCTCACTGAGTCAAACATTCCTTATTTTCTTGGCAAATATTTACTTATCATTAAAAGCAGTTCAATGCCTTATTTTTGCCTTTCTTTCTGTAAAGTAAGATATTTATCTCAACTTGTTTAGTGATGTGGATTAGAATAGGTGTTTGAGATATTTCTGACTTGATAATGGACACACAAACCTGCTGAGATCTGAGTTTTTGCAGTGCAGAAATGTGATTTAAGTGACTTCGAACATGACATGGTCACTGGTGCTGCTGGTGAATATATTTAAATTTATCGCTCTTGCTGTTTAGGGCATAAAGCTCAAATATTCAGCAGGTCTAGAAAACATCCTAAATGCCACACAGGGGTCGTTCTTAAACTCATTTAAATTTAGATTCCTTTTAGATTTTATAAATCTGACTCCATCCCTTATAAGTTTGGCTCTTTAAAGACCTAAAGTTTGATCAAAAGCAATTGTTCACATTTTAAATGGATACACCAACATTTTTTTTCTTTTTGTGTCTTGCCTCTCTCCCAAGTCCATTATAAGCAGCTAGACACCATTCTTTCAACTGTGCGTGCTGTTGCTAGAAAGAGATGGCTAAAACTCGCTCACCGCTCATTAGCTTAGCTCAAACACTGGAAGTCAGTGGGTAGCATTACCCTGCCTCTGTCTACAGCCATCAGATAAACTCTTCAGCAACTCTGAAGGATCCTATGTGCTTGCTGTGACTCATTTATGTAATTAAAAAAAAAAAATACGAAACTAAATAGTAGGGCGCATGTGCGAACGGATATGCTTGTAAATAGTTCAAAGCAAACCATGGTTTCACATGCGCCCTGCGCAACATAACAGAAAGTCACAACAAGCACACAAGACCGTTTAGAGTTGCTGAAGAGTTTATCTGATGACTGGCAGGCTAACACTACCCATTGATTCCCAGTGTTTGAGCTAAGCTAATTAGCAGTGTGTGAGCTCTTCCCGTCTCTTCCTTGTTCTTGCACGTAGAGTTGAAAGACTGGAGTCTGTCTGCCTGTCATGGACTCAGGAGTGAGTCAAGACACGAAATGAAAAAAAAAAGTTGGCATAGTCCTTTAAGTGCTTTTTTTACTCATAGTTCCTTGATTTTTGACTCTCATTACAGTCATATTGTCCACCTGCAGCTCCTCCTTTGCTCCATTCAAAGAATTTCAGTCAGCCAGGTTTTTTCAGAAGTGCCAAAAAATAAATTTGACTTGACTAATGAAGACAAATACTTCAGGAGGTTTACATAAACTTTGATAGAGAGATGGGAAGATGAATAGGAAAGATCTGGCTCTCTGATTTGTGTTTTCAGACTTTCAAACCAGACTAGATAATCAAACAGAACTCAAATGAAGCGCCTCCTCCTCTCCTCGTGCACACGTGTCCGCCTCCGTCCCCCGGGCCGCGAGTCTTACATAAGTGGCATCATTGAATTAATATTTAAGGTTTGTTTTGGGGATGGCGCTCCCATGTGTTAGATGCTGGGATTTCTCCTGTGATGATATTTCAATTGAGCCGTTACATCATCTGGATCAGGACCACAGTGGAGATAAAAGAGCCGTGTGAGCCATTAGAGCAGGAAGCATGCAGCAGTATGGTCCATGTGATCTGCATTAGGAGCTAACTGGAGAGGCCGCTCATTAATATCAATGCTCCTTCAGATGTGTTTCCAATAGCAGAGAGATGGACAAATCATTAATCCAGTAGATATCAGCGGGGTTGAACATCAGAAACCCTGCAGGAGTGTTAAACCTCAGGCTGAGATCTTTTTTTTGTTTTGGTTCAGCTGCTGCTCTTCGCTCACGCTGTGTGCTCCTGGAGATGTAAGGAATGAGATAGATGTGAGCCTCCAGGGTCGATGAGTCGCTGTTACAATACAATATTTTCCTCACATCACAACCTCTCAGTCTGTTCTTCAGGCCACGGCTCACTGAGCGTGCTCATACAACAGAGACGCTGCAGGTTGGACCCGACCCGCTGCACACACACATCATGAACACACACAACATCAACACACTCCTATCTCTGAAAACAGCGCCCTGAGATTCTGCACAGTTTGAGGTGAAGCTGAAAGTGAAGGTAGACGTTTCTCTTCTCTATGGATCTGGGAGTTCACTGTGTTTGGTGCCTTCTCAGCTTTGTTTCAGGCAACAAAAAGAGGTTCAGACGGACTGAACAGAATTTGGGTTTTTACTAAGAAAGGGGGTCTTTACACACTCTGTTAAGTAGACCACAGATGGGCGCAGAAATTACTTTGGTCTTGCATCCAAAAGTGGCCATATAACCAGACAAATGTGGACCCTCATGTTTTGTTTGCTTTGGAGGAAATTCTGGTCTTCTTGGTTGAGTAGATTTCCATCAGCTTGGACCAGTCACTAATGTCTCATGTGAAGTGGTCAGGCATCTTCCTGAACAGTCCATACTGCTGCAGCCAAAGTGAAACTCTCTGAATTGTTGCACAGCAGCATTTTATCTGGACTCATGTTCATGTAAAAAAATGTAAAAGTGTGTAGATTTTAGTGTGGAAGTGTTCCTACCATCCACATCGAAGTTACTTAGTGCCAGTGAAGGTGATACAGACCCCCTCAGACCATGACAGAGGTGTCATTCAACCTGTTGTAAGGTGATGTACCATCACAATGACTCTAGAAATATTATATTAGGGTGGAAAAACTACATAGTGTTGGCTTAACCTTATTTACTTATTTAATTGCTTACATCCACTTAGAAAAAAGTAAGTTTAATCAGATGCAAAAATCAACCTTATGATGGAGGTAATCAAACAGATGCTTATTCATCCTCAATCATCTGTTTTTATGTGTGTGTCACTTTATAAAGGCACTGAAATCATCTTCTAAGAGTTGAAATTATGTTTTTATGGGTAAACAGCCTGATTAACAGTCTGTGCACTGTTAAATAATCACAAATAAGCTCATAAAGTTGCCTAAAAACAACATGAGGCCTCTTATGTTACCTCATTGGTTCACCTTGTCCCTGTCTCCCCTAATCTGAAATCATGTCCTCTCCTGTTTCCTCCTGAGCTCTCCTCTGCTCTGCTCTCTGCTCGGTCGTAAGTGACTGACTTGATTGACAGCTGATCCTTACAGATCACCCTGGTGATGGTGAACTTAATACGAGTTTGTGATTAATTTCATGATCACCTTCATGCATGTCCCGCTCATCTTCCTTCAGCTCTTAGTTTGGCTGGAGGTGTAAAGGATGAGACGGCAGCGTCAGCGTCATGAAGAAACTCTCTGTCCTCTACAGCTACACACCCGTGTGTCCACTCACGTCATGTCCTCATCCCTAAGGGGGGAAAGGGAAGAGATGAGGGAAATGTGGGGCTTCTTAGACGCTAACACGCTGCTCGATCTACAAAATAACTTAACAACTGAAAAGCTGTTTGACACAGAAAACAACGACGAACCACAAAGCTATTAGAAGACAAAACTAAGCTGCTAATGTGGTTATTTGTAGTGACCTTGCTGCCCATCCCTGGAGAGAGGGTGCAGTTTGAATTTATAGATTTGCTGGTCGTGGTCCTGCTCCTTTAACTTTGCAGCAAAAGAAAGTTGGTTTCAGTGTCACCACAAACTCCAGCGTTAGACATGATATAAGACCGCTGTAAGATGATGCTTTGAGTCTATTTCATTTAAAAAGTCACCGATCTGAATTACTTCTCTAAACTCCTGACTTTCCATGAATATATTTCCAAAAACTTCAGACTGGTTTTGATAAAGATGGCTCTCAGTTTGCATGTTTAACAAAAGAATAACTTGAGCTCCGTGCTGACTTCATTATTCCAAACGCCGTCTGCGAGCGGTGAGCAGAACCAGAGATATTAAAACTCATTTTCCCTCCAAAAAGAAGAAACATTTCTCCATCTTTATTTTGGTGATTAGGAAAACTACATTCCTGGCCTTGAAAATTGCCTGAGACAGATAATCCCTCACTGTGACAATGAAGCTGTAAATACGGCCGTGACAGCAGTCGTCTCTCGTATCATTATCTGTCCTCAGAGTTGAGTATTTTACATCACTCTGCTCATTATTTCACATTGTGACTCACAGTGACAACCTCAGGAAGAAAATTAAACTTCAGCCTGGAAATAATCCGGCACCTAAACTTTATTATCTCCACAGTAGTGTTGTATTTGGAGGAGTTTTGTAGACAGAACAGCATCTCATCTACAGCTGGGGTTAAAACAATCATCAACTTTGTGCTCTATAAATGACAAAATATAACCTCATGTATACTGATCAAGTTTTTACAGGAATACTTTATACAAGAGGGAAGAATTTAGTGTGAGATCTCATCCTTTCCTGTAATGATGCTGTTAGTGAGCAGTAAGACAATGCCCAGCATTACCGTCCATAAAGAAGTATCAGTCAGTAAGCCTCTTCCATAATATATCACATCTCATTCATAAAGTCTCTTTGTAACATGCTTGACGTCACCTCACGATGTCCGAGCAGTCTTTATCCTCGAGCTCTGACGTAGACTGTGGGTCATTGATGCCTTCTGCACCCTGAGGGACTCGTCTCAGGTCGTACATTTTTAAACACAGAGCCTTTTCAGACCTGAAAGTCTTCACATTTCTCCCCCCCTCTGATCTCTGATGCCATTTACATTTTGCATTACCATTAATTTGAATATGCTTTAAAGAAAAGTTCATGTGATTTAGGGCTGTGTGAAAACTCATGCAAATCATGGTGCAGACCAAAAACACAAACTCAGGTCTGCTTGAAAACAGTGGTCTTGGTTTGCTGTGGGTCTGGAAGTCATTAGAACCAAACAAGACCAAATAAAGGGAAGCAAACCAAAAAAGTTGTGAAATGTGGCTTAAATTTTATGGCGGCCAATGAGGGCAAATGACTTACAACAGCTCGGGGCAGTTCAATAAGTATGGAGCCACAACACTGACAGTATCGCACAGTTAACCTAGCCTATATGAGTGCACCTTAGTGGCAAAAAAGGTGCAGGGCATGATCCTTCTTATAAATGAAGAACAAAACGCTGGCTGTGCAATGCAATCTTTTTATTGGTATGTCAGACATGTTTTTGGTTGACAGGACTGTTGAAGCAGGTAGCACAGGAAGATGTATCAAGAAATGATGACCAGGTTAGGCGCCATCACAACTTAGAAGCCATCATTGGAAAAACAACCATGCTAATCCAGTACAAGTGTACTACCTTTTGTTAATTAAGAAATATAAGAGGGAAAAAAAGAACATGGCAGGGGCTTAAAGGAGCTGCATGATAATTAAACAATATCAGTAAACCGTAATAGCAAAAACAAAGTGTTTTAAGGCCCCGTGAAGGAGGGGTTTGACGTCATCTACGGAAATTAAAGTGTTTAATATCTATAAAACCATAGCAGCACAAAAGCAAGCATTTATGGCACAAACCGGCACAAACGAGGCACAAACGAACGGTACTATTTCAGGTCCATTTGGAGCAAATGGGGGCTGAGTGAACTCTGGATGACCTATAAAATAATATCTAATAACTTTAAAACCGTAGCAGCACAAACGACAATTTTTATGGCACAAACCAGCACAAAAGGACCTCCTGAACCTCTCAGTCCTGTAGTGGGATGAGTCTCCCACTGCTGCTGCTTCTCTGTCCCTCCAGGATGTTGTGGGGGGATGGTTACGACTGTCCAGGACGTCCTGCACTGTGCTGTGTGTACACCTCACCTCTCCACCACTGTCCCAGGTGAGTCAAGACTTCTGTCAAGCACAGAGCATAGTCTAAGCATGGCACACATAGTTTTTTTCAGTGATCTTAAAAATGTTTGCATTTGTACAGACGTCCAAAATGCACATTCCAAGCTGCATTTTCATAATTCCCTGCATGGTGGACATGGCCTCAGAGTAAATGCTCCCTCCTTCCTCCTGTGATTAAATTCTTCTCTCGAGTTATGTTGTAATTGATCTGCATATTGAGTCATGATGTGGCATACATTTTTACATTATTAATGTACTGCAGATATGCATGGATGTGAGATATGCTGAAGAGCTTTCAGTACATGAACTCAGCTGCGTCTTAATGCTGTATTTGTTGCTGCGAGAAGATGTTTCCACACGAGCTGCATCATTTATTTTTATCCTACAGTGTTTTCTCTCAGTTTACTGATGAAAAACTTGTGATCTAATAAGAATCACTTCAGAAAATCCTGGTGGTAATTATCTTTTTAGACAAGTAATGCATATGAGAACTGTTTAGATTCGGTGATATAAAAAGTGAAAGCATGAAAATGTAATAAAATAGAATTAACCAGAGAGTTTCTTTCCACATGGATAATGTGAGCAAATAAAAATGATCTTCCTCATGTACAAATATTGATCTGGCTTCCTCTGGTGTCTGCCTGTGAGGTTTCCATAGCTTTGAGTATAGTCAGTAAAGGCTGAATCTGTTATTCTCTCCTTGTTTAAACTATCTTCAGCTGATCCTTGGTCTTCACGTCAGATGTTGTTAATGTCACAGAAGGTATCAAGGACAATGACCCTCTTCTTAAAAAGTAGATATACTCACACTTTGTCCCAGCGTTCGTGTTTTTGTTTATATACCTGCCTGTATGTGACACGTGCAGGACACCTCTAGAGGGTGCAGAAGACCTCAGGCTGTATGTAACTACCTGTTGTGTCAGAAGTAAACTGCAAACATGGCAGTAATTCTAGGAGTAAAAGTAACAAAGTAAACATCAATAATCAACGTCATAAAACATTTGTTGACAAGTGATGGTCAGTGATCAGACCTCACCATCAGCATCGTCTGAGCTCTGTTTCTATCTTATTTTCCTCTGTGCATTGTCGGAACTGTGTCAGTGTTATGGTGTAATGCGTTACCATGTTAACCAATGACTTGCTGCCGACTATGCCAGCAGATGTCATCGTCAAAGCACCAGAAAAATCAGAGGATGAACCCTTCAGTGCTTCACTTTTATTAATCAGTGTATCAAAGACCATGAGTTTATATGTGAGAAAATACAGCCAAGGAGGCCAAGCTAACAAACACACTGATGTAATGAGATGTTCTTCAGATGCATGAAATAAAATATCTACAGACAGACGGGGGAAATTATCTGGAGATTTTCTTACGGCTGGTTCAGGCAAAAGACTGACGAGGAGAAAGATGTTCATCACACTGATGTTCACCTTAAGGTCAGAACATCAGTGTGAGTCCATGTGTGTGGTGCTTTATTAGCCTCTGTGGATCTATCCCTGGTTCAGAGCCAGACATAAATATCTTATGGATGATAACTTTAATCTTCAATCATCAAAGTATTAAAATATACAGTACATAGAAGACTTAAAATTCATTAACATACCTACGGGCAAAGCCAAACACTGAGTCAACTTCAAGTCACCAATGAACACAGTCACCAGTTCAGTTATAACACCAAACTTGTGTCCTTGTTTCCTTCTGCAGGAGGATTTCTCCTCATCAGCTGATGATCAGTCATGTTTGTGTCTGTTCAGTCTCCTTATTCAGATGTTGATGATCGTGGTCTTGAATATCAGTTTGTCTGTTCTTGTTGTTTCTGTGATCAGTCTGTCCTCTCTCCTCTGCTCCACACTGATCCTACTGGTGATCTGAAGACTGCAGCTCGTGTCAGAATTACATTAATACTGGGCGACGTGCACAACCGACGTGCTGAATCGATGCAGGGGACGGGTGGCGACCATCATGCTCTCATGTCTGCGTAGTTAACAGCAAGTAAATCAAGTTTAAAGGAAAGATTTTCTCATTACCTCCACCAAGGAGGTTATGTTTTTGCCGGCGTTTATCTGTCTGTTTGTCTGTTTGTTTGTTTGTGTTCAAAATAACTTGAAAAGTTCTGAACGGATTTGGATGAAATTTTCAGGAATTGTCGGAAATGGGATATGGAAGAATTGATTAAATTTTGGGGGTGATCTGGATCACCGACTGGATCCAGGAATATTTCAAAGGATTCTTAAACATTGCCAGATAGGACCATTTTCGCCAAAGTGGACTGAAGCTGCTTGGCGGAGGTCTGCGCTCTCTGAGTGCTTTTCTAGTCTAAAAGGCTGTTTTTTTCTGATTGTAAATGCCACCCTTTACTCTAAGTTAATCTGAAACTGTAGATTAAACATGTGTAACAACTAAGATGTTAGACTGAGTATGCAGTACTCTGATTCATTAGATTAGATTATACAGAACTTTTTTAATCCCCTTGGAAAAACTCCGTCAGGGAAATTAATTTCAATTAATTCAAGAAAATAATTTCATGTCCAACTTTGTGTGCAAACATCCTTGGAGATGTATCTGACCAGCCAGAAACTGTAAGACTGAAATGGAAGCACAGCGGTTGTTCTGAGCCTCC
This sequence comes from Cetoscarus ocellatus, assembly GCA_037902135.1. Classification (NCBI taxonomy): domain Eukaryota; kingdom Metazoa; phylum Chordata; class Actinopteri; order Labriformes; family Labridae; genus Cetoscarus; species Cetoscarus ocellatus. The sequence goes on from JBAMNC010001447.1 coordinate 348,148, forward strand.
CAAACTGCAGTGTGTGTGTGTTCTACTTTTCAGTGTCACAGATCTTACATCAGACGTGTGTGTGCTGCATAAAGACTGTTTTTGTCAGGGCCATGCCTTTTCTCACAATTGTTGTCTTCTTTAAGGACAACAAAATATGTTTTGAATTAATTTTCTTAAGCTTAATAAATACCAAAAATGGCAGGAACAGGAAAGGATGAAAATGCTTTTGTTAAATAGTGAAGAAGAACATATTTAATAAATGTCTAAAAAATACACATAGTTTCTGTTTCTGCCACTTTCTTTGTGCCATCTGCTGTGCTGTTTTGCTGTTTCCAATCTCCCTTATATTAGGAGCACAGAATAATTTTACATATTTAGAGGATTCATGTAAGTAAGAACCTTTTCATAACAGCCCTGTCACTTCATTTTTCAGTATGATTGACTTTTGTCTCAAGAAAACTATAAAATATAAACATTCATCATGAACTACAGACAAGTTTCTCAACAGAAATGCCATGACAGGTTCAAAACCAGACAAGCCCGACCTGGAAGTGTAACTGCACTTGTCTTGTCTGTGGCCCTTATGGTCAACATAGACAGACAAGACAAATGCTGTATCAGGATAAATGTGGCCCTTTAATTATGGTTTTCCTGTCATTTTTGGCGGAGAGATGCGATTATGAAAAGGCAAGCCCTCCACTCTCTCAGTGCTCAGCCTGTGGGACATGCTTCACTCATGCCAAGGGGCTGAAAGCCGTGACTCATTAGCTCGCTGAAATGAATACTGACAGGCGCCACAGTAACATAAAGTAATGTTATTTAAAAAGAAAACCATCAAATCACGATACATGTAATGATAATAAATGTTTATGTGACTGTCTCTTTCTTTCTTTGTTGCTAAATAAGCTAACAAAGCTACAAGATAAAATACAGAGACGACAGTCACCTGATTATGACTGATATTGTCAGTGTGGTCCCACATAATAATCTCGACCTTAGCAAACAGCACGCAGCCTTCTCAAACTCAAAGAGCCCGTATTCTGATTTTTGAGTTTTATATTGCATTTATTGTGTTTTGTATGTCTCCTGATAGAGACTACTGTGCTCAAGACAAAAAGTCTATGGCATCAGGACTTCTCCCTCTGTCCCTGTTACAGTGAAATGGCTTTTTCCCACATTAAATGGTCACACGCCTTCTGTATTATTTTTAATTCTGGTTATGGTTTTAGGATGGCTTCTGTTTTTTGTTTTTTCTTTATTTCTGTATCTTTCTTCAGAATTTCTCATGTCAAAGTCTCCTTATAAAGTTGTCTTATGTGTCTCACATGTTTTGTGTCCATGACCACCGCCGTCCTTATTTTGTCTGCTAGTAGAAAAGTGATTGATCTGTCTTCTTTGAGCGAGTCTGTTGCTTTTCTCCCTTTTGTTGTGATGCTGTTGTTCGTGGTAATTTGGCTGATTTGAGTGTGACTGTGTTTCTTAACTCATTTTTTTCCCTGATCCTGGATTTCATGGTGTGCCAAATCCGTAGCCTGATGGACCAGTCAGTTCCATCAGGCTGACCACACCTGGGGAGAACAGCTGATGAGGACACGTCACAGCGTCCAGATGACTGCAGTCGGCAGTCAAAGTATGTCAAGGTAAAGAACAACATCTCCCACATGTCTGATTGAAAGGGAACTGAATAAGTATATAATTCTGGTAGATCCCCAAAACAGCACACGTGTTAGTGGGACCTTGACAAACAATCATGGATGACCTGCTGCTGTGGACCTGCTCCACTCCATGAGCTCTATCCTGCATCAACCATCAACAGAAACATCATTTTACATAAATTCATACTTTTAGACCAGTAAAACCATTTTAATGTCAGTTCAGCCAGATGCTGCTGTATCAATCAACATCAGTCCGATGTGCAGTGAACATGATTTTTACCTCTGCAAAGGAGGTTACGTTTTCGCCAGGGTCTGTTTGTGTGTTTGGTTGTTTGTTCATGTGTTTGTTTGTCCATTAGCAAAATAACGTAAAAACTACTGAATGGATTTACATGAAAATTGTACCAGAGGTGTGGTTTGGTCCAAGGAAGAAGTCATTACATTTGGGTGGTGATCTGCATATTTGTCTGTATGCAAAAAATTCCCAAAATTTGTGAAAAATCCCATAACTTATCATTGGGACGTATTTAAAAAAAACAAAAAAGTCATATCTCTTACATCACTTGATGGATTCGCTTCAAAATTTAAAGGATAATATATATCAGATAACTCTATCATCACGGTCAATTTCATCTGGATCTGATCCAGATTGACGTCACAAAAAACACTGAAGTTTTTAATGGCAAATCCCAATAATTTCTCCCCAGCTGCTGTGAGGGTTCCACCCCCTTTAAGTCATTATGGGAATTGTAGTTTATTTGCAAACTCACATCAACGTTTTCAAGCCTGTGTCACTACATTTCCCAGCTACCCTTGCAATGCCAGCGGAGGAGTTCTCCACATGGACAGACATGAGCGGAGACTCGGAGCGCATGGTGATCCAGAACTGTATCTTGGCGGAGGTCTACCAGAGGTAAAGAGTTTTCTAGAGTTATGGTGCCAGTAAAAATGCATGAAGCTATAGCTCCCTCCCTCCATACATGTGTGAGACAGGATAAAATAGATATGAGGTCTTCCATGGAAGGTTCTTCATGTTGTGTAACATTCATTCATTAATAATTTAACACTGAAAGTGATTACTCTCTGGACTTCATTACGCAATGCAGCCTCCCCAGATCCTGGCTGCTATATTCAGACATCCAGACAGCTGAGGAATGAACATCTGACATGTGTTTAAGATGAAAACCTCTGCACTATGCTGCCTCAGCACCACCACGGCTAAAGTTGAAAAAGTCCAAATTATTAATCATTGAATGGATCGCCTCTCCACAGCAAGAGCTCAGAGGCCGTGTGAGATGAGGAAGGTGTTCTGAGAGGGGAAGGAAATTACACAATCCAGTCTATTAGGCACATAATCGATCCTGACAGATTGTCAATTTCATTTATGAGAGCAACTTTAAGGTTAACAATTCCAATTAGGTTTGTCATGTGCTGTTTGAAGGCAGTCAGCGGGCTGAGACTGAGGATCTATAGAGCTGCACACGTAATTAATGCATTCAGCTGAGCCTGGGGCGCTCCGCCCAGCACAACAAGCAGAAAGCTCAAGCTGCTTTAAAGGCTGCAGAGGTTCAGCTGCAGATGTGGGCACATTTTATTCTGCCTGCACTTTTTCTCTGTCACGCCCGCCCTCTCTTTATGTGCACTTTGTGCATGTGTGTGCATTACTGCTGCAGAAAGTGAATACAGATGTCAGACTTTGTTCTGAAGCACTTCCTTTGTCTGTTGGTCTCTCTTTATGAGCATTATTGGGTGTTTAAGCTAAATAAATGCAAATTCTTCCATTAAATCAGTGACAAATGATGATGAAATGCTGTCAGCTCTGCCCACCTCCACTGCTTACTTGTTTGTATTGTCGGGTTTTTCTTTTTTATCTTATTTGGTGCAGTACAGTGCAGAGTGAATCAATTACATGACAGCAATGATACAGTGACAACAGGGATGTGAGGGCCTAAATGAATTTAAAAGGACAGAAAAAGAACAATGGCAAAGGAAAAGAAAGAAAGGAAACTGAAATAGGATAAATTCAAATAAAGGGACAGCTTATGAAAATATATATTGAAAGTACTGAAATTCAGGTTTTGTGTGTATGTGATGGGAAAATTGATTGAATCCTACACCAAATGTGCTAAGTTATGTTTTGTGTTGTATTTAACACATTCTGAAAAATGACACAGGAAAAATAAATTAATCAATTAAGTATTTAGAGAAGGCATCTCTTACTAAATCTCCTTTTGGCCTCTGACTCCAGTCTCAGTTTCTCTTTAAAAACAAAAGCGACTGATTTGTTTGAGGTGGATGAGTGCTACCTTGCTCAAGGGCACCTCAGCAGTATCCACAAGGTGAAATAACAGCTCTCCAGCTGTCCGCCCACGTCCCGGCTGTTGTGCTGGACCCTGGTTGTCAACCTTAGTCCTTCCTGATTAAATGACTGCTGTCCCCATGTGTTGTGGACTTTTTCAGAAAGAAACTGGACTTCAATAATGTGTTTACTGACCAAAAGAAACTTTATATATATATATATATATATATATATATATATATATATATATACATATATATATATATATACATATATATATATATATATATATATATATATATATATATATATATATATATATATATATATATATATAATGAGAGGAGAATATTCCACAATGCTTTGCAAGTAGCTAGCAGCACAACCCAACAAGGCCAGCTTTTCTACTGCCTTAGTGTAAAATTCCTCCATGCAATAATGATGTTAGGTTTCTATAATCATCCCTGAAAGAGTTTTGTTTCCTTTTAGTAGAGTTTCAGTTGAAAGCAAAAAGTAAGTGGAGGTGGGCAGAGTCTGGTGGGCCTCACATACTGTAGCTGTGGATCTGTGGGGGAGCAGGACTGACAGAAAGAGCAGCAGATGTCAGATCAGAGTTTGGTTAAATAAAAGTGATGCCTGGACAAAGGCTGGGAAAACATAGATGGACATGTGGCCACGCTGAAGAACGTCTGAGAGGACAAAACAGAAAGAACAACCAAAGTCACACAAGCTCCCTGGTTAAGTACACTTTCAACAAGTCAAAGGATTGTCCTTTTTCTCAGTCTGTAACAGAGACACAGTGATCTGCTGTGAACTCTGTTTAAAAGCTGCTAGAGGAGAATTTATCAAAGAGAGAAAAGATGTACATGATTAACCGTACAGTCCTCTGTTACTTTGATACTAAGAGGTGCAATTAGTGATTATAATCCTATATATGGAGTGATGATTAAAGGTAAAAATGTGCCTGTGCACTTTGAAAAGCACAAACTGGAAGTGTAAGCATTTGTGTTTTTCTGTCTGCTCTGAATTAAAATAGATCAGCCTTTCGTTCTTTAGACACAGTCCTAATGCAGGCACCTTAAAATCCTCGACCGACATGCAGCCATTCAGCAGCTGATGCATATCCAGTCTCAAACTTCCCTGTGTTCCTATTGTGTGCCATACTCAAGAATACCATGCTAGGAACAGAGGGGAAAACTACAGCGTGGAGTTGATGCAGAAACAGAAACTAGGCTTCAGGCTGCAGGGGATTACTTTGGTTCCTGGTTTGGAGAAAGGTTGGTGGTTCTAGGTCTGCCTCCTGCGGTCAGAATAACCTTGGTTACTCAGAATAACCTTGGTCGAGACACTGAGGTCTTAAGTGCCTGTAGATGTCAGCCTTCTGTGTGTGAATGCGGTCAGCTGGATTCCCATGGGAGGACGTGCACGTCACAGAGCAAAGTGTGTGAAAAGGTAAATGTGACATGGTAATGTTCTGCAGTTTTAGAGGTCAGACGTGCAAAAAGTGTTCAATAAAGGCAACTTTTAACATTGATAATTCTGAACTGTTCATTTCATGGTTCATATGCATTAGTCCTGATGTGTTTGACTGTTTACATTGTGTCTTGGGTTTCAATTAAGGAAAGATTCAGATACAGACATCAAACACATGCAGTTATTCCCTCCCATTTGGAAGCACTTGGATCTGAGGGGGCGGGGCTAAAGGACGTTAATGAGCTCTGCACTGATTGGCTGCCAAAATGATGTCTAATGGGAGGGGAGGGTCACAGAGCCGATTTCCAAAACAGTCATGGCGTCTGCCTGTGACAAGCAGATGACACACATGTAGGCAGAGGCTGTGTAGCTATGACATCATAATACACAGGAAGTAAAAACAAAGCGATATGAGGGGCCTTTTTAAAGACATAGAGAATATTTCCATGAACTGAGAGTTTAGTAAAGAGTACTGTGTCCCTTCTAAAAACATTAAAAGCAAAGAGAGTTGATTTTTCAGGACATGAGACCTTAAAATGCCAGAGGTGGGTGTTGGGTGTCTATGTTGAGATCTCCAGCTCCTTAAAGACTAACTTTCACCACATAATGTGGGCTGGACTTGCCTTGACTTCACTCATTTTTGTTTGAATTTTGTAACCCCGTGCCTTATATTTTTATTGTCCTGGTGAAGTCCCAAGTTGCTTCTTCAATATGATGTCAAGACACTGCTATACTGCGTCTCTCTCACAGCAGGTCATTTGATCAAACAAATAAAAGCTAAAATCAGTGGTCTTCATTCTTTTGACAACAAAAACATCTACGTGTGTCCAGTTTTTGAACTCCCAGAGGTCAACCTGCAGGGCAAACTTTCTGCTCTCTGATGTCAGAAAAGTTCTTGAGTGAACTTGACATGTACATTATCTGCATTGTGGATGAGGAAATGCAGCAGGAACAGCTGACAGGAGGATGAAATATCAGATCAGTCCATCAGCCTATGGCTATGCCTGAAGAGGGAGGCCTGTCGACTACATCTCTGCAGCACAAAGAAGAGAAGAAGAGTGTGAAGGCCTGGAGGAGCAGACACACACACTCAGTGCAGCTCAATTGTAGGTTTGGGAGAATGTATCTACTGCAGTGAGGGATTAGGGTCATGTTATTGTGACAGTCTGATAAGACGAGCTGAGATTACTGACGTTCTTATCTAAAGCTCACCACCAACACAACGACAGACTACAGACAGGCAAGAAGAGTCCACAGTCTGCAGGAGTGTGCTGTTCGGGTGTGCGCATCATTATTTCATTGAGTGTGTACAGGATGGATGAACGTGTGAGGGTTGTGATACTGGAGAGCTGTGTTCTGTACGAGAGATCTGATCTTTTGATTCCAACATTACACACAAACAGGATTATCTCGTATATGTGAAGGCAGCTCTGAGAACAGGATGGCTGAACTAATGTGAAGGAGGCAGAGAATGTGCATTTTAAAAAGTGTATCACATCTTATTACAAGGAAAGAACACAGAGAATTCATGTGAGACACAAAAAGGCCTCAACCAACCACAGTTGATGACAGCCAGTGCACTTGACAACTAAACCATAACAGCACCAAAATAAGTATATTTCTATTTTTTGTTCATTAATAATCATGGACATATCTTATCTCAAACCAGATATCTGCGTATGAGAATAGATATACTTTATAAGCTACTTCCAGATGGGCTTTTTCCACTGTTAATCCAACAGCACAAATGATGTAATGAAAGTAACTTCTGTAATTATGTGTTTGTGCAGGGATGAGCCAGGATTCACCGCTTGTAGATTTGTTTAGTTTATTAAGTTTCTTTAAATCATGGATGGTGTAAAATCAACATATGTCTCTAACAGAGATGTTTTGATTTAGTTGACAAGCTAATTTCCATCTGTCCCAGGCAGGGACATTCTTACAGGACAACACAAAGTAGACTAACATACACATAAACACACACACAGGTACACACACACCTCGTGTCTAAGAATGTTGGATGTATGAAGTACCTGAAAAGTGCAGAGTTTTCCCAGGCCAGAGATATCTCATAAACAGCCCAGAGAGATAGCCAGCTTTCTGACAAGCACCTGCCTCAGTGCCTGGAGTCAAAGCAGACGATCAGCTGATCTGACTCCTGAAAGTCCGTGTGCACCCGAAGTACTGGGTCAGTACCCTGAATGGTTACCAGACAGACTGGCACTGCTCATTCTGCTGACCAGCCTGGCATGAGGAGAGTGACTGGAGCTCAACAGACTGGGACAGATGCATATGGGACAGTACCTTAGGCAGGTAGCTGGACTGGGACAGAGAGTCACACTCGACCCATCGGACGAAAACCTGCAGCAGTCCTCGTGGAGGGACAAGGAAATCAGCTCAGTTATTCTCTGGGCAGAGGTGAAGCAAGCAAAGACAGTCTTCAGGGACAGCCATTTGAGGGCCACATCACTCAGTGGCTCAGAGGGGTGTTGTTCTAGAGGACTAAGGACAAAGTCCAGGTCCCACAGTGGGACTGGAGCCTGTGGGCACCCTTAAGGAACTGAGAGATCAGAGAGACGCTACCCGCCGTCAGTGCAGATGACTGCAGATGACTTCCAGCAGCTAAACATACACACAGGTAAGTGGATGTAACACTGAATTCCACAATTTAGCTCCTTCTCTTTCACACAGTTCTGATCACACTCACACGGCACTACTGACTCAGGTGAAGAGCACAGCTGTGGGGCGTGACCGAGTAGCAGGTGTGTCCTGAAGTCGTATCCACGGACACTGACAAGCAGGGGATCATATCTCGTATATGTTATGTAACAGCAAGGAGAGGCAGTCTCGCTACGCTAGAGAACTAGTTTTGATTTTAATAGCAGAGTGATTTATTCTAATAAATGCAACACAGCTCAGTAAGTGTTTATTATTATCTAGCTCAGGGGGGACTGGCAGCCTGGGGGCCACATGCAGCCCCTTCTTCTTTAATGACGGTCAATCTAAAATTTAAAAGATGCTTGTAAACAAAGAAAAATAAGAACATTTACCACAAAAAATTATAGATACTATTATACAATATTACAATATTTCCAAGAAAAAGGAACTAAAATTCTTTGTAATTCTGTGAAAGCCTCGTTTGTGCATCACCAAATGCCTTTGTTCAAAAAAAAAAAAAAATCAGTAAAATATACTTAAATGAATAAGTTCTGTGACAGTCAAGAGTATATTGTTCAAATACCAAAATTTTTGCCCCCCTGAGGATTAAATCATTGTGACCCTCTTTGTGAAAGAAGTTGCTTGCCCTGACCGAGCTTGTACATTTCTTTTTAATATTAGAAAACAACAATAATAAGGAGTTTTAAAATGTTCAGTTCCTTAATTTTTTTAACCTTGAACAACAGTTTGATATTTTTCCTCTGAAATTTTAACCAGATTCTTACAGAAAGCTGGTGGTGTTCTTATTTGATGTTATATAGAGAAAAAGACTGATGAAAAAGAAAAAGACTTACTGCCTGCTGCAGTCATTTGAATAAAAATAATCTGCATGCAGTTTATGAGCCTCTATTACACACGGTTGACCTTTTCTGCTAATGCTAAAGATCAGTGTCACAGAACAAATCCAGTCTACAAATGAGATTTATATAACAGTCATTTGCTCAGCCAATTACAGCACCAACCACATGTAATTACTGCCTTGATTATGTACATGTGTAATGTTTATGGGGACTGAACCATTCTAATCTGCTGCCAGGAGTCAGAGTGGGATGATTACCACGAGCAGGATTGTAATGACGGGAAAGAGACTTACATCCAAGTCCTGTAAACAGCATGAAAGAAATCACAGGCCGGAGTCATGTATGTGTGCTTATGTGAACGGTGGAGTCATTCAAAAACAAAGATGAGGCCAAGTTTCAAAATGACCCTGAATGCAGCAGAGCTCTATAACTCTACAACCACGGCCCCCATTGTAAAGGACTTGTGTATGTTCAGGTGCTCTGTGCTAACCTGCCACACCAGACAGACAGTTCCTTATATCTGCCACAGAAATATTTCACTAGTCCATCTGGAGAAGAGCCCATAGAAAATGTTTCCAGAGGCAGAACCCTCAAAAACAACTGCAGCTGATGATTGGACGATCGTTCTGGCAGTCACACTCATCACAGACCAATCATATCAAGCCACAGTATGACGTAGCAGCTAGACCCTGTTGTTAGCCGTTAGCTTAAACTACATTTCAGTCCTTAAACTACTGTCTTACTGTCTCTGAGGAGAGCAGATTTCGCCAGGTATTTTTGAGTAACCATGACTACCGTAGACTAACTGGCATCGTCCGCAAAGGACTTTCACATCTGTCCCAGATTCCCAGCAGTGATCCCCAGTTTTCCAGCTTCTCTGATTTGATCTTCCATGAGGGCAACCAGCAGAGACATGATTATCACAATGGGGTTTGGAGTCCTTCCCATCTCTTTCACGACCATAGGATCCAGTTGGTAGATCAAACTCTTCTGACTGGGAGAAGCGCAAAAACATTGTTTCAAGAAAAGCTTGAAGTTATGTTCCTTGCTCCTCTTTTAAAGAAGAAATTGAGTCTATTTCTGATAAAACTGCACACATTGCCGCATCCACAGAGACCGCTTCAGAAGCCGCCATTGTTTTCAAACATGCAGTCACTTCCTGCTGTCGTCACGTCTTCAGTTTCCACCTCTCTTCCCTGATTGGGCCATCCAGCTTTTGGCCGTGAAGTCGTAGGAGGTTGGAGCTTGACAAGATGGATCTGTGTGATTTCAGACAATGAATCAGGCAGGTCCATCTGCACTGCAAGGTTAGCTCTTTGCCTCCATTCAGGGACTTTTTCAGGTGGTCCAAAAAGTTTAAGATGGATTATTTCCAAACCTAGCACAACTTACCTTCCTGGCTCAAGAATGAAGTACCTACTCTGAGGGTCACTACTCACCACCTCAGTCAGTATCCTCTCAAACAAACGTCTCTGAGCTGCTCAGACTTTATGTGTTTGCCTTTATCAGTCTGTCACAGGGCCGGGCAGTACAGCCTGATTTATAAAATTTGTGTCAGGGATGTTTCTACAATCAAATCTGAAAAATTATTTATTGAAGCATCGTTCTTTATCTTGACATAGCTCAATACTGAGTGAAAACAATTGAAGAATCAAAAATATAAATTAAAGTGGGGGTCACTCAAATGCAACCAGGTTTATATAATATTTTCATGGATTTTGCTTAATTTTATTTACATAAGCAATTTGCTAAACCTTTGTCCTAATCAGTAATCTGCTTAACTGAATTAGTGTCAACAGTTAACAACAATTAAAAAAATGTTGACTAAATTGTTTCGTCTTCGGGGCAAAGACGTCCCATGTCCCATTGTTGTGTCCCTCCTCTTCTGTCCTCTGCCTGGACTCATCTCACCCATGAGTCTCTGGTGAGAGGGGCTAAGACTGAGAACAGACCCAGGACTCAAAATAAGAAAACTGGGATTCAGCCAATGAAACTTTTCTGTATGTCATCTTGACCTCTGACCTGTTGGTTTTTGCATTGTGGACATAGTGTGTTAGGTAGACTCATTTGATGAAACTGCTGACGTGTTTCCAAGCCAGTCAGAGGCCTGGTTATTTTTTCATGCTGTGTATCTCAGATGTGTCTGCGCTTCACTCTATGGAGGTCAAACAGAGCACACTGCAATGTCTCTGTGGTGTTTTATGACTGTAAATTCCAGGATGCTGCATCCCAGCCAAAGCTCTGGGGTTTAGTCACACATTCAAAATCTTTGAAGGGATTTGGTGAATGATGCATATCAGTATTTTCTGTCCTGTCACAGGAGTAAATGTGTTTATAGTTGCATCAACACGTCATTAATTTAGCAGTGGGATGAGGTTCATATAACTGCTCTGTGAAGTAGTTTATGTAATAGCCTGGAGCATGCTCAGACATGGGCATGTATCCATGGGGATATTAATTAGGCATCTGCTGTGTGAGGACTTAATTATAAATAAGTGAATTCACAGCAAACACACTCATGTCTCTGACATATCTCCCGCAGAATGAGTAAACGAGCGTGCAGAGACTTGAGAGTCAGAGACGATTTTGATCCTTTCAGCTGTGAGACGCTCTGAATGCAGGTTCCCCATTATCGGACAGCAGAGTAATGCAGAGCACAACCCCACATTAACTCTAATCACTTCAATGTATTCACCTGCACATTCCTAATCACCGAGTCTGGAGATATTCGGATCTGTGCCATGTGCCACTTAATACGCAGAAAACAACACACTGGATGCTTTGGTAAACATCAGCGTGATCAGACAGCGCCGCCCCTGCATGAATGATGAGAGGGAGAAAGTGTGTGTGATAGTTTATACGAGTTTGCATGTGGTCCTGGGAGCAGACAGCTGTGTGTGTGTTTGCAGTGTTTATATGTGGAGCATGTGTATGCTTGGACCTGACTGTTGATAAGTGAGCGGCATCATGAGGAGAGACGGCGTGAACGGCCGGCAGGAGTGTGTCAGCGGTCATATCGGGTCAGCCTGAGGTCTTGTGACGGAGTTTGCAGCTGGCACTCGGGACACAGCTGCTCTGCAAAGAGAAAATCTACATGGCTACAGACATGTGGCAGCGATGTAAACACCCGCCAGACATATGGCAGCCATCTTAAATGTGGTCAAACAGTGACTGCAGGCCTGCATCAAATGGATTGTCTACAAGGTGTGATAAGACTTTTACAGGAGCACGCAGAGCCCATAAAAGCTCGGGTGAATAAATGTTACTCTGTGTCCACGTGCACATCCTCCTCCTTCTACAGAGCCGTGCACTGCAGATAAACAACACAACTACAGCACAAACACTTCTGTGGATGGACAATGACATGATGAGCTTCTCTTCAAAGTGATCCTGAACTATAGGGTACACACTTTCTGCGGAAACATAGAAAACTCAAAGTCTGCAATTACTGCTGTGGTCAATACTTAGTAAATAAATATGAGCTAGATTAGTAAAGAAAGTGAATAAGAGAAGAAAAACATTAAATTAAATGAGTTAAGTTCAATTAGATTAGTAATTTGTAAAGAGAGTGAATAATAGCCATATTTTTATTTTTAATGATTTATTTAAATTTATACTTATATTTATATTTATGTTTATATTTATTTTTTATTTTTGTTTATATCCATGGTTTTTATATAACTTTCTTTCTACTTTTTTAAAACTGCTATTGGAATCCTAATTCCCCTGAGGAAGTTTCCCAAAGGGATTAATAAAGTTCTATCTAATCTAATCTAATCTAATCTAATCTAAAATCCAGGTTTCAGTAGAATTTCAAATTACCAGTCATCCACAACAAAGAGGGGCTTCCTTAGCAGTCTTCACTCTGAGGAACCTGTTTTAAGAACCTTACTGTTTTCATGTTAATAAATAGACGAGACAAAACAGGAAGTTAATATGACATCCGTGTGTGAATTGTAGTATTTTTGGCTTTTATTTCTTGCCTTTTCTTCTTCATATCTGCACAGCAACATGGCAGCAATATGCATCTATTCATTGTGAAGGAGAAGAACAGCTCTGACCGTAATTATTCAGAACATTGTTGTAAACCAGCATAACGTCTGAGCCATTTGGAGCTAATGGACACATAGATAGGAGAGATCCCGGGAAATGGACAGAGACAGTGTGCTGAATGAGCGTCTCCCTTTCTGGTTTATAGCTAATTTAATGTATTGTATTGTATTTAATGTAATATAATGTAATGTACTGTGGGTGATTTAGCTGTTTTTTTCATTTGTGGTGCATCACAATAACTTAAAAACACCCAACGCACTGTTTTATTTGCTTGTATGATGTCATTTGTTTCATTATGTTTGTAAAAAGCAGGTATGATGTACAAAACCCAAAACCAGTGAAGTTGGCACATTGTGTAAATCGTAAATAAAAACAGAATACAATGATTTGCAAATCCCTTTCAACCTATATTCAATTGAATACACAGCAAAGACAAGATACTTAACGTTCGAACTGGTAAACTGTGTTATTTTTTGCAAATATTAGCTCATTTTGAATTTGATGCCTGCAACATGTTTCAAAAAAGCTGGCACAAGTGGCAAAAAAGACTGAGAAAGTTGAGGAATGCTCATCAAACACTTATTTGGAACATCCCACAGGTGAACAGGCTAATTGAGAACAGGTGGGTGCCATGATTGGGTATAAAAGCAGCTTCCCTGAAATGGTCAGTCATTCACAAACAAGGATGGGGCGAGGGTCACCACTTTGTGAACAAATGCGTGAGCAAATTGTCAAACAGTTTAAGAACAACATTTCTCAATGAGCTATTGCAAGGAATTTAGGGATTTCATCATCTACGGTCTGCAATTTCATCAAAAGGTTCAGAGAATCTGGAGAAATTACTGCAGGTAAGCGGCAAGGCCGAAAACCAACATTGAATGCCCGTGACCTTCGATCCCTCAGGCGGTACTGCATCAAAAACTGGCATCACTGTGTAAAGGATATCATCACATGGGCTCAGGAACACTTCAGAAAACCACTGTCAGTAACTACAGTTCATCGCTACATCTGTAAGTGCAAGTTAAAACTCTACTATGCAAAGCGAAAGCCATTTATCAACAACACCCAGAAACGCCGCTGGCTTCGCTGGGCCCGAGCTCATCTAAGATGGACTGATGCAAAGTGGAAAAGTGTTCTGTGGTCTGACGAGTCCACATTTCAAATTGTTTTTGGAAAGTGTGGTCGTCGTGTCCTCCGGACCAAAGAGGAAAAGAACCAGCCGGACTGTTATAGGCGCAAAGTTCAAAAGCCAGCATCTGTGATGGTATGGGGGTGTATTAGTGCCCAAGGCATGGGTAACTTACACATCTGTGAAGGCACCATTATGAAAGGTACATACAGGTTTTGGAGCAACATATGTTGCCATCCAAGCAACGTCTTTTTCATGGACGCCCCTGCTTATTTCAGCAAGACAATGCCAAGCCACATTCTGCACGTGTTACAACAGCGTGGCTTCGTAGTAAAAGAGTGCGGGTACTAGACTGGCCTGCCTGTAGTCCAGACCTGTCCCCCATTGAAAATGTGTGGCGCATTATGAAGCGTAAAATACAACAACGGAGACCTCGGACTGTTGAACAACTTAAGCTGTACATCAAGCAAGAATGGGAAAGAATTCCACCCTGAAAAGCTTCAAAAATTGGTCTCCTCAGTTCCCCAAACGTTTACTGAGTGTTGTTAAAAGGAAAGGCGATGTAACACAGTGGTAAAAATGCCCCTGTGCCAACTTTTTTGCAATGTGTTGCTGCCATTAAATTCTAAGTTGATGATTATTTGCAAAAGAAAATAAAGTTTCTCAGTTCGAACATTAAATATCTTGTCTTTGCAGTGTATTCAATTGAATATAAGTTGAAAAGGATTTGCAAATCATTGTATTCTGTTTTTATTTACGATTTACATAACGTGCCAACTTCACTGGTTTTGGGTTTTGTAGTAGGCAGACACTGCTGCTGAGGATTAAACTACATAATGCAGGCCAATCAAAAACATCAAACTCTTTATAAAACTGGTCAGGAGAAAAGAAAAGCCATCTTTTTCATTCACCAACTTTGGCTTTTAGCTCCTTTTTTAATCAGAAAATGTCCAGTTCTGGTGAAGTTGTCCACCTTCTCTAAAGACGCTGCTTGGTTTGGTGATTATCTGAATGGATGAAAGTGGATCTTTGCAGGAAAGATGGAAAATGTGGCTGTTGTAAATTCAAGGGGCACCTCCTTAAATCTTGCCCTGGACACTGTATTGATTAAGGCTGAATCTGCTCTGAATTAGGTATGGTCATATTGAGCCTTACAGTCCATGTCTGTCTCAAACTTCCTAGATGTCTGAGAGGAGTGTTTCGTGCCTGCGTCATGAAAGCTTTTCCATGTCAGCACCAACACATAAAGTGACTGTGACATGAATTTTGTCCCCACAGCCTGACAGGCTTTCTGCTGGAAACCTGTATCTCCTCACTTGAAAACACTCTTCACGTCATGTGTGGAGCCAAAGGTCAGCACTGATGTGATACATACAGTATATATATACGATATCCTATGACCAATGGAATACACAAACTTTACAAACTTACAGTGAACAGCCCTGATATTCAACATTTTTTAAAGATCTACAACCAGCCCTTAAACATAGCATTATACCTCTGCAAATATAGGCTATGATGGACAAAATTAAAGGTAACATCTAAAGACTGCTGCTGGTGCTAGAATATGTCCCAGACAAGACAGAAACAGTTTATTGCATCACATTACACTTCCTGTCCATGCCCTGCAAAGTTAAAAAAGAAACTCCCGTTGTCTGTTCAGAAAGCTGTTATTCTTAAGTTATTGCAGGTCAGTTGTTCATATGAAAAAAAAAAAAAAAAAAAAAACACTTTTGGAGATTTCTAATTGTTCTTCCTAAACTGTCTGTTGCTCTTTGTGGTGATGAAATGTATGCAGAGAAAAGCTGTGACAGCACGGAGACGTAGCCAAAGTGTAACAGGCTGGGACACGCATCAGCTTCACCCATTAAAACATTTTTGTATTGAAGATGTTCTCTGTAAATGTGTCCGTTCACATGGAAACACTGAAAACGCTGTAGTACATATGCCAGGCCTGTGAGTGGCGCTGTAACGCTGCTGGAGACACACACCAAAACCAGAGAAGAAGACATGGAGCATGGGCATACATCATGAGAAATGTCAACAAACTCTGGCATCTGCTGTTCTCTATGTCCTGTTGTTGCTCACGGTGGTCGAGGAGCAGAAGACTTTGCTGTAAAATCAATCAATTAATCAATCAATCAATCAATCTTTATTTTTGGATAGCGCCAGTTTATAAAACGTGTTATCTCAAGGCCCTTTACAATAGAGCAGGCTGGAGACGTACTCTTCATTTTATAGAAACACATATATGCACATATACACCTATACAATCATCCAGGCAGAGACAAAGAAAGTACAAAAAAAGGATTTATGACAGCAACAGACCCAGAATTCACCTCTATGTGTACGACCTTTAAGTTTGAAGCTGATGCTTGGCTGCATTGTTGAAGACTCGCAGCCAGAATGTTGTTGGATTGACTCCCCGGTCGTGCAGGCCCTTTCAGTGTGCGTTTACTCCCCATGTGTGGATATTCTCAGGTAATGTGGTTCCTCCCTCAAACCAAAACGTTGGTTGAGTTGATTGGTAACTCTAAAATGCCCTCAGGCATGAGTGTGACAGTTTTTTGTGTATGGATGTAGGATGTCAGCCCTGTGATTGATTGGATGTGCACATCCTTTTGCCTGAAGTCATCAGGGAAAGGCTACAGCCCTCGAGACCCAAACAGGGATAAGCAGCTTCCAGAGCCTCTGTTGACAGCCTCGAGAGGACACATTAAATACTGCAGATTGTTGCACTTCAAACTAGCTTCATTTTCTTTAACCTGAGGTTTATGCTCGATCCAGATGAAGGCACACAAAACACAGACGGATTCTTATTGCAGGCTCTGGTGCCAGCCTGATCAGGGGCAGAAAAATAACTGCAGTGACACCACACTAGTTGGGCAAATAATTTTTCAAAGAGCCTTGACCCTAAAGCCACAAATTTAACTTAAAACCCTAAAGTGTTGTAGCAACCTTAGTTTGTTGGACTTTTAATGCCAGTTGGACTGTATACCCTCACGGTAAATAAAATATGAGCTCTGATACTTTTCATTCACAGGAAAACATTTTAAAATCTCCTCCGCTCTCCCGACAAAACTGTTGCCTTGTGCTTTGCTCCCTTAAAAGTTTTATTGTACCAGATTTCATCATCTTACCTTCCAATATGAGGACAGCTATGATACATTAACTAAGTGCCTCAGTGTGAAAAGTGAAGGTAAAGAAACAGCTATGTCCAACGCTCCCAACATCCCTTTGTTTGATTGAAATCAAAACGTCAGAAGGAATATTTCAGCTCACTCAAAGGTTAACTTTGGTCATGTTATCATTTTATTTGACAAAAGCTCAGAGAGACGGGTCATTCAAACTCTGCATGTTGATCTGACAATGATGAAACCTGCACATCGAGGATGGATTTATGCATGTCAGAGATTATAAAAATAGCTTTTGTTTGTATGAGGCAAATGAAAAGATATATTGGATTAAAAAACCACAAAGGAAAAAAAAAAAGAAAACAGTGAGAATGCTGAGATTAGATCTCCAAATGTACAAAAATTAGAGCTGCGTTTACGTCGAAAGGTGGAGAGAAAACAGAGCTTCGTTTTCATTTATACTGGGCCAGATCAGGTACGAAGAGGGCTGAGATCCTTTTTCACATCTTTGTTTTCAAACAAATTCTGATTTTTTTCATGTCACGAGATGTTTTACAGTTTAATTGCTGAAATAAAACTTTGTCAGTATAACCTGGGGGTTTTCTGTCTGTTTTGTAACTGTGTTTTTTTAATGGCATGAAGTTTATGATTGCTGAAGTTGGATTCTTTGGTTTAAATCTTACCTAACAGTGAAGGTTTCAGCATAAGACCCATATGAACTGTTTTTTTGGTTACAGAACCACAGATTGAGTCTCTGTGGGTGAACAGTTTAGTTGGGAGGCTGATCATTTCCATGTGGGAGGGAGTTCAGGGTGATTGGTAAGGTCAAACAAACATGGAGATATCACCCAGGGGACCGAGGCCCATGTCCTGTACCAATCCAAGAGTCAACATCCATATATTATTCTAACCAGTGTGAGTTTGTAAAATAACCAGAACAAGACGACGTGTTTGATTTATGAATCAGCATCATGTTGTGGAGGAGGAACAATGACTGGTCAAAAAGTCAACCTTAAATCCTGAAAACATGAATCAGTGCCTCATGTTTGTTCAGATTACTTGCCCAGTATACAGCATTTCTGTTGCAGGCGTAAAGTGTAATACGTGTAATAGATTACATAATCCATGTCACATAAAGGTAGAAATGTAAGTTTACCAATCATCACTCTCATTATGTCTGAATTTCACCACAGCCTACAGAATTAAAACAAAGACACATCCCTCTGAGCCACTGTGAGTTTTGGACAATAACAGATCTACACAAACAGCTGTCTGTTGGGTCTTCACAGGTTTCATTCAGGGCCGTCCACACCAAGATGAATTCAGGTATAATTGTACAGGTGTTTCGTCCACACAGATGCAGCATTTTGGGTGCCCAAAAACACCGACCTTGCATTTCTGCGTGGACACAAATACAGATAGCTTCAGAAACGATGATGTCACAGCCCCATCCCTCCATGAAACCACAAGCACAAACCCCGACAACAGCAGAACAACAGCCGCATGGAGCCGCATGCAGCTCTTTGTCCCTGAGGACAAAAAAGCAAAAAGCTCCTTTTTTCTCATGTATTTAACTCTAAATCATTGACTTATTTCTGCAAGTCTTAGCACTGTCTTCAAAAAAACACCAGCTGCTGCTGTGAAGGGATGGAGAGTCAAACCTGTTGGCGTGTTGGAGGCGTGTTGGAGGCGTGTTGGCGATGACAGTTCATAAAAGACGGGAGAAACGGAGGAGCCGGTTTTTGAAGTGGGGGGTATTTTTACACAAAGATATCAGGTGGATATTTTTTTATTACCATGTCTGCTGTGATGTGATAGCTGTCAGTCCTTCTCTCTGATTCAGTAATAACAAACTCAGGTGTGGGAGTCACTGTCGTAAATGTTCATCTGACATATTTTTGAAAAGATTTCAAGATTGACATGAAACTAAAAACTGATTAGTTATTTAAATGGGATAAGCTTCAAAAACACTGATAAGAGATTTTAAAAGATCACAAGACTCCCTTATGATTATTATAAAAGTGATCAGAATGAACGAAATAAGTTTTAAAAAGTTTAAGGTGTCAGGGGAAGACCCTCTGACCCCCATCTCACCTGATGAGGTCAGAAAAATATTTATGATTTCCCCTCTGCAGATATAAGGCTGTCCTGAGGACAAACACTGAATAACAACAAAAACAACAACAACAGCAACAACAATAATAAAAACAATAATAATAATAATATTAATAATAATAATAATAATAATAATAATAATAACAGGTTTAACACAAGCTAATATTTATGTTTGTTTTTCTGTTGATGAGCCCTAAAAGAGCCCTCAAAGTAAACAAACCATTGTTGTCATTTTAGCTTTAAATTAATGAATGCAATGTAATAAGGTATAACAATAATACCAAGTTAAAGCAACATAAACATGGCTCATTAAAGAGCAGTCATGTCAGGTGTTAAAGCAGTTTGCTTATAGATCTGATGTCATTATTACGATGGAGAGTCAACGGGCGCTGCTGTCTGCAGTTTAAGGTTCAAATGTGTTTTGTAGCTGCAGACAGGTATTTTAGTGAGAGTGGTAAAATGTGTGTGTTTGATTGGTAAAGGCTGCAGACCCTGTTTCTAAGAAAAAGTAAGTCCCAGCATCCTGACATTGTTTTTCACATTGGCAATACGGTCAGACTACAGTTATTGATAGACTATGTTGGTCTTTGTGTCCTGTTAGCTTTCAATGTAATCTTTTTATGTGAAAACACTCTAACACTCACGACCACTCATTCTGACCAGGTTGGATTTTAAGGCTCTTCTTTTGTAAAAACAATGTGGGCCCAGGACCTGCAGCTTCTGATGGACAAGGAAAATAAACTCTTTTGTGAAATTGTATTTATTTTTAGAGACAGGGCCCGTCTATGGCTCGGTTAAATTAGCCATTGGCAACACCAAAAACAAGTTCTTTAAAAATGTTGACAATACAAAAATCTATTTAACCTTCAGGTATGGTGCATCCACTGATGTCCCGTCTAAATCAAGCTTTATGTTGTTAATAAAAATGTGAAGTAAAGTTCGGTAAAGATGAATTTGTTTAATTTACTGATGGAGCAGTCTAATACATGATAAATGTATAAAGTGTACATCCACCAGTCCCAGCTGACCTTCACTGTGACCTCTGTCCACCTCAGAGTTGTTGTTGAAGCTGTTGGTTTTATGGAGAGTGGAAGCTGCTGACAGGAGCCTCCCCAGAGCGCAGTTAACGCTGTCAGCAGGGGCTCAGCAGGAAATAGGCCGGCTTCGGGCCTATCAATGGACCCTTTCATTAAAGACACTCCAGCCCTGTTCAGACCAGGTAAACACAACCTGATTCACACCTTCACTGAAAACACCATCTACAGTCACTGAGTTCCTGATAGACTGGAGAAAATCAGGAGAACTTTTAAATCTCTGTCTTTCTTACAGACGCGATCTCATCCCTGAAGACACAATCACATCTCTACGCCTGTGGCCGTGACTGAGGACACAAGATTCTCCCTGTCAACCCCTCAGAGCCATTTGAGTTAGGACAATATCTCAGAAGAGCTGTCTTCAAACTTTGCACAGATGTCCACTCTGACACAAGGGTAAATATTCAATTCTGAAGGTCAAAGGTCATGGTCATTGGGTCTTATGATCATCAGTGTTAGGAAAATTACTTTAAAAAAGTAATTAGATATAGTTACTGGTTACTTTCCTAGCAGAATTACTCCTTCATGAATGTTATTAGTTACAAGGGAAACTGATGCTTCACTTTTTTTGTAAAAGCTTTTGCTGCTTGAACGGCGTGGCTCCGTCTCTGTGTCCTACCTTGTTGTTATCTGGCCCACTGACATCATCGACGATGTTATCTGTGCTTTTGGCCACTAGCTTTTTAGAGTTACGCACAACTGACGCGGACAAACACTTTGCTCTGCTACATAATGTTCACTTTATGTGTGTTTTTGCCTTTTACATCAATGACGTTGAAGTAGTGCCTGTACTTCCATCCTGAAAACGCCAGTTTAAACTCCACAGACCATTGTTGCATATAGCAGTGTTGCCAGATTTTTCTACTGAAATAAGCACCAGGTTGATAAAACAACACCTCAGAGAAAAACAACACAGTGTTTTCCCAACACTGATGATCATCCATTCGTCGTGTACGTGATATTTCAAGAACACAGTGAAATATTTATTTAAATTTTGCACAGGTGTCCATCTTGACTCAAGGATGAACTAAATTCATTCCAAAAGGCCAAGGTCACAGCGGCCTCTGATCTTGTTCCAAGACATGGACCTACGGAGTAAAAGCTGTCAGTCACATGATCCTGCTGACGTGGGTAAGTCAGACAGGAGTCAGGGAGTTAAACATGCTGATCGATGATCAACACCAGCAGAGCAAACTTAATGTAGACGCATTGTTTATTCACAGGTTGATCAGTTTACAGGTTGAACCTGATGGAGTCAGTATACCAAATCACTTAGTCCTGCAGGCTTAAGAGCCAAACGGTGGGTTTTTTAGAGTCTAGGTGCATTTCATGGTATGTTGGGCCTCTGCACTTAAAGTGACTTTATGATCCAAGCATCATTACTTAATAGAGTCTTGTTATCAGTCTGGTTTTCTGTTGCTACTTTTTTATGACCACAGCGGCCTAGTCTACTTCAGCAGTGTGATGAGTTACCTTGTCACCCTGATTGTGCTAAAGAAGTGGAAGTGAACTGACACCACCTATCTCAGGGGTTTAGAGGGGAAAACTGGGCCCAAACCAGGCCTGAAATGTTATTGTGTGTGGCAAGTCTAGACCAAATCTGTCACTGTTCCTCTCTACCACACAGCATCTAACATGATCGAGTAGACTGTGGGGTTTGTGTGATCGTGTAAATCCAACAGTACAATGAGGATCTGAGGGGAAAGATGAACAAAATATTCTCCAGACTGTGACACCTTCTGTTAGTATGGTCTGATTAAAAGTCACTTTTTCTCTCACCTGAATGCTGAATTGACCTCAGTAATCATAATGAAGTTAGTGCTGATTTAAGTGAGGTGAGGGATGCAGACAGAGGAGGAAGAGGAGGGGGCATAAGAGAAAAGAGGATGAAGAGCGGCTCTAATTGAAGAGTTGGACTTAAGGGACAGAGGTAGATGAATAAATCCATTTTAAAGGCACTTTGTGACGATAACATCTAAAAATCTTGACAGTTTGTTGGATGTTGACTTCAATTATGCAAAGAATTGACTGATTTAACACAGCAGGCTTTAAGTCATCTTTTGTAATAGAAAGTGTTCAAACAGGATTTGTGTGAGTGTGTCAGAGTGTTTACAGAGTCAGAGATAGAGGGAGGAAACATCCCTGCAGACAGCTGCTTTTCATCGTTCTGCTTCACGCTCCGTCCATCTTTCTCGTTAGGAGCTTTCATCACACATCTGAGAGTTTGGAAAATCACTGTCTCCTCCTCCACAGAGTCAGTGTCTGTGTGTCTGTGTGTGTGTGTGTGTGTGTGGTGGTGTGTGTGTGTGCCTCCCACCTTTTCTTCAGTCACCTTCCAGCTCTCATTCACCCAGAGCCAGCTGATATGACTCAACGCCAGAAACAGCAGGAAGGGGTTGTGGCAGATAAAATGTTTAAATCAGAAAAACAAGCAGGAACCTTTGGGGCTACAAACAAAACTAATGTGGGTGTTTGAGCAGCTGCAGTTCCTCTACCGGCCATCGGTACAGTCATCTCTCTAGAAGCCCTGCGTTAAAGTCCAACTGTAAAATTAATGTAGTACTGATGCCACAAAGCAAGGAGCTCACTGGTTTGACTCCCCAGCTGGGCAAGTTTGCATGTTCAGTCAATAAATAAATCAAACTTTCTTTGTTAAACTCCAAATCAAAACAAAACAAATGTTAACTCAACTCACTTTACATACATACTTCCACACCCAACATGAACCCACCAAGAGTATAGTGGATCACTAAACAGTCCTCCTGTCTGATCTGCTCTCAGATCAACTAAGAAATACAAGAACGGAAGATAAAACAAAGTTTTAGACTCATTGTTCACCTTTTCCTCTCTATGGCTCACTCTGTGATCATGGCTCTGTGCTGTTTTATTTCTCTTCTCTCGTGGGGGTCATGGGGAAAAAGTAGCTGCCTCTACAATCATAAGAAATAAAATATTCCCATAATTGCTTTAATAAGGGCTCACTCAAGGTGAATCAGGTGCTGTGTCATGGGCCTGTACAGAGAGGGGATGAAGCTGACCAGAGGAGTGATGAGTTGATAAGCCCGAGGTCAGAGGAGACGTGTTTGCTGGTGTTTCATTTGAGTAATTTCCTGTCTCCTTGCAAACTTCTCCAGCACTGAGCAGCACAGTTTTGTTTTATCCATGTTTTCTTTTCCCTCATCACATCTGCCTTAAAATTCTCTCACCACAGAAGCACTTTAGTTAATCAGATGATCAGACTCGTAACTTAAAAAAATCATCCTTAATCTGTAGAAATAACAGTCTCTGTCTCTCTCGGTGGCTTCACTCTGGTGTGGAGGCTGCAGCAGGAGGAGGTGTCAGCTGATGCTGTGCCTGAGGCCTTCACATTCATCTGTTACTTATCATCAAAGTTTGTTTGTAAAGTAAAATTAATAAATAAATATATAAAAGTCATTTTCCAGATCATGGCGAGGGCCAGAAATTACAGCTGGCTGGCCAGGTTTGGCCCTGGGGGCCACGATTTGCCAACCCCTGCTCTAAGGTGTGAGTGTGTGGATAGTTGTTTGTCTCTATGATTGACTGGTGACCAGTCCAGGATTTACCTCACCTCTTAAACAGTGTCAGCCAGAATAGACTCTAGCCCCTGTTACCCTGAAAGGGATGAAGCTGTAAAGACAAAAGGTGGATGTATGGGTACTAAGGCTTAAACTAATGTGAGTTTGAGCCTGGGTTGTCGATGTCCTCCAGCTGATCCAGGCTGTGTTCACATGAAAGTGATGTGAACCAAATCATTTTCAAAAGAAGCTCCATGTTCAGACAGCAACGTGCACATGGATCTGCATAAATGACAAAAAAGCTGTTGTCTGCATGGCAGTGAAGTGTTGTAATGAAACAACACAAGTGTTCTCACAAATTCTGATTCATCTGTGTAGTCCATCACCATTTTCAGTTTGTAAAACTCAACCTTCGGTGGGGGGGGAGTTTACCAAAATTTCACATCTGTTATGTTCACATCCTCAGTATTGGAGAATCCTTCCCCTTATACCACTGTCAGGATAAAAATCTCCACGTATGGGTTATTTAATTTAGTTTGATGTGTTCCAATCAAATATTCTGCTTTTGGGGAAAAAGAGAAACAAGAAATTCTTCATGATGACACATCAGCAGGTTATTAGCTTGCTTCCAAACTTACTGTCAGTGTTTTGACGCAATAATGAAGAAATATTTTAATTGTCAACTTAAATCCACAAAATGTTGTCAGGATAAGGAGAAGTCTTTCTGGTGCTACTTCCTTTTCAACTTGCTGACACAGTGGAGAATCTGACAGCATTGATCCACTTTTTGCTTCTCCCTGGGTTTTCTATCTGATATGGGACTGTGCAGAAGCATATTTAAGGCCTGTCTCCTACATTTAGTGCACATAATTGAAAAACGTCTGTCTGAACAGATGATTGGTGACCATGAATGTCAACCTCTCCAAAGTGGGACAAATAGGTTTCTTGCCTGTAAGGTAAGCGTGTGACGTCACGTGGAAGCCATTGGTACGAGACGTCACAGTGAGTACATCAGTTTGATCCAAGACTCTGCTACTTTAACGAGCTCAATTTAAGAGTATCATATGAGAACATGACCTGCTAGCTGCCTGTGCGATGAGGATCGACGAGGGATTGCCAAACACATACAGGCTGACGTTGAGTGTTGCATAATGTCGGGGCTTCTCCATCAGCATGCTAAATGATATGAAGCAGGTCTTTCAGTTCATCTATTATCCTACTGGTTCATTCCCTTGAAGGCTGCCAGCCTTTCAAATAACCTTGTCTCTCCATCTATGTTGAGCTCACATGATGTCTGGCAAATCAGATGGCGGTGTGCGGACTGTGTGCTGAATTATAAGTCAAAGTTGTTGTGTCTCACAGAAACAAGGTGTTCTCCCTCCTTTTCTGCCTCTCTTTTTCTGTCAGTCTGCCTCGTTCCTTGTTTTCCCTCCTTATCCTCCCCTCCTCTTTTTGCTCTCTGATAAGACAAAAGATAAACACCCCCTCCAGCATCAGCCATCGATCGCCTCGGGGTAAAAGCTTAATGGCTTGGCTCAAAGTAATAACACTCCTGGAGTTCTCTGAGCTGATGGGGAAGATAGATCCTCTCCCCTCAGTTGCTTCGTGTAACAGAGTTTGTGTGGAAGACCAGGGTGAAGTCAGAGCTTGGAGATCAGGACAATGACAAGGGAAACGTACCTCAGAGAAAAAATGAGCAAAAGAGACGTTTCCGCCATGATGCAGGGGGTTATTTTTAGTGATGGACTTCCTGTCTGAGGTTTAGCCCTGAACACTCTCCTCCTGATGAGCTGTCCACATTGAAATAGTGTCCAACAGGAGCTGGAGGCCACCCTGGATCCAATGTTCTTTCTGCCAATGTCTTGTTTACCCTCATCACTGATTCCTCCTTTGTTTCGATTAAATCTCCCTGCTTGTGATTGCCACATGCAGCCCTTCTTGCTGCTGGGTATAAACGCACAAGCTCCAAATTAAAGATACTTTCTGTTCCAAATAAAATAAACCCAATTATTGGCAAACAAAGAAATACAGACAAAACACAATCTGATTATAAGAAATAGGATTTCATGGTTACTTTACTGGAATATAATACAGAAATGTGGAGTCAAATGAATCAGAGCAGGCTAAGCACGTAGAGAGGAATCATGCTTTTGTTATTAGGGAATTACTTTGATTTCTCCTTTTGTTTTGGAGTGATTGAACATTTTCTTGAGAAACAGTCAATCGATCAGTCATTACCATCTCTCTTTGTGTCTTTGTGTCTTTGTAATAGAAGTCTGACACAAACCACTATTCAAGTGTTTACACAGTTTTAGAAGATGAAGTGCTTTTTCTTGATTGTTTTACGCAAGGTGGTCATAACAAACAGAACGTGCCTGACATTAATAAAAGTTTTCATGTCTTTACTTCAGTAAATGGCAAAGCCCACCATCCATCTATGAACTTTACTGCTTGTCCCATTTGGAGTCCTGTGGGCTGTGGTCCTGTGGGCCCTCTGTAGCTGTCAGAGGTGTGGATCACAGAACATAATATGATTTATCATGATACTTTATGCAGGATGACACATCATATTTGTTTGCATATCTAATCAGTATTAGATAGAGGGATGGAAAGTCAAATGGCCAAATGTCTACTGCTAACTAGCAGCTATAAGCGAAACAACAAACCAAATCTCAAATTTCTGTAAATGATCAAATAATAAAATATCAGGATATAATGCTGTGAAGTATTGATGCAGTATTGGAGGGTAAAATATTCAAATATTCTGGCATATTGAGAGTTTATTACTACTACTCACTGTCCTATAGTGAGAGGCAAGGTACACCCTGGACTGCCCACCGGCCAATCACAGGGCAGACACAAAGACAGACAACCATCTGAGCTCATGCACACTCCAAGAATCACCAGTTAACCTCACAAGCAAGTTTTTGGTCTGTGGGAGGAAAAACATGCAAATGCCACACAGTGGCACAAAAAGGGAGTATGCACTATATGCGGCGCATAGGGGCGCCAAAGTGATGAGGAAGAAATGATTTTAAATCTGTATTTACTGTAATGAACGGAAGTTTGTGCATGTGCCAATAATATGATCAAGAACAGGCACGTCAGTGACTGATAGGGCGCCCCATTGCTTCTTCTTCAGCCCCTCTCTCTTCTCAACCCCCACCCACCACAGCACATGCTCCAGAGGGTGCGCCCCCTGGAGCATGTGTTGGAGTAAGAGAGTTTTCATTTGAATCGTGTTGACGGATTACAGAAAGCTAAAGATGGAGAGGCAAAAAAGAAAGCTATCAGGGGTGCAAAACAGAAAAAGGAAGAGGGAGAGGGAGAGAGATTTTAAAGGAATGAAAAAAAGCTTTTCAATCTGGCTGAAAGACAGCAGGTAAGTTTTTTCAGTGTATCAAGAGAAGACTTGTTATTCAGTTCAGAAAAAGCTACTACTAGTAAAAACGACAAGCTACTGTTGTCTTGCGACTGTGTAGCAGGGCTGAAACGATTCCTTGAATTATTCGGGTGATATTATTTGCTTAAATCAGTCATGTAAGCCATATATGCCATGGTCTAAGCTTGGACACTGTGCTGTGTTTCACACGGACCGGTGGACGGTTATGTGAGTGCCTCAATGTCCAAGTTTTCCCTGTTACTTAAGATGCACTTCTCTGTGTTAAAATCATGAGGCAAGAAAGAAGCTGATTGATGCATTCATACTGACAGGCAGTCACTCCTACTGCTGCCTTTCTACGCATTCACTGGCTAAATCAGACTTGCGGGACTTTTATAAACCTCACTTATCAACCCGACAATTTTACAGAGTAGAGACATGCTTCATGCTGGCTCCTTCGGGTGCTTTTTTTTCATTTGTCTAGTACTATTTCGCTTGAAAAATAGCTAAGGGATTGATTTAAAAGGATGCAATATTTGTTATTAAGAGTACTCAATAAATCATCAGAAGATTTGATAGAGTACTACATTACAAAACCACTCAGTTACTGCAGCCTTCCTGTGTACTGATCAGTATTTACAATATAACAGATCATGAAAAGAAAAACAAACATTTGTTTGTGGTTACTTTGTTGTTCAGACAGTTATAATTACTTTAACTAGATGTTGAACAATAGAGATCATTTATAGAACCTGGGAGTGAAACACTTGAGTGTAATTGTCTTCACTCAGATATAACACTACAGTGCTGTTGTGATGTATCTGATAAGTCTGATCAGATGAAATATCCAATCAGTAACTGATATCCAATAAGGATATAACTTTAAATTAGGATTTCGTGTTCATTACATGTGGTTTTACTGATATATTTTTGAAACCTCCTTAACACAAAGTTCATGTCATTCAGGTGTGAGGGTGGAGAGAAAGAAAAAGAGAAAGACAGAGAATGAATCAGGAGAGACAGGGGAAGAAGACAGGTTGGTCTAATTATAGGTGGAAGTGTAGGAACAGGCACCTGATACCAAGTGATTAATTTGTAATTATATATTCATACTGAAAATTGCATTAGCAAGATGTGAAATGTATTCAAAACTATTAAATAATGCTTGTTTGACCAATTTGACTTAGGAGAGAAGGAGAGTAGGAGAGAGACATGAGGTCGGTGATGGCACCTGCAAAAGAAGAGGCCAGTGGTGACATCAGGTAGGAATAATAACTAGTATGGCCACAAAAACCTATATGCCCAGTCTTCTCCATTTATATGCTTCCCCTCGGTGATATCATGAGGAAATACTCCGTTAATTTTCATTGCTATGCTGATGATACTCAGCTGTATGTATCGATGAAGCCAGGTGAGACAAATCAGTTATCTAAACTAGATGCGTGTCTAAAGGACATTAGGACATGGATGGCCCAAAATTTTCTTCTCCTTAACTCAGACAAGACAGAGATCATTGTGCTGGGCCCCCGACACCTTAGAGAAACCTTTTCTAATGATTTAACTGCCCTAGATGGCATTAGCCTGACGCCAAGCACAACTGTTAGAAATCTTGGGGTTCTATTCGATCAGGATCTATCCTTTAACTGTCACATAAAGCAAATTTCAAGAACAGCCTTTTTTCATCTTCGTAACATCGCTAAAATTAGGCCTATCCTGTCCCAGAGCGATGCTGAAAAGCTTGTCCATGCTTTTGTTACCTCTAGACTGGACTACTGTAATTCTCTTCTTTCAGGCTGTCCCAGTAAGTCGCTTAAGACGCTTCAGCTGGTCAAAATGCTGCAGCACGTGTGCTGACTAGAACTAGGAGAAGAGACCATATTACTCCAGTATTAGCCTCTCTGCACTGGCTTCCCATTAAATATAGAATAGAATTCAAGATTCTTCTTCTCACCTATAAAGCTCTCAGTGGACAGGCACCAGTTTACCTCAAAGAGCTTGTAGTGCCGTACAACCCCTCTAGAACATTACGCTCCCAAAATGCTGGCCTGCTCGTGGTTCCATCAGTCTCTAGAAGTAGTCTGGGAGGTAGAGCCTTCAGTTATCAGGCTCCTCTTCTCTGGAACCATTTACCGACCACGGTTCAGGGAGGCAGACACCCTCTCTACCTTTAAGGCTAGACTTAAAACATTCCTCTTTGATAAAGCTTTCAGTTAGGGACCAGCTCACAGTCCATAGTTTAGACACATAGTTAAGATGCAAAAGGCTTAGACTGCCGGGGGGATCTGGCACATTGGGCTCTATCCCTCTCTCTCTCACACTCTCTCTCCATATCTGCCTCTGCCCCTTTCTGTTTGCTCCTGTACTCGTCTCTGGCTCTTGTCTTTTAGGTTGCCTGGGATCCTTGGTGGAGACTGCCTGCTGCTGTGGAGTCACGAAGCCTCAATAACTACAATTACAGACATAACACATATTTGGCCATCTCACTCCAGTTCATAATCATTATAGCTGTTAATGTTGTTATTAACATGATCTTTCTATCCATGGTTGATACATCTATAGTAACTATCTCTAGCTCCACATGGACATGAGATCACTCCTGAGAATGAGGTGTCACATCTCAAGAGGTCTACCATTAATACATTTATACTTAACGGAGACAAATATGGTAGGGATGCACTTGTGGTCTGGGCACTCATGAGTTCATCACTACCATAAATTCTTACTTCCAGTAAGACTTTTATTGATTATACTTCTATAAAATTTTCACCACAACCACACAGACATGAGGACCCTCCTCGAATAAATTTGTTTGCAGCAGAAACAAATTTGACGACGACAGGTCTATGATTGGTCCATTGATCTGTCACTAGCTTTAGTTCTTACTTTAGTCCACTTGTCTCCACTTACCTCCCTCCCTTTGCCCACACACCCAACACAGCATCGTGTGGATTTGCTGTTCATCATGAGACTGGGGTCCACATTCAAGATTTCCTGCTGCTTAACAGAAGGTTTTTTCTTGCCGCCATGATGGAGGGATTCATGATTGGCTATATGGATTCATGTTGGGTGTTGGATGTATATATTTGTATATATATGTATACGTGTATTTTTATATGTATATATGTATCTATGCATATATGTGTATCCATAATATGAAGAGCTTTGTGCTCTATTGTAAAGTGTCTTGAGATAACACTTGTTATGAATTGGCGCTATACAAATAAAGATTGATTGATTGATTGATTGATTGAGTATGGCTTACATTTCTGCAGACCAAACTATTCACTGTGTCCTTTTGGGAAAAATAGTGCAGGCAGATATGACATGTCAATCACCACAGAGGATAATGTGATACAGAGAGGTGAAGAAGAGGGAGAGGAACAGAGAAGTCCAGATGAATAATAATAATAATAATAATAATAATAATAATAATAACTTTATTTGTATAGCACTTTTTAAAAACAGTGGTGTACAAAGTGCTTTGACAATCAGATAAGAACATACAGACAGCAATCAGAGCTACTGGAACAGAGAGGTCCTGATGAAGGAGAGGGACAGAGAGGTCCAGATGAAGGAGAGGGACAGAGAGGTCCAGATGATGATGAAGAGCTACTGGAACAGAGAGGTCCAGATGAAGGAGAGGGACAGAGAGGTCCAGATGATGATGAAGAGCTACTGGAACAGAGAGGTCCAGATGAAGGAGAGGGACAGAGAGGTCCAGATGAAGATGAAGACACAAAATAGGGGACTTATTGGGGCAGCACATGGTTGAGAATGGCCCACAAAAATGTCCTGATGGGCCATATCCAAGATCAGATAACAGTAAAAGGTGTTTTTCCAAAGCATACTGTTTTCGTGTACTGTCAAATGGGGAGAAAGTGGAGCGGTATTGGTTACTGTACTCCAAAAGTGCTAACAGAGTCTATTGTAAGCTTTTTGGGGAAGCTATAGTTTCTGACAAACGCTTTGTGGTGGGGTACAATAACTGGCAGTGTCTTTCAAAAACACTGAAACAACATGAAACCAGTGGTTATCACATAAATGCTTATCTGATGTGGAAAGAATTGGCATCCCGCTTATGCCTAGTTAAAACTATTGACAGCGAATTGCAGAGAGCAATGGCCGCTGAAAAGGCACACTGGAGAAGTGTGTTGTCTCGAGTGATCGACTGCATACTCTTTCTTGCAGAAAGAAACTTGCCACTGAGGGGGAAAAATGCACAGTTAGGAAATCCTAAAAATGGAAATTTTCTGGGTATTCTTGAGCCCATAGCACGATATGATGTCACACTGGCAGAGCATCTTAGAAAAGCCGCCTCAAAAAACACTAGCGGATATCTGTCCTGGTGCACTCAAAATGCATTTTTAGATTCAACATCAGAATGTGTTTTGGGTAAAATTCGTGCCCAGATCAAAGCCCCCAGGTACTGTGCAGTAGAAGTGGACTGCACACCTGATATTTCAAAGCAAGAGCAGGCCTCAGTTATCATACGGTACGTTCATACAGATGAGAATAAGAAGGTCAACATCACTGAGTCTTTTGTGGGGTTCACTGCTGTGAAGGACACAACTGGGAAAGGTCTCACAGATACACTGACAAAAGTGCTGGATAGTCTGGGCTTGAAGTTGGCTAATTGTAGGGGGCATAGTTACGACAATGGCCCCAATATGAGAGGAATACACAAGGGTGTCCAGGCTTTAATACAACAGAGATGTCCAGAGGCTATGTTCATCCCCTGCTGTAGCCACAGCCTGAACCTTTTGTTATGCGATGCAGCCTCATCCAACAGAGAGCGTCTAACCTTCTTTGGCACTCTTCAAAGACTGTACACCATCTTTTCGTCTTCTGTAAAGAGGTGGGATATTCTCACAGAATTCATTGACATCCCATGAAGCCTCTGAGTGACACCAGGTGGGAAGCAAAGCTAGACTCTGTCAAAGCTGTACGTTTCCAGTTGGGGGGGATTTTAGATGCACTAGAAAAGCTTGAAAAAGTGGCAGTGGACAGCAAAACTGTCTCAGAGGCAAAGTCACTTTCTGAAGACAATGTAACTATGGTGTTCCTTATGTGCCTCTTGACTTATTGTCAGAGATCAACTTTGCAAGCAAGGAACTACAAACAGCAGATGTCTCATTGGACAAAGCCATTAGATTGATTGATTCTCTGAAAGAGTTTTTGCTCAAGTATAGAGAAGACGGCTTTCAGATGTCACTTGACATTGCACACAGGATAGCAATTGAAATAGATGCTTCTCCAGCATTCAAAG
This sequence comes from Cetoscarus ocellatus, assembly GCA_037902135.1. Lineage (NCBI taxonomy): Eukaryota > Metazoa > Chordata > Actinopteri > Labriformes > Labridae > Cetoscarus > Cetoscarus ocellatus. The sequence continues at coordinate 380,784 of JBAMNC010001447.1, forward strand.
AGAGATGTTTTAGGAAGCAGAAGAGGTTCCAAGATGACAATTCCAGCACTGGTCATCATGAAAAGGAACCCAAGAGGCACTTTAGGTGCATGGTTTTCAATGTCGTTGTCGACACAGTCCTGCAAGAGTTGCCTGACAGGATTTCCAATCTTCAGCTTGTGTCTGAGAAATTTAAATTTATCACTGAAATGGACCACATGACAAAAGATGAGCTGGAGGAATCAGTTACAAGATAAGCCCTGACTACCTGTGATGTTTCCAGAGTTATCATTCAAGAAATATACCCAGCAAGCTGTCAACTGAAGGGTTACAAGGCTCTTGAGAAGTTAAATATCCTCGTTCAGGGAAATCTTGATTTGGTTTTCCCAAATGTGACAGTAGCCCTTAGAGTATTACTTACCATGCCTCTGATGGTTGCATCTGCCGACAGATCCTTCAGCAAGCTGAAGCTAATCAAAACTTACCTTTGTTCAAGCATGAGCAAAGATCGCTTGACCCAGATAGCAGTGATCTCTATTGAAAACCGGGGGCCTGGGTTGGGTCTGCATACCCCTCAAAAAATAGGCAGCAGCACTACCTGCTGTACCGCGCAGCCCAAATAAGGTTAATTTACAAAATAAACATGAAAATGACCATAACTAGCAAGCAGGCGGGTGAAGCCTTTAATTAGACTTTTTTTTGGCAAATAATATTCCTTTGTAGATTTGATGGAAACAATGCTGTCATGGTGGTTTCAACTTTTGGCTTAATTTCATAGTACACCCTATACCAACAATCGGAGGGTTGCAGGTTCAATTCCATTACCAGCTGTCACATGTAAATGTGTCATTGGGGAAGACACTTAAGTCCAAGTTGGTCCCACATTTGACCATTTAGAGTGAACTTGTGTAAACTCAAACGTGTTTGCTGGTGACACTGCAGTGAGGTACAGCTGGTAGTGAGAATGCTGGCAAGATCAGAGTTTTAGGACTAAACCTAAAACTAAACCAGACTGGCATGGCTGCACACACCAAAGGTCGTTCACACTCGAAGCTACATAGAAAGTAATAATTTGGTGAATTTAAGCTTGACTTTTTATTTTTATATTAATTTTGCATTTAAACAAGAACTTTTGAGTGTTCTTTTCTGGTCAGAGTTCAGTCCTCTTTTTAAGTAGTGGTTGCATAAGTAGAGGAAGAAGAAGAGGTTGTATGGTGCAGTTTTTAAGAGCCCTCCAGCCTGTGCCCTCCTCCTTGATGCCCTTTACTCTCTGCTGGTCTCCTCCAACATTGGCTCTGACACTTTCTATAGCTGAACCCATCCAGACTCTCCCAGGAGACGGTGGCTGCAGCTTTCCTGCTCTAGAGTATTTAAAACATTTACTGAGGTCCCATCTCCCTGCTAACACCCGTCAGAATCTATTATCCTCACATCACAAGTCCCAGGTGCTGAGCTGAGATAGACCGAGATAGACCTGGACCAGGAGGAGTGAGAGGGTTTAAAGATTTTAGAAAGGGACTGAATCTTCTTTAGTCTCCTTTTCATAACAACATATTTAAGATGGTTGATTAGTGAAATCATTGGATGCTGATTTTTAATTGTGATTTCTTAAAGTCAATGTTTCCAGATTCCATGTCTAGATCTCATGGCCTTGCAGTGCAGATGGACCTGTTCATCTTCCAAAACCCATTGTGATAATCGTGTCTCTGCTGGTTGTCCTCATGGTCAATCAAATCAGTTAAGCCGGGAAGCTGGGGATCACTGCTGAGAAACTGGGAGAGAGTGTTGAAATCCTCCGTGTATGATGTTGGTTAGTCTATGGTAGCCATGGTTACTCAGTGATACCTGGAGAAATCTGCTCTCCTCAGAAGTTTACTGGGAGAACTTGGTGGGGATTGTCGTTGACAAGGTTCATGTCACATATAAGTGGTAAATGATACATCTGTGTTGTATAATTTAATGTAAGACTAAGGACTGAAACATAGTTTAAGCTAACGGCTAACAGCAGGGTCTAGCTGCTACGTCATACTGTGTCTTGATATGATTGGTCTGTGATGAGTGTGATGAGCAGAACAATCGTCCAATCACCAGCTGCAGTTGTTTTTGAAGGTTCTGCCTCTGAAAACATTTTCTATGGGCTCTTCTCAAGATGGACTAGTGAAATATTTTCGTGATGGATATATGGAGCTGTCTGTCTGCCGTGTCAGGTTGCATATTACTGTTGCCTGCTGGTGATGTTGATCCATACTTTAAGTATTAATGCTGATACCTCAGACTTCATGTGGAGATGGTCTGATTCTTCCCCTGACTGGTTTGGTAGATTAGACACAACATATGCTGACACTCCTTAAAAACTGTTCCTTCAACTCACTTGATCTGCAGAAGTCGTGAGAAAACAGTGTGGCTTATTTAAGTTTCTGAAAGGACTGAGACTCTTTGAAGAAGTGCAAACCTTTTGACTTAGATAAGTGAAGAGAGAGCTCTTCATTTTGGCACCGCTTTGGCCTTTATAATGTGTATCAACTCTTGACAAATTTTTCCCAGCAATCCGTGTTTTAACTGTTTTTATGGGAGTTGGTGCTCTCACACACCTGGTGGAGACGAGAGGGAGAAAAAGAGTGGAGGCAGCAATAAGACTAAATGGATGATCCTGTTCATTTTGGTCTCTAGTTTATTTGACAGGAGGACATTTCATCATATTATATTTTATTCCCCCAGGATTAACACATGGGGCTCTAATTTCCTGGCGCAGCCTGGTGCACCCCGCGCAGTGGTAATTTCGTCCTGCGTACCGCCGTGCGAAGCCAATTTGGCAGTTTGGCAGACCGGCTGCACCGAGATGGGTGTGACGGCGCACCACGGGGAGTTGTCGAAAGATTCAGCTTGGCGCAGTGACAATTTCGTGCCAAAAAACCGCACAGACTGTGCGCTGAAAGCCCGCCAGCTCCAACCTGGTCTATTCTGTGCGCACACGTCACCAAAACCTCACAGGCAGGTATCCAGAGTGTCAGGCACATTTCAATGCAATAAACAATCACAACAACCACTATTTAATGTAACCGTCTGAACCAGCACATACATTTGTATCTATATTAATTGTCCCGTCACATCTGATGTCAGAGACGTTTGTCATAACTAACGAGTTCACATCTCTCAGCCAACCACAAACAGCCACATCATCCGATACGGAGTATCCGGCTTCTCTCATCTCATGAAGGTCATAAGAAAAAGAGAGAGACGCTCACTGAATAAATGTAAGTCACTCGTGTCTTAAGGATTTACCTGTGATTTCCCATATTTTTCTGTGTTTTAATCTTTATTCGTAATGTGATCCAAAAAGATGGAGTACATTATTGCAAAGAGGATGAGGAGGAGATACATTTTCACCAAAGGTTCTGCTATTTGGTGATGACAGACCAGGAATGCAGGTGGATCACAAGCATGATGAATGGATTAGCCTGCTGCTGTGTTTAAATGTAATTATCCCTTAATTTTGTACTCCTCTTTATGGCAAAGAAACAGATTACATCAGTCCCGCGAGGTGGTCCACACGGTGACGCGCATCGTGTCCTCCGATGCGCGGCCCGGTGGCCCCTGCGCTCTCCCAGCTGCTGCAAAAGTGAATCAGTGAATCTGACCTTCTTCTCCACCAAGGTGAAATTGGCACTGCGCCTCACCCGCGGCGCATTTAAAGGCGAGGAGAGGCGTTCATTTGATTGGCGAAGATTGCACTCTGCTGTGTTAAACCCACTAACGCCTCCTCTCCTCCCTCTCTGCTACTTGCACCGCTGGGAGAGACGGAGGCGTGGGTGCGCCTCCTGCGCCAGACTGCGCCGTGCACGAAACTTGCAAAATGCCCTGGACACACCCTGTTGGCGCGGCCCAGGCGCGGCGCAGGGCAGGTGCGCCCCGCCTGCGCCTGGTCTACGAAATTAGAGCCCTTAAAGTCTATTTTGCAGTCTTAGCTTCACCTCAGAGATGCCAGCCTGGGATTCAGAAGGTCTCATATTTTTTTTAAAGATCAAACTGATATGTATCCATGAATATCATCACTGCACTTATTAAATGGACAGCTACGCTTATATTTACAGATTTATTGACAACATTACATTAACCACTGACCAGGATGAGAGAGGAACAAACATCCATCTACAGAGACCGCACACATGACACACTCCTAGACTCCCAAAACAAGAGAAACATAGATCAGGACTGCAGGATCTGGATAGTCTTATTTTTAGTCCCTTTGTTTTGCCTGGATGGATACAGCTCTGTATGTATGAGTTTATACAAATATATATATGTATATGTATATATGCATACACGTGTATCGATAAATGAAGAGTTTGTCTTCAGCCTGCTTTATTGTAAAGTGCCTTGAGATCTGGTGCTTTACAGATAAAATAGATTAATTGATTGATAAAACAAAAAGACAGAAGGGAAAGCCAACAGAGGTCACTGTTATTGATCATTTAACCAGCAGACACCGCGGTGTGGGTACAGTTTTCTTTATAATGGCACAGTTGTGCATCCTGGTGTGTGCACACACACACACACACACACACACACACACACAAACACACACATCTCTTTGGACCGGCCTGTCTCTTGTTAAAAATTTTAAGAAAAGTTTTATCTCTTAAGTCTTTATGTGGGGAAAGATTCAAGTGAACAGCATATAAATGTTCTAAGAATAACATACTTTTTAGTTGTTTAATCCATAAAAGCAAGTGATCATTATTTCTACTAAGCTGTATTTTCATCGTGTTTTGTTTTATATCATTGCAGACACAGAGTGGATGTTGCTGTAGAGCAGGTGTTCTGATCCAGGACCACCTGAAGGAGGACAGGTGAGAAACAGCGTGTCAGTGACTTGTGTGGTTTTACCCAATCTCAATTCAAAAAATCTCACAGCACTTATTTTAAGCCAAAATTGTCTGACATGTCCAGCCACACATCTTATTTCAGTAGTTAAAAACAAAAAAATAAACCCTGGATTGCTTGGAATGAGATTAAATATCTGCCAACATGGCAAGACAAATATTTACTTGTACTATGTCTCGGAAGTAAGATGTGCTACCTTAAGTAGTTTTTATACCTGACTTTAAGACCCACAAGGAGTAAAATTTAGCTTGTTTTATTGGCAGTATAAATTGCTCATATAACTCTAAAGACATAAAAGTGAAATAAAGTATTGGTCATTTTGTGAACAAAATATTTGCTGGATTGGTATTCTCAATATTCATGTGCTCTGATGTTTTTGGACCTGATGGACTTCAGGTTGTGGCCTTCTCCTTTATTCCAGCCTCCCAGAGTGGCTGGAATAAAGCAACCATGATGCATCGCTCTTAAGGACATAATATTCACTCATAGTGTGGGTGTGTGTATCTAAGTGCAGTCATCTTGTTGTCAAAATGCTTTAATTAGATGTTAGTGAAGAATGTAAACAGCCCCAGAGATCCTCACACTGAAATAATCCTCACACTTTGGATGATCTCTGCAGATATTCTCTTTCTGGATTTCTCAGAAAAAGAAGTGAGGACGACCATCTCTTCATAATTCACTGAGGTCGGACATGCAGTGTGTTGTTGAGGTGACAGTGAACAGAGACAACCCTCCTCTGCTACTGTGGGAACAGGCTCAACCTCTGACCTCTGACCTCACCGCTGAGGCTCTCGGGCTGCCTGTCTCAGAGGCTCCACGGGCCGCCTGATCACAAACACTCACCTTGGGCATGATAGAGCGTGATGGATGGTGAGTGGTGAGCTGAGAGGTCAGTGGAGTCAGCCTCCCCTCGGAGTAGACCAGCTGACCTCAGAGGTGTGTTTGTGGTTACGCATCAGCTCTTCAAGCATTTATGATTTCAACACGCAGCAGCCTCTGAGGCTGAAGACCAGGCAGAGGTGTAAGAAGATGCATTTCCTCAGATGGTCACCATCTCTAGAAGGATCAGATGTGACAGAGCCTCATGCTCAGAACGAAGAAGGGCGCAGCAGTTTAGGGTGTGGTCTACATTTTACTGTTTTGATGACACAAATTAAATGTCCTCTCTTTTCATTGTGACTAACCAGGGATGGACAGATGACTTATAAAATGTAGAAAGCTTAGTGATTAGTTACTCGTTAAAAACTCTGCTTCACTCCAGTAAAACTATGACCTACAAGAAACTACAAGCAAAGCAGCAACCTTAGTTACAGCAACACGACAGAGGAAGCTTAAAGCATCTCAGCTGATTTCCATCCATTTGTTAACTATAATGCTCATCCTTTTCAGGGTCATGGGGGCTGGAGCCTATCCCAGCTGACATTGGGCAGAGGCAGGGCACACCCTGAACCAGTCACCAGCCAATTGCAGGGCCACATATAGAGACAGACATCAATTCATGCTCACACTCATACCTAAGGACAATTTAGAGTCACAAATCAAACTAATGAGCTTTTTTTTGATCCGTGGAAGGAAGCCGGAATGCCCTGAGACTCACATGCACAGGGACAACATGAAACTCCAAAACAGAAAGGCCCTTGAATGACTCAGGGATCGAACCAGCAACCTTCTTACTGTGCTGCACGTGCACTACCTGCTGTGTCACCATGCCTCCCTTACAGAGCAGCATAACAGAGGAAATTTTTAGACACTTTTAGACGTGTAAACCCCAATCAATCAATTAAAACCCATAAAATCAGATTTAAAAAACTTTAAAAATAATAAAATGACAAAGTGCTTAAGGTCCAGAAATCAGGGCAAACAAAATAGAGAAATATCTTTCTCTCTTACAATCATTTTAAAATATTTAAGTCTGCCTTCATGCTTGGTCACTCATCTGTCCCTCTCTCAGCCTCAGCCACTGTGAGTTAGTTTGTTTGTTTGTCCCTGTAGGGAAATTGGGGTGTGACAGGAATCACAGACTTTTGGCAACAAAATGCAATATCAACACTGTTACAGTGTTGAAGATAAAATAAAAACACAACAACATCATTAGAAACTCAAACAATGCTCTCACACAGAGGAGAAAAGCAAAGGAAACCTAGAGGAGATGGACAGGCAGGTGGGTACAGACCAGTTAGACCTATTTAACATGGCTGTTTCTTACTGTTCATTTTGTGGGACAAAAGAAAATTTGGATGTATTGTTGGTGAACAGAGGAGCACAATAACGCCACCTGGAGGGCAACAGTGTAACTGAAGGGTCTCTGATCACCATCACCCACAATGCTGATGCCTTTCTTAATGTTCCCTGTTTATAACTGAGGCCACATTTGCAGATGGGACACTTGACTGTTTGCTGGACACTGTGGAGCACAGTATGGAGACAGGCAAACTTCTCTTGTGATGAAAGCAGGTCCAATGAGAGGACCTGCCTCACAACCAGACTTACACAGTGCTATATGCAGGTGACGCCATTGTCTCCATTGAGACTCCTACAATCAGATTGACTTTGAAACTAATTTTTCAAGGTGGTAAAGTAACATTTTGTTTAGCTTCTGCTGCACCGGGAATAAATCAATATAAGTGAAAGTATCAAACAAACATTAAATAAGTAAAAGAAATTAAAGACTGAACAGAGTTTATCACCATGGAGAGCCCTGCGTGAGGAGAAGGCTCAAACACAGCCGGAGCTGGACCTGCATCTGGATCAGTGAGTATGTCTGTATGTTTCTGTGTTACATGAACCATGTTAGAGACATGTCCCAGACAGGGGCATGGATAACAAACTGGGCTTTGTGCTGTGTAGTTAATGTTCACGTTTCTCAGAGTCGTTTAGGCCGAAATGGAAGCTAACGTGTGCTAATGTTAGCCTGCAGCTAAACGAAGCAGCCGCATGCTAACGCAGCTAAAACATGAACACACGTTCACCCTGTCGATTGTTCTATATTAATGTGACCCTCATTGGAGTTCATTTATGTTACCGGGACACTGTTTAAAGTTTAGATGTCCGTCAGATAAAGGTAGCAGGCCACAGAAGAAGCACAACACAGCTGGAGACTGTTATCTAAATGAACTTGCATATGGACGCAGTATTTGAGATCTCCAGAAAAAAGATTTCTGTCTTAATCAGTGTGATTTATAAAGCAACTTTACAACTACAGGCACAGTGAAAAGTAATGTCTCGTTAAACTGTAATGACTTTATTTACTAAAATACATCAGTAACTCAGCTATCCACTATAATATCTAAATATCTGATTGAAAAAAAAATCAAATAATGATACTAGATATGAAACTTGCAAACTCTTTCAAAGCGTAATGGTTTTAGTGTTATTTTTCCTTCTTCAGATATGAAAATGGTTCTGGTAAATCCACACCTAAGAAGAATGAGTGGCACTGATGTCCACACACTGGTTCTGGCAAAACCTCATCTTCGTCCGTTTGGTGAGGAGCCTTGAGGGTTTACTTTTGTCCAACTGTGTACAAAAATTCTCACATATTTAGTGTCAAACCTCCAGCTACCCCTATGTGTTCTTGCTATTTTAAATATGTGTATTATTTGTTTAGTGTTATTATGCAGACACAGCATTTTTTTTAAAAATTTGTCTCTTCACAGAGTGTAAACGAAGGGCTCAAATAGGCCAAACATCCAGGAGTCACCAGAAAGCTTCAACCACTGGCACCCACCACACTCACTCCTGCTGCAGGAATGGCTGAGAATTAAGTCTTGGTATGTTTTCTTTTTTTCTTAAAATGTATAATTGTACTGTATTCTTCTTTTGTTGCAAGTACTATGAAACCAAAAGAATAACATTTTCTGTCCATGTTTGCAGGTCCAACACTGCCAGAATTACAACAGTGGAAGAGCTGATGTCCCAGCCCTCTGTCCTCTTTATGAGACACTACTGCTCAGTTTCTACCTGGAAGTTCAGCAGATGTAAAGAGGAGCGCCAGAGGAGACGGCTACGCTGTGCTGACAGTGACTCCTAAAAACCTAAACACCAAACTGTTGTTTTTTATACTGACAAAGCTGAATCAGCCATCTGTAAAGCACAACACGTTTACAGAAATCACTTCATAAATGAATATCAGAAAATGTTTCTTTGCATTTACAGTGCTGTTCAGCATCACCTGTTGCTATTGTTCAGTCATATTTAGTTGCATGTCTCAGGGTAGGTAAAAAAAACAATCATTGTCAAAATAAAAATAAGGAGTGAAAAGTACATTTCTGTGAATGTTGTAATTTATAAGACATCCAAATAACACTTTGAAATACTGTGGTTTATATATATATAAAATTTGCGTACACTGCAGATAGTTTTATTTGGCTGGATTCCCATTTGTTGTGCCTTTAGTCCAGTGACACACTCCATTATAACTTCAGTGATTTACTCAACATGATTTTGAGAAACCACTTCAGTTAGCTTTTTTCTCCAAATGGGTCTAACTTTTCACATTAGTTGAATATTCGTTATTAATATCCTGCACACAAAGTGTCTAACTGTCATGGCTTTATGGCACACAATAATTACAATATCTGTAAATCTACTTTCTAGTGTTTCAAAATGCCAGGAAGCTTGAAATTGTAACATCTATACTCCAAACATCATGTTGTATACTAGAATAAGAAAATTGAAGTCAAAAGTAGTTATAATTAAAGTATCTTTGTGCATTAATACAACTGTAACTTACATTTCTTGACAGTGTAAAATTTTCTGCTCTTTGTCAGCAAAAAACATCCTTGCGCTAACAAAACACAAGGTGTGGAGAGACAGAAGAGGCAAAATAGTTTCTTCCTGGAATAGGAGGCAGTGCCTTCACAAAACATGGAAATCATTTGTCAACAATAAAAAATGAGTATATTTCTTCCGCAAATAAGATTTATTTATTTATTTTTAAAGATACAAAGCCTATGTGATGATAAATAGATAAAGTTCTCAGATGTTTCATCCACAGAGGATGCACTTATTTGTCATGAGAAAGGACAATAAAAGCACATTATCTAATAAAATATTTTCTATGTAATGAAGTAATAGGTACTTTTAGCCAGTAGTCACATAAACTGAGAAATAACTTTAAAAAAATGCTCAGTACTTGTCTTGTAATTCCTAAAGACATTATTTTACTGATCAGCCCTCTGTTTCTGTTTCTCTGCTGCTGCGTCGTCAGGTCATCAGACTCCAGGCCTGGCTGCAGGTTCAGAGCAGCTGCTGATAGCTCTCACTTCTGTGGTCGTCTCATGTAGCAGCACCTGAAAAACATGAACACAACAAATGTTGTCTGACAGTTAGGTGAAGTATATTTATGGATATGAAATAATAAATGACTACATTAACGCAGGTTCCTGTGATTGAGTAGCTCCTTTGTGTACATGTGCTTTTTTCAGTCGCACCCCAGTCAGCGGTTATATAATTATATAAAGTAAATACAGCTTGACAAAAAAGGTTTACTCAGTTTTTATTTCATATTGCTGTGTTATTTACGTTTAAGTTACTTTTTAGGGAGTTAAATAGAGGTTGCTTATTAAAAATAAAAAATCGTGGTTTAAAAAAATCAATGACATTTTTCTGATCTAATTTCAAAGGCAACAGGAAAAATCACTAACTGTGTTACATCATATGCTGTTTTTATTAAATGTTATTATCTACTAAAGTGTTATGTACTAAATAAATGACTCTTCAAAGTGCGTCTTAAATTCTGTTTACACTACACAGAAAATGCATTCAGAATACTAGATACTAGGAGTACATTTTTTATACAATTCTTTTTACTTTTACTTGAGTAGATTCATAAATAAAAGATAATGAAAGTGCTTCTTTTACCTGCATCTGTGGGTTTGAAAGACGCATGAGTACTTTTACTAGAGTACAATGTTTAATTCATTCTACTCCAGCCTATTAAAATGAAATAATTATAATTTACGTATAAAACTACAGTCTTATCATGTTTTCACTTTATTAAGTGTGATGTCCTCAGAGCACTGAGTGATTACCTGTCTGTACAGAGGGTCTCCTCCTCGGCCCCTTCCCCGGCCTCATCAGCAGGTCAGAGCCGCTCCGTGAAGGCCTGTTGTGAACCAGGAAAGAGAAGACAGCCGGTGGATTAATGAAGTTACAAGACTGTCAAGATCACTAACTTTACACCATTATAGACCTCAGACATGTTTTTATTGTTGTTTACTTTGGCAACTGACTTTAGCATTAGAGCCAACAAGGGAGTGGATATAGACTTGCTGACTCAGCGGGTCACAAACAAACATATTTACTCTAAACAAACATTACTGAGACGACTCTTTACAGCCATATCACTGATAGCAGCTATTAGCTATTAGCTGCTAGTTAGCTCGTCCGTCAGTGTGTATCGTCATATAGCGGCCTCTGCAGCCTTCAGCTCTGCTTCGTCACCGTTAATTCAGGCAGATTACGGTAAACACTTCAGATCTGTGTCTGCTCTCTGCTCTGTATCACACCACCCTGGGTATATTTTACTGGAAGTGTTGACTAACTAGCTGTAGCTGTACGGCAGAGTTATAAATCATGAACCAACACCACAAATGCCGCTCGTGACAAAAAGGTAAACTTTTATCAGAGACACAACCGTCACAGGATTAATCAGTACGTGCTCTGTGGACTTACCTCTCTGTTAGACATGTTCATGAACAGCATCATCCTGTGGGCAGACATGTCTGTTTCTTCTTCACCTTGTTGTTATGCTGGAGGATGGGGGGGAGTGGAGGAGGTGAGGCTAACAGCCTCTCATTATACACGGAACAGCCCTTTTGTTTTGATTTTGCTCAGGTGCTCTAGCGCGACACCTACCGGCTAAAAACTCGCATAGTCTACCTTTAAGGACTATACAGTTTTGAGGGGTAGTTTTATCAAAGGTGTAGGAAACCTGAACTCCCATGGACCCCTGCAGGTGTCAGGTGTGTCTGGCTCAGGGATGAGGCTGCATGCTGCTCTTGTCTGCTTTACCAACTCGCTTTCAGTAAGACAAACCTGTCAATACTCAGCCCTGAGCAGGACGCCTCGTGTTTGTGCCTGCCTGTGTGTGCTCATTATTCAGCTGACGGCCTTGAGTTCCTCCTGCAGAGTCGCACTGCGGTGGCTCTGTTCTCCACGCTGCCGTATCTCTCCTCTTAATCTTCAAAGTGAGTCCTGACACTCATGAAAACGTCCTGACACCCTCCCTCTCTCTCTCCGCCCGCTCCGTCACCGATGATGAGCGTTTACATACAGGAGGTGGAGATGTTATGTAAGAGCTCTGTGAAAGATGGAGCCGCTAACTCGTCCTCAGCAGGAGGCGGCTCTGAGGCACAGCCATACACAGAAGACAAGAGGAAGTTCAAAGAGGAGAGCTGGACCTGCGTAATAACCCCTGATCATTCCATTATTAGACAGAACGCCTTAAAAATGACATTATGTGGAGGATGGAGCAGGTCTTTGATTTTAAAGGAGGTAGAGAGAGAAGATGAGAGCTGCTGCTGGTCTGAGAGTCTCTGATGAAGAGCAGGAGTGAAATCATGATATATTAATGACACATCTCAGATCATCCTTATGAGATACACTTTAAAATTAATCAGTAACAAGTAACTATTGCACTTCATGTTTTCATGAGATCAAGAATTTAGGATTTCAGAATCAGGACATCAAACCAGACAGCTGATCAGCTCTAGTTTAAAGGTCCCATATTATGCAAAATCCCTTTTTTTAAGTCTTTTGAACACAATTTTGGGTCTTTGGCCTTCCTCCCAGCCCACAAAATGTTATCTTTTATAACAAAACCTGTATTTAGTAGGCTGCATGAATGTAAAATCATGTCCTTCAGTGAGCTGTTGAGTCTGTGGATATACTGTTACATAACAGTATATTTTTATTTGCATAAACTAATCTGATTGGTCCACCTGAGTATCTCCACCCCCACCCTGCTGCAGAGATTCCTCTGTGAAGAGCAGCCATGTTGTTTTCATTCTTAGTGAGAGATCTGTGTTCAGCATGTGTAATCTTAAAAGCTACCACTGCTCAGTTGTTGGCTGTAAACAGCCACATATATCTTTACATATAGTCTACCAGCCTCAGAGGACCAGAGGACCAAGTGGATTAATTTTATTTCTGAAGGAAATGAGCAGCTACAGTCGGCTAAAACCTGTATGTGTGTGTCAGTCACTTCACGTCCGACTGCTTCTTCAACTTCAGTCAGTTCAACTCAGGACTGGGAACTAGACTTTTCCTGAATCCAGGCTCAGCACCAACTGTCTGCCACCAAACCTCGGACCATGGACACCTGAGTATTTTAATGCTGTGTGGTATTTGTTTAGCTTATTGCTACGAGCTAATGCTAACAGCAGAGGGAAGTGGACCAGATGTAAGAGCTCAAGATTTTCTTCAGTGTTAAAGTTACTCTGACAGCCTGCAGTGTAAACTTAGATGTATGGATATTCCTGCATTAGTCAAGAGGAGTTTAACAGCTTGAGGAATATAATTATTATACAAGGCTGTGTAATAAACAATATTGCAAGTAAAGAGGTGTTTAAGACAGCTACTGTGTGGCATACATGAAAGATACGGTTCACAGAAAATTGCTTAGAATTACAGGTTATGACAAACATTTGCTCAGTGGCAGCACGTTACTGTCATGCACTATATGGCTCTATTAAATGCTATATTCTGATGGGTCAGTCACATAACTAATGTTATTTCTGTAAAACACTGTGGCCCTGATCGGCCCTGAAAAACCCAGACATTATTTACATTTCACAACAACAAAGAAGTCCCCTTCCCTCGGCCTTATTTCACTGTCAGTAGCAACGACTCGTTTAGTGTTACATATCAATAACAGTTAATTCCGCCTCACGTCGGGGTTTATATGTCTCTGTAGTACCCTGCTCACTCTACACTATCCCTTACTAAACGCTATTTAACGCCAGTCTAAGTTTTGGTAAGCACCGCATGAACACAAACTACACAGTCGAGGAGCTAATAACAACAACACACGAAGGGGAAGGGGGGAGCAAGAACGGCAGAACAGCTTTAATTCGTCTACACATTAGCATTGAAGTAACAAACTTTACATACAGACCACTGACAAACCTCCTAGTTTAACCTTGGCTCTCGACTTTCCTCTGGTGCCTCTTCATATTCGGGGTCTGGCTCGGGCTCAAACAGGAACGGCTGAACCACAGTTTGTTGTCCTGCAGCCATTTTCTCTCAGGGCCCAGTCATCATGGTTACGCGACACCGTGTTCCCCCTCAGCAGACCATGAGGAAGAGCTGGGCGTATCAGCAGTGCCTCATTAACATATTAAGGTCCCCGCCCACTAAATCAGACCGTTCTGAACAGAGGGGCTATGTGAGCCTGGAAACAATGCTGCTGTGCTTTATTTATTGGCTTTTTGGACCAAAGCATGTTACTAACGATTCATGAAGACATCAAGGATCAGGTTTCTTCATTATGTTTATCTAAATCAGGGATGATGTCCAAAAATGTGGAAATTTGTGTAAATAGTGTCACCAATAATTATGCTCATAGATAATAAAAACAGGCTTTCCATAGTATTTTACGCACACAAAAGAGAACAGAGTGAAAAGTTCCAGCTGGAAAAATGAGAACATGAATTGCTTGAAGCCAAAAGTTTAAAAAAATGATGTTCAGTAAACAGGTCTATCATAACCACGAACCTACCTTACCCTGACAGTTTCATAATTAATGAGGTTTTGCTTTAACGCCTATATTCAAGACCACACAACCGAACCTTCCGTGCATAGAGCAAAAAGCCAGCCAGGCAGAGCACACTGATCTAAAGGGAATGAGAGCAGACACTCTGATTGGTTTGATCTACGTCACGCCGAAAAAACACACTCATGCCCCATTGAGACACATAATCCAGCTCTTTAAGGGGCCGTCCACACGGACATGACTTCAGGCGTTTAATCTTAAAGGTGCTCCACTTGGATACAGCATTTCAGATACGGGAAGATCCACACTTTTGAAAACAGGTCCCAGAGATAAATCTGAACACGCCAGCTGTGCACTTCTGTGTGGACAACGAATACTGATAGTTTCAGAAACAATGACATCATAGCCCTGCCTCTCACTTTAACCAGAGGCTCTCACCCAGACGTCAACAGAAACGATGTCTGAATATGGTGTTGCTTTCCTGCTGCAGGAGCTCCTGAGCTTGTTCTGGCTTTAAAAGCAAAATCTTCTGCTCCTCTATGACCACCGTGAGCAACAAGAGGACACAGGGAACAGAGGACGCCATAATTTGCCATGATGTATGAGCATGCTCCATGTCTTCTTCTCTGGTTTTGGTGTCTGTCTCCGGCAGCATTATAGCACCACCTACAGGCCTGGAGTATGCACTACAGTGTTTTCATGTGAACAGACACATTTACCGAAACGATGCTGTCTTTACAGAGAACTGGTTTGCGCCAAGAATCTGTGTCGGCTAAATAACAACATATAGACCAACACGCTCAGGCCCGTCTGTTTCTTTACACTGACCACACACAGTGTGTAGGGCCTCATCAGCTGTAGGGGGCCTCGCTTTGCTGATCATGAAACTGCAATCTGCTAATCAACACTGCAGAAGAATCGAACATCCAGCATCTTTTTGTGTACCTCTGGTGTGTGATATGAGCACATGTTGATGATATATGTGTGCAGCTTTTAAGTGCATAGCAGTTTTAAGATTGCTGCCACTTAAACACTGAGGTCATCTTTGATCTATCTCTCAATATATCCATCTATCCATCTATCTATCTATCTATCTATCTACATATTACAGGTAACTACCCAACACAGCTCTAAATGAACTAACTGTGCCTTCAAAGTATTGATTGACAGTAGAATTTACAGAAGTGTGTGACTTTATACTTGCTACAGTTATGTTGTTATGCACAGAGAGATTTTTTCCCCTCTTTAATAACAAAAGTACAATAAATAAACCATTCATTCATTACGTCTCAGCAGAATCAGTGCCACTGCCACTTGTGCGAATGTGGGGAAAACCCAGAAAAATCACCAGAAAACCCTGGGCTATGTTGTAAAAGAATTACACTTTGACTGCTGGTATATAAAGAGGGCAAGAAGTCCAATTTTTACCATGAGGAGTAAATTAGACATCGCACTGCTCTAAAAGCTCTATAAATGGAAGCAGCCCTTTTGTTCGGTCTCCAGAGAGTAAGTCTCAGAATCAAACAGGAAGAAGATGAAGTGTGCTCCTGCTGAGGCTTTTAAGAAACTGATGCTCCCCTGTCACACCAACATCATACAGAGGCTCTAAAATCATATTTACTCTGAGTGATCCTAACTTTGCTGCAGATAAAGGCTGTGCTGATTTTATTTCATCTCACAAATGCCTCCCAGGGATCACTCTGACTCTTAAAGGGAGGGTAGGGGAGGGGTCCCAGGCAGGAGTGAGAGACACTGGAGTCAATTATGAGGACGGTCTGTTCTATGTTTGGAGCAGGGACAGCAGGCCAATGACACACTGTTAAGATAAAAGACCAGAGTAAAGAGCAGACAGACGTCAGGAGGATGTTTTTTCCTCTTCAAGCTGCAGAAGACCAGAAACTATCAGAGTGGAGAGCAGTCAGAGCAGAAACACTGTTGTGCTCGGAGACAGAAGGAGAAGGACGGACTGTTGTGAAGAAGTGAGAGCCAGAGACAGAGAGGATAAGCTGCAGAAAACTGGATCTCTCTTCCTCTCATCAGCTGTCTGTATTGAAACTGTCTCTGTCCGAGGCTCTGGATATTAATGTCTAAAGAGATCAGACGTCCTTAGAGAGAGTTAATGAAGTGAATCACTAAACAAATCCCCAGAGTGTCTGCCTTCATGGAATAACATGCATGTTGTGCACACGGGCCACATTCAACTTCTTAATAACACACTGAGCCTTATTTTTGATGCTTTTGTGTAAAAGCATGTGGTTCACAGAGGTTTGGCCATGTCTGTCTTAATTTTACTGTTCGGACCCTCCACAATTTCAGGCTCAGAGCACAGAGAGGATGGCTCACGTGTTTTTTTTATATATATATATATATATATATATATATATATATATATGTATACACTATATACACTATGTTGCCAAAAGTATTCTCTCACCTGCCTTGACTCACATATGAACTTAAGTGACATCCCATTCCTAATCCATAGGGTTCAATATGACGTCGGTCCACCCTTTGCAGCTATAACAGCTTCAACTCTTCTGGGAAGGCTGTCCACAAGGTTTAGGAGTGTGTTTATGGGAATTTTTGACCATTCTTCCAGAAGCACATTTGTGAGGTCACACACTGATGTTGGACCAGAAGGCCTGGCTCTCAGTCTCCGCTCTAATTCATCCCAAAGGTGTTCTATCAGGTTGAGGTCAGGACTCTATGCAGGCCAGTCAAGTTCATCCACACCAGACTCTGTCATCCATGTCTTTATGGACCTTGCTTCGTGCACTGGTGCACAGTCATGTTGGAAGAGGAAGGGGCCAGCTCCAAACTGTTCCCACAAAGTTGGGAACATGGAATTGTCCAAAATGTCTTGGTGTGCTGAAGCATTCAGAGTTCCTTTCACTGGAACTAAGGGGCCAAGCCCAGCTCCTGAAAAACAACCCCACACCATAATCCCCCCTCCACCTAACTTTACACTTGGCACAATGCAGTCCGACAAGTATCGTTCTCCTGGCAACCGCCAAACCCGGACTCATCCATCAGATTGCCAGATGGTGAAGCGCGATTCGTCACTCCAGAGAACGCGTCTCCACTGCTCTACAGTCCAGTGGCGGCATGCTTTGCATTGCACTTGGTGATGTATGGCTTGGATGCAGCTGCTCAGCCATGGAAACCCATTCCATGAAGCTCTCTGCGCACTGTTCTTGAGCTAATCTGAAGGCCACATGAAGTTTGGAGGTCTGTAGCGATTGACTCTGCAGAAAGTTGCCGACCTCTTCGCACTATGCGCCTCAGCATCCGCTGACCCTGCTCCATCAGTTTATGTGGCCTACCACTTCGTGGCTGAGTTGCTGTCGTTCCCAAACACTTCCACGTTCTTAAAATACAGCTGACAGTTGACTGTGGAATATTTAGGAGCGAGGAAATTTCACGACTGGATTTGTTGCACAGGTGGCATCCTATCACAGCTCCACGCTGGAATTCACTGAGCTCCTGAGAGCGACCCATTCTTTCACAAATGTTTGTAAAAGCAGTCTGCATGCCTAGGTGCTTGATTTTATACACCTGTGGCCATGGAAGTGATTGGAACACCTGATTCTGATTAATTGGATTGGTGAGCGAATACTTTTGGCAATATATGTATATATATATATATATATATATATATATATATACATATATATATATATATATATATATATATATATATATATATATATATATATATATATATATGTATATATATATATATATATATATATATATATATATATATATATATATATATATATATATATATATGTGTGTGTATATGTGTGTTGACTCACTGTTTGACACAAACATTGGCTGGATCATTCAACATTTCTCCTTTTATTCTGTGACCAAACAAACACGAGCCTTTAAAAAGTTTGTTTGTCAGAGAGCTGGATAACTCAAAGAGTTTAAAATAGATTCTGATGGATTTTACAGGGAATGTTGACCACAATACATGGGAGAAGTGAGAAGATGTTGGTAGTGATCCAAATCTGGAGATCAGGAACTTTTCAAATGATGTGCAAACATAGCTCAATAATGCTGTTTTTCAAATTTTCACTACCAACTCAGCTAACAGTGTCAGAAATGCCTCAGTGGAGGTTTGTGCTCTTGCAGCACCTCTTGTTAAAAATATTTTTACTTCCTTCTTTATTTCTTAAGACTATCAGGTCGGGTACCCAACAGGAACCTGTCATGAACATGCAGGTGAAGGTGAAAAAAAAAAGAATTACTTAAATTTGTGGGTTCAGCTGAAAATAACCACAATGTGGGCATGTAGCGGGCGAGAGAGGGGCAGGACAGACGAAGAGAGAATTAGAGATGACAATAATTTTCAGTATTTTAAACATCTAAATATCCCGTTAACCTACTTTTGAAGCTCTAACACTCCTTATGCTGCTGTCTAATCTTTGCGTGCACCCGCTGCCCAGCCTCTCACCATCATGGGGCCACACCTCTGGAGGAACCTGAACATAAACATGATGAACGCTGTGGAAATCTTGTATTTGAATCTTAATGCTAACAAATCCTGGTTCAGAGCTGGATGTTCTGTTGGATTAAACATGTTGTCAAGGGACTAAACTCATTCTTAATGTTTGGACTTATGAGGAAACGTTTGACCTGGTAGATTCTACCTAATATCAGCTCTGCAGATAAGAAGTACAACTGGCTATTGGCCTAATAATGAGACATTTAAGGCTGTGGAGGCCTCAAGGCTAAGCAAAGCATTTTTGTGTTGCTATGTGCTGCACAAAAGTGATAAGATTTTCTCGCAGCCTCCACCCACACACGTACAGCATGCTCACCAGGTCTATGTGTGACTCCAAGTTAGATATAACTGTTAACTATATGGGCTCTAATTTCCTGGCGCAACTCAGGGTGGCGCAGCCTGCGCAGTGGTAATTTCATCTGGCGCACCGCCATGCGCAGCCAATTTGGCAATTTAGTAGACCGGCTGCGCCGAGATGGGTGTGACGGCGCACCAGGGGGAGGTGTCGAAAGATTCAGCTTGGTGCAGTGACAATTTTGTGCCAAAAAAACGTGCAGAAGGTGCACTGAAAGCTCACCAGCTCCACCCTGGTCTATTCTTGGAGCAGGAGAGGTGCACCCCGGGCAGTGGTAATTTGGCTGACAGGCGCACTGTGCGCACACGTCAACAAAACCTCACAGGCAGGTATCCAGAGTGTCAGGCACATTTCAATGTAATAAATAATCACAGCAACCACTATTTAATGTAACCGTCTGAACCAGCACATACATTTGTATCTATATTAATTGTCCCGTCACATCTGATGTCAGAGACGTTTGTCATAACTAACGAGTTCACATCTCTCAGCCAACCACAAACAGCCACATCATCCGATACGGAGTATCCGACTTCTCTCATCTCATGAAGGTCATAAGAAAAAGAGAGAGTTGCTCGCTGAATAAATGTAAGTCACTCGGTGTCTTAAGGATTTACCTGTGATTGCCCATATTTCTCTCTTTTAATCTTTATTCGTAACGTGATCTAAAATGATGGAGTACATTATTGCAAGGAGGATGAGGAGGAGATATATTTTCACCAAAGGTTCTGCTATTTGGCAATGACAGACCAGTAATGCAGGTGGATCACAAGCATGATGAATGGATTAGCCTGCTGCTGTGTTTAAATGTAATTATCACTTCATTTTGTACTCCTATTATGACACAGACACAGATTACATCTGTCCCGCGAGGTGGTCCACACGGTGACCGGTGGCCCCTGCGCTCTCCCAGTTGCTGCAAAAGTGACAGCGGCTCTGACCTTCTTTGCCACCGAGTTGAAATTGTCACTGTGCCTCGCCCGCGGCGCATTTAAAGGCGAGGAGAGGCGTTCATTTGATTGGTGAAGATTGCACTCGGCTGTGTTAAATCCACTCACGCCTCCTCTCCTCCCTCTCTGCTACTTGCGCGGGTGGGAGAGACAAAGGCGTGGGTGCGCCTCCCTGCGCCAGACTGGCTCGTGCACGAAACAGAGAGTCTCTGTCTTTTTATTTATTTATTTTTTTTAATATATTTTTTCTTGATGCAGTAATCATTTCCTTCTTTCTATCTGGAGATCTCTGCTGTACTGTGACACCATCTGAAAGCAATCTTTTATTTATTTGTGTGAATTAACACACTTAATCCCTAAAGCTCAAAAAAAAGGACGGACTCAAAATTGAAGGGATTTTTGTAGATTAAATGTGAATTTAATGTGAACAGCATTTCATTGTTTTTCTTTGATACATTTAAAGAACAATCTTTCTGACAAAAACTTCTTTAGGAGACCGTCAGTCCTAGCCGTTAAGCAGCAAAGACACCGCATAGTGCGTAAAAGTTCTTTAATCAGGCCCGTTATAAAGAAAACCAAACTTAAATAGAGTAACATCACAAATCACATTTAAAAGATATTAATGAGAAAAATGAACATGGAGGCAAAGAACAAAACCAACCAACCAACTATTCTCCACTTTCAGCTGGCTCGGATGTAAAATAAATCCTGTGGTCTGTCAGAGCTTTTCCTGAAACACCAAACAAACATCAGCATAAACATAGCCAGACACAGACAGAGACATCAACTCATTAATGTAAAAACTCTGACACATTCACACACAATTCAGCCTATCCTGACCCTCCCAGGGAGTCATCCTGGGCTAAGGGGTCTGCCTTTGGTCAAAGGTCACATATTGAGTCTGTTCTCACAGCGACGTTCATCTCTGACACCTTTGAAGAGCAGTCATTCATCACACGGGGGAGTCCTGCGTGTCGAACCAAGACCTCGTGTAACAAGGACCATCCTTCCTGTTTGCCTGGGTGTGTGTGTGTGTGTGCACACAAGAGTCGACGTTTTTAATTGAGGTCCCTCCCACATCCAGGATTATCCCACCACAAGTATCACTGTTTCCTGTGATTACACTGTAAAGAGTGAGAGTAAGAAATAAGAAGCAAATGTGTGATTCTTGAATCTCGTTTTTCTATCTTGACTCTCCATGTGACTGTGGGTGAACTTCTGTCCTGTTCAAGTCAAACTACGTTTGTATTTTTTTCCTGATCCAGCAGACGCAGGGTTTCAGGACATATCAGCCCCCCAAATGTCTCCTGTTTTCCCTTTGAGTTAGTGTAAACCACAACCAAGACTGCATCTTACGCCCAATCATTCAGTATCATATTTTAAAATTTAAGCTGAGGGCCAGTTTGTTTGTAAAGTTAATTTCAGCAAAGTGCTTCATAAAACACATCAGAACATAGTGACAAAGAAAAGAAACACAGCAGAGTCAAACATTATCACAGAAGAAGGAATGAAACTCACCTGAGATCAAACTCAACCACATCACAGGTCTGCACAGCTGTGCTGGTTCTACTGTGAGCCGGTCCAGAAATGATCAGCATGCTGTGCACATGTTTGATCGCTCTCTCATCCTTCTCAACAGGCTTACTCTCATTCCAGACATTGACTCAATGACTGGTCTCGCATAATTGAAATTCATTTTGTCGTTAGAAGGTCTTACTTGGGATTAAGGCTCACAGTTGGTTCCATCTATGCAGAGCCAAAGCTCAAAAGCTGGTTCAGACCTAAAACCCTCAGGCTCCAACATGCTAACTCTGACAAATCCTCATTAGCAGTTTGACAAAGATGTCAAAGCAAAGAACAGAAGACACGAAAAAATGAGCTACAAACAAAAATGTAGTTAAAAACTGTGAAAAAGTTGTTTCATTCAAATTCAAATAGAGGAGAGAATTTGAGAATTATTTTTTACCAGTGACAGTATTTGATTAAAAGACTAATCGCACATTCATTAAATTTAATTGATGAAATAGCTGATATTAAATCAAATAATCCATTAATTCCATGTCTAAAGATACACATGCACACACAGCAGCTGGGTTTGCCGTGACTTGTAGGTGTAGTTGTATCATCATGAGAATAAATGCCTGGAATGCCACAAAATTCTCTACATCCAACTCGTACTCGAACTCGTAACAGAGCTGTGACCACAGTCCTTCCCTTGACTATAATGACTGATTTAGTGGTTTCCTAAACCAGAGCGCTAATTTATAAGCTGCACGATAACCACAGTCCATACTGTAGCTACTGTGTGTCAGAGTGAAGACAAATTCATCTGTGAGGATTGTGCAGAAGGTCGAGGTCATAAAAAAAAAAGAACACTCCTAAAACAATTTGTCATTTTCATGTCTTTGCATCAGTGGTATCCAAAACCAGAGACATTATACCTTTGGGATGTCAGTCTACCGGTCAGAGCTATAAAGCTATAAATAAATATAAAACTATATGAAAATATCAGAAGAGCCTTTAAAGGACTTCTTTCAAACTCTGCACAACTGTTCACTCAGATGGAAGGATGAACAATGGGCTCTAATTTCCTGGCGCAACTCAGGGTGGCGCAGCCTGGCGCACCCCGCGCAGTGGTAATTTTGTACTGCGCACAGCCAAGCGCAGCCAATTTGGCGATTTGGTAGGCCGGCTGCGCCAAGATGGGTGCAACGGCGCACCAGGGGGAGGTGTTGAAAGATTCAGCTTGGCGCAGTGACAATTTCTTGCCAAAAAAACACGCAGAAGGTGCGCTGAAAGCTCGCCAGCTCCAACCTGGTCTATTCTCGGCACAGGAGAGCCGCACCCCATGCAGTGGTAATTTGGCTGACAGGCGCACAGTGTGCACATATCACCAAAACCTCACAGGCAGGTGTCCAGAGTGTCAGGCACATTTCAATGTAATAAATAATCACAACAACCACTATTTAATGTAACCGTCTGAACCAGCACATACATTTGTATCTATATTAATTGTCCCGTCACATCTGATGTCAGGTCAGAGACGTTTGTCATAACTAACGAGTTCACATCTCTCAGCCAACCACAGACAGCCACATCATCCGATACGGAGTATCCGGCTTCTGTCATCTCATGAAACTCAATAGAAAAGAAAAAAGAGAGAGACGCTCGCTGAATAAATGTAAGTCACTCGGTGTCTTAAGGATTTACCTGTGATTGCCCATATTTCTCTGTTTGAATCTTTTTTTGTAACATGATCTAAAATGATGGAGTACATTATTGCAAGGAGGATGAGGAGGAGATATATTTTCACCAAAGGTTCTGCTATTTGGCGATGACAGACCAGTAATGCAGGTGGATCACAAGCATGATGAATGGATTAGCCTGCTGCTGTGTTTAAATGTAATTATCACTTAATTTTGTACTCCTATTATGACACAGGAACAGATTACATCTGTCCCGTGAGGTGGTCCACACGGTGACACACATCGTGGCCTCCGATGCATGGCCCGGTGGCCTTTGCGCTCTCCCAGTTGCTGCAAAAGTGACACCAGCTCTGACCTTCTTCGCCACCGAAGTGGAATTGTCACTGCGCCTCGCCCGGGGCGCATTTGAAGGCGAGGAGAGGCGTTCATTTGATTGGTAAAGATCACACTTGGCTGTGCGGCGCAGGGCAGGTGCGCCCCGCCTGCACCTGGTCTACGAAATTAGAGCCTATTATCTCAAATATGCTGGTGGGCATTGGTGGCTGAATCTGATGGTGTGCTTAGTCGGAGGGTTTCAGGTTTAAGCCTTGCACTGGCTGTCACATGGAGATGTGTCCTTGGGCAAGACACTTAACCCCTAATCTGCTCCCACTGCTGCTTCAGTGGTGTGGAGATGGATATGAAAGGGCGTGAATGTGTTACTGATACTGATGGATAACTGGCATAGCAACTCGAACCATCAGTGAGTGAATGTGAGAGTGAATGGGTGTTAAACCGAATTTCTACTCCGATTGCCTGCATCAAGGATAACATCACATAAGGGGCCTGCAGACCTGAGTCCTGACTCTGCAGCCACCACCAAACAGTGTTTGAACCAACTCTAATCTGTCAAATTATCAACTGCTTCTTTTGTTCTCTGTTTCAGTAAATAAAGAGTTTAATCCTCCAGAGAACCTCAGCCCACTTTTCTGTGAGGAAATCTTTCCTCCCTCTGTTGATCCTGGGATAAGACTCAACAGTAATAATGGAGTAGCGATACCTTCCTCCTCTGTCCTATTTCCTCCCTGTTTGATCTATAACGCTGGTTTGCTGTTGTCCGGATATCTTCTTTCTCCTGAGCCTCAGAGTCAGATAATTTCTTTTCTCTCCCTCTCTCTCAGTTTTATTCTCTGTCATCTGTCTCATTTTCCTTCCCTCACAGCTCCTCAGCTTCTCCTTGTTCCCTCCATGTTCCCTTCCCTCACAGCTCCTCAGCTTCTCCTTGTTCCCTCCATGTTCCCTTCCCTCACAGTGACTTTGTGGGTTTTTGCATCTGTGTTATGTAATGGCTCTCCAGGGAAGAGGGCACTTCAATCAATACTTCAAACAGCCCGGCCCCAGAGGACCCGCTCCAGATGCCACGTGACATGAGAGGATGACATTTGACGAGCGAGATGGCCCTGAAAAACCTTCTAATACCAGCCACGCTCCAGCTTTAAGGAGGACGGCTGTGACTGGGAGGAAGAAAGTGAGCGAGAACACTGATGAGACAGATTAGGGACCCCCAGGGAGAGGAAGAGAGTTTAGGAAAAAGTTGGAACAACAGGAAGATAAAAACACGGCCACTTTGGGATACGGGCCCGAAGTGAATCATACGTCTCCATGAGATAAAAGTTGGATGAATAAATAGAGGAAGAATTATGCATACGAAAGAGTTTGAGGGGCAGTACAAACTTTATTTTGAAAGAGATAGTAAAGTAGCACACTCTTTGATTTTTAGCCTTAGGGACCCAATTTCCCTGTGAGGAGTTGCTCAGATAATATCTCATATTACTCATGCAAATGCAGGCGCTTGGTCAACGGCCCGAGGATTCTGATGTGAAGATCGAGGTACCAACTCAGGAACAGTTTGAGATATGCAGGGTTTGATACACAACGAGGCCTTGTCCATACATTTGAGTATTTTTAAAAAGAAAGGTTTAACTCCTCCATTTTAAATAATTCCCACACTTTTGTCCACACATTGGACCTCATGTGGCAAAAATTAGCATCTGGTTGCTCACGATGGTTATCAGCTTGGGTTTGGGTGTAGGATACTACTCCATGCACCGAGCTCATGCACACAAGTTGACAGAATCTTTCCAAAAACATAATTCTGTATCATGTATGCAGTGGCCTTCTTAATTGTCAGGTTTACAGATTTAAAGATCAGCAGTTTTAATAGATAAAGCATCCATAATGATTTTTATGTGAAAATCCACCTCTAACAAAACCTTTAACATTTTGTTGAACAGCTTTCAGCTAATTTCTTTGCTGACAATTAATGAGTAAGTGTTTCTTTTACCAGTCTTTTCAACAATAGATTAATATTATCAATTGTTAATGTAATTTTCTGAACAGCTAGAAGTACTTCACAAACCTCTGCCAAGGCATTACTGACATTGTTAGCAACATCAAAAATGTGGTAAACTGCTCAATCTGGAGATGTGAATGAGTCCTCAAAAATATTACTTAATCTGCATCTGCATTCAGATCACAATCAAAATCGGCTCACTTTATTCTTGTGCTGTGACCAACATTCCCTAAAACTTCCATAAAAATGTACTAGTTGAGTTATTAGGAAAAATGTAGAAAACTGCCCAAGCTCAAAATATTAAAGAATAATTGAAAAATACTTCTGGATCTGGATCCATATTCAGATCGCCACCAAAAACACACATATTCTTTTTCCATCACAAACATTTCCTGAAACTTTAATCAAAATCGGTTGAGAACTTTTTAAGCAATATTTCACACGAACAAACAAACCACCCCCAAGTCTTACCTAAGAAGATTGAAGACAATGGGGGATCCATATATGTGTGTGTGTGTGTGTATATATATATATATATATATATATATATATATATATATATACACATATATGTATATGTATGTATATATATATATATATAATATAACATATATGTATAGTAGTATATAGATAGATAGATAGATAGATAGATAGATAGATAAAACTTAACCCCAACTTGCTCCCACTGCTGCAACAGTGGTGTGTAAAGGGTGTGTGTTAGTTCATGCTGATGGACAACAGACATAGAAACTTCAACCATGAGTGTGTGAATGGGTTTGGATGTGTAGATGTGACCCACAGTGTAAAGCCGCTTCGGGTCAAAGAGACAAGGAAAGAACTTTATAAGCTCAAGTCCATTTATCAATTTACCACTGACGCAACAGTGGGATCAACTTGGGTTAAGTGTCTTGCCCAAGGACACATCAACATGTGACAGCTGGAGTTGGGCTCAAACCTGCAACCTTCCAATTACTGACCGAGCACACTATCAGACTGCACCACTGATGTCCCATGTATGAGCTGATATAAGATTATTTCTTCCCAAGGTTGTGGAAGTTTCTGTGCTAAATTAATAGACGAGGTCCACTGACTCCACACATCCTGTTACATGACATAACAGGCCTTGGACCTGAGTACCCTCCCAGGCCACATGTCGAGAGGGACAAACCAGGTCAAAAATCCAGCCCAAAAATATGTAGTGGTTAGACAGCCTTCAATGAAAATTCAATTTAACTCTCAAGTTGCAGTGCCACAGTAAACAAAAGGAAAAGCCTGGAGAAGGAAGTCATGGCTGAGAGACCTTGTCCTCTGATAATAGCCATGCTAGTTAGTTTTACTGTCCTCAGACTACAGTCCATTTATTCTGAGTCTGAATATATATAAAGATAAAACTGTCTTCAGCCTTATTAACCACTGTCATCTAGTATTCCCGCCGAAACCTAACGTCCCCTCCGGCCTGTTGGAGCATCATCCCGGCGATGAGCTCTTGGACT
This sequence comes from Cetoscarus ocellatus, assembly GCA_037902135.1. NCBI lineage: Eukaryota > Metazoa > Chordata > Actinopteri > Labriformes > Labridae > Cetoscarus > Cetoscarus ocellatus. Next base: position 408,211 of record JBAMNC010001447.1, read on the forward strand.
GGGACTCTCTCCGTGCTCCAAGCCTGGAGGAAGGTGAAGACTTGGGACTCCATAAATCTCCCAGTGCTGCATAGTTCATGCTATTTCAGGCCTAAGTGGCCGCAGAGACCTGACTGTAATTGTGCTTTCTCTTTGTGTAAGTCTATATTTATTTACACCCCCACCCCTCCCTGGTGAAGACACGATGTCCTCCTCTCAGGGTTAATCAAGTGAAGCAAAGGCTGAGTGTTTGTGGAGGACATAAAGAGAGCGAGGGAGCGAGCGAGGGAGGAAAAACACAGAGGCAATCTCATCCATCCACGGAGTTATTACTGTAATACATTTAACTTTTATTTATTACACTGAAGCACGGACAGGCCTTTGTGCTCGAGCTTAAATGTCAGTGTAATTATAAGAAGAGGGATTGTTGAGGCAGTCGAGCCCGGGGAGAGGAAGGAGCTCTTTGTGCACAGGCCTTATTGATGGAATAAAACATGCATGTTAGCGTGCAGGGAGACGCAGTGTTTATCATCTTAGGAGCATTTGTAACTTGACTATAATTCATGCTGGATTAAAGTATCTGACTTTGTGGGAGGGAGACTTGATTGGTTTATTTCAGGGGAGTGCAGCCAGGGCGTCCTGTCCTGTTCCTCTGGGTTAGAGTGTTTTTATGTTTCAGATTGAGACCTCATTGTTCAGTCTGCAGACCTGACCTGAATCTCTCAACCTCTGGACCTGGTTTGGTTTTGAAAACAGCCCCTGAAGTTTTAAATCGTCCTGACGGATGAAGGTTACAGTACCAGAGCAATGGTGGACTAGCTCACAGCAGCAGGGTCATCCTGTTGAATGTGGATCACATAGAAAAGTATGAAAACTGAAGAGGAACATGTGTGTCAGTGGGCTGCCTGAAAGATGATTACAGTTTTCATAAAAGTAGTTATTCCCAGTTACTCAGGAGACTATCAAGTGGAGTAAATGGTAAATGGACTTCACCACAGGTCACATTCACATCCATTCACTCTCACAGTTACTTACTGATGATTGGAGTTTCTTTGTCAGTTGTCCATCAGCTAACACATTCACACCGTTTTATACCAATTTACACGCCACTGATGCCGCTTTGGGTTAAGTTTTTTGCCAGCGGGAGCTGGGCTCCAACCTGCAACCTTCCAGTTACCAACAGAGCTTTGCATCTCATGGACCATAGCAAGCATCTCTGACTTTGATCATAACATTCAAGTTTAATGGGAATGATCACCAAGGCCTGAGAAATACCTGCATACTGATAAATCACAACCCTCATCAACATCCAAATAATGTGTTGATCAGACTGTCAATTTGTATGGCTGATCAAAGATAAATTCTCTTTAAGAAATATGTTAAAAATATAGACTGTATTTCTCACAACAAACTACTGATAAAGTTTTTTAACACAATATTCAAAAAGCCTTGGAGAGGAAACTCTCTGCTTCAACATTTATTATCACAGCTGGCTAAACGTCATCAGTTAACCTGATCACTAATTAAACCATAACACCAAGACAGTGGTGCTGATATCGAGATTTTACCACAGGGTATCAGTTTTCAACACACATTGTTGTGTAAAAAATGTCTTACAATGTCTTGTTGGGATCAATATTACTCATACTTGTAATGTTTTTCTTGTTTTTACGTATTTTCAATGACTGAATGTTGAACGTTGATCATTCCAATTACTCAAGTATCTTTCTTTTATTTGAATTAGTTAGTCGAAGCAGATAATTAGTGTATGGAAACATTGTTGGTATTAATCAGTCACATTTTTGCCATATGTTTTGGTTTTATGTTAGGAGATAACATTTTGCCTTATATACTGGGATAATATTACACCTCTGCCTTTTATCCTTATTTTTATATTATCCACAACAATTTTCAAAATTTTACATTTTATGATGTTTTATATTTTCTTTGATATTTTGTCATCTATAAACATCAACCACCAGCATTTGAAGTTATTTAGAGTTCCACACTGAAGGTAAAAATGATCTCTGAATGTATTACCTATTTAGGGTCTAAAATGGTTAGAAATGACCACAGAAATCTATGTTTAAAGATTGTCTTAATCATATGTCATAATCTCACAATGTAGATAGAATTATCATATTAAATATTATGCATGTAATGGCTTTTGGCCATAATAAGGTAATTTTTTTATACATGCGAGTTAATATAATGATCTTACGAACATTATTAAGAGGTTTTTTTCCTACAACACAGAGCTGGAATACATATCTAATGGAATTCATTGTTCAAAGTTGAGAAAATTAAACAGAAAACAAGTACTTGAGGAAAGACCATAATGTCCAGAACATTCTGTTCCAAAGTGAGAAGAAGGAAAAGCACGACCATATTTGGAGCTAAGTGGGAAGCCATTGTAAAGCAAATTCAGTCATCTCGAATGAACCACAGAAATAAGAAAATAAGTAATGTGCCTTATTGTGCCTTATAAACAAAATATAAAGAAATTCTGGACACCATTGGATTGTATAAAGGTCTATAGAAAAGGAAAATTACACAATTATATTCAAGAATAAAGGGAAGTGAATGTTGAAAAAATATAGGATGGAACCTTCTGGAAGACGGGGAAAGTCCCACCCAGCAGCTATAAAGCATACAGACAACAGCTTGAGCTTCAGCTGTTTTGGGGTGTCACAGCACAAGGCAACTCCCGTTTGTTATTGTTCACCTTGTGACCGTAATAAACGAGTTTCATGAAAGTAGACTTTGATCTAATTTGATCAAATTTGATCTAGACATTTTCATATCTGTGTTATCTTAGCTTTCATTACCACGCAGAAGTTACGTGCCAGCTCATTCGGTATTTACTAAGGAAAAAGACACTACAACATCTAATGATAATTTGTGTTCACTGTGTTCATTTTACTCTAAGAAAAAAGCAATATTTACTATTTATATCTCACACAGCAGTAAGTTGCACACAGCCTTCGGTCTTTTTGGGCCCTCTAAAACATCATCTTGTAACAGGTATTGTGTTGTGTAAGTATATAGACAAGAAAACTCATGACACATTTGAACACAAGTGAAGGACAAGCTGCAAGAATATCACTGGCTTAAAGAGTTACCGTTCACCAGAATCCATCCACAATAATCAATGTGTGACCAGCTAAAGAATGTAAGATAAATCCTATGTGCAGAATTGATATTAGCAATGATATGATCAAAATCGTTGCTCCCCATCCTTACCAGGCTTGGGGAGTAACAGAATACATGTAACAGCGTAAAGTAATTAGGATACAAAAGAAGGTAGAGTTACAGTTACAGCGGAATACAATTATTAAATTATAATCACAGGATTACAATTTTATGGAATTTTATGACATTATGTATATAAATATATACATATATATATATATATATATATATATATATATATATATATATATATATATATATATATATATATATATTTATATACGTGTGTGTGTGTGTATTTTTCCTTTAAAACAGGAGAGATGGAGAGACGCACAAGTTGCACACACACCACAACAACACTTCAGGAGAATCTACGTATGTTCTGATGATTTTTGAAATAATGCCAAAAAAAAAAAAAAAAGAAAATGACTTGTCCTCTAATATTCGTTTTTTTAAACGAAAATGAAAACACTGATAATGTCTTTTTTTTTTTTTTTTTTTTACACAATTTCCATTTTTGTGCTCATATGAAAAATGGGAACAACAAATAAAGAGGGTTTTATCTGCTTCTGATGTTTTCATCTGGCAAAAGATGCGTGACCTGGAAGTTAACTTTACCCGTACGTCAAGGGAACGATCGCTCTTGAGCTACTTTGGAGGCAAGGGACGTTTATGTGATCTTCAGTGGCAGTAAGAGGATAACTCTAATGCCAGAGGACATGGCCACAGATAAAATATCATTCATCTTCCTGGTATGTTCATTGACTTTTCTTGCGAGTGTAAAGGTAAATTTTTACCTGAGCTGTCAGCTGAGTAGGATCTACTAAACAGTTGCTATGCTGGTTGCTGGGGGCACTTTGGCATCATTTCTGTTGCCCACCACCAGGACTCCACTGTGAGTATACTCTTACTCAATTCCTGTGTCCACAGTGTAAATAATCTACAGCGTAGGCCTGCATGTTTTTCATTGTTTAAATGGAAACACATGAAGTTCCCCTCTCTATTGAAGACACGATTGCACCCCCAGCTGTGCGTCTGATACGTGTCCTTTTCTCCTGAGCTTGTTTTGGGAACAGAACCTTCTGACGGACTTTTGGGAGCACCTTGGCACTCCTACCTCCTGCAGCACAGTGAAAATCTCTGCATGGGTTTTGCCATCACAAAAAAGTGCTGTACAAGCCCTGAGTAGTTCTCCAGTCCCACCATGACGCTGAAGCCCGTTTCTTGTTCTCTTGCCGTGACAGAATACACAAAGGTTAGTCATTTTACTTATATTTAGCCTTTTTTGTCTTCATTAGCATGCTCTGTATCGAAGTAATCCAAAAGTAATTGAAAATTATCAAGTTAAATTACTTTCATATCATGCTACTTGGATTACATTACTGACTACATTTTTTAACAGGTAACTAGTAACTGTATCAGAATATATATTTAAAGTAACCCTCCAAACTCTGATCCCTACTTTAGTCATTTATCTGAATCCATGCAAGAATGAGTACCTATGTGTGCCACCGCCATAAAGCAGCCAGAAAGCACACAGCCCAAATTACAGGTTGCCTTGTCTGTTGTGATCTTAAATGCAGCCCATGTCGTGGCTCACAGAATATTTTTCAAAATCTTTCACTGATTTATGCCTGAACCTCTTGTAATGAGATTAACCAGGTCCATCATCTGCTTCATGCAGACCCTCTGATGGATACAACACAGGCTCAGCACTCAGACGCTGGTCCTCTCAGAATATCTTCACATGGACTGTTACACCTCCCCACACTTGTTTGACTCCCTTGATGTTTTTAAGAGGCTTTGTCTCTTTATAATATGACTTTCATTAGTTTATACAGTCTTTCCAACTGAATTGGATCATGAAATTGTTAAAGTATAATTTGCCTGAGTTGCAGCTTCTTTAATCGGTTTAGTAATTCTGTGACTGAAGCAGTAATGGAGTTTGATTATTGTTTTGCAGATCGCAGCATTGAATACCTCCAAAAAAGCCTCACATCCAGTTAAAGCCTCAGAAAGATCCCTCACAGATCCACTTAAGGTGGACATCGGCTGTTTACATCCTACCCAGCAACACATCCATTTGTTCTGATTTTAAAAGCCTGTCAATGGATCTGGGTTCAGAAATATTACAGCAATTACACCTCCTCATGAATTTTCATCCATTGTTTCGTGCACATCAAGACCTAACAGTGAGGAGCAGCCAGGACCAATGTGGATCTTTGCTGCTCTGATTCATGAATCATTCACTCAAGGGTTTTCAGCAAGGAGACTTGAGAGCACTTACCTTTAATTGCAGGAGTCTTTGGAGAAAAATAACAGTCACCTCACTCAGCATGGCCCCCATTCTCAGAACTGTAAAAGGCGCAATTTAGTCTGACGTCCTGGAACACAACAATGTGAACAATTAGTGAGTCATGTTCATGGGCTTAAGTTTTAGTCACCACTGTTAATAGCTCAGGTAGGAGAGGACAGAAGTAGAGACAGGGAGGTTTGGACCGCTTTTGAAAGGCAAGAAAATATTAAGTTATACAAGTCTTCAGAAAGTGCTGCATGAGGTGTCTTAATGTCACATTCACCTTGATAGAGAGGATGCCTGCTCTTAAAACATGCTCTTTCACAGCCACTCCTCACTAGTTCAGCCCTAAATTCTTAAATATGACACTTTTGATTCAGGTGGATTTGGGGGGGCCTATGTCAGCCCCCCTTTCAGACTCCCTGCTCAGAAAGAGACCAAGGCCACTGAAATGGTTCACTCAGCTCTGCCTGAGTTTGGAAACAGTAAATGAAGACTCATCCGAGGCAGCAGTATGCGCCTGGCCCTGAAACTTTGTGACTTTCAAAGAGTAACATTTGGTGGCCGAGCTGGTGAAGCCTCTGAGATACAACCTGCCAGCAGGTCCTGGAGAAAAGACGGAGGGGAGTCTCCTCAACGCAGAGCCTGCAGCAAAGGTAGGTCCAGCTTTAGAAGACGGGTTTATAAATGAAGCTTCAACTCTTTAACTTGGGGAGGGACCTCTTTGGCCCTGCTGATATTTTCCTGACTCTCAGAGGGCTGAATTTCTCAAACTGAAAGATTCTCTCAGTTGAATGATTATTTGTTATAGATCAAAAATCATTAATTTATTTGACCAACATGTATACACTTCAAACCGACACACAGACCATAATGTTTGATTTAAATGGTACTACTAAACTACTAAACTCAAGGATAAACTCAGAGTTTGGAGGTCAAAGGTGAAGGTCCCAGTTCCTCATATTCACACTACATTAATTAGAAATGATCTCATAAGAACCCCTTTTGGAATTTCTTCAAGCCTTTGGTGAGGATGAACTGATTAGATGTTGGAGGTCATAGGTCAGATGTCAAGGTCATGCTGACTTATGTCTGTCCCTTGTTTGTAAAACTCATATTTCACAAACACCTGAAGGGATTTTTTTCAAACTTTGCACATATTTGAAATCTGTCTTAGATTTTGGATGAAAAAACTCAGGGTCGTTGGGCCTTATGTTATTCCCTTATAGGATTTCTTCAACTCACACAACCACATCTTACTGTGTTTTCTGAAACAGTGGAAATTAAATCATAAAACTCTGTTTTGCAGGTTTTATCCCATCTGATCCTTTTGTATTTATTTTCTTTCTGCAAACGGAGGTTGAGACCCTCCAGTGCAGTGTTCGTACTTGAAATGAACTTCTGAGGCAGACTGAAGGGTGGGTCAGCCTGTGCCCCCCAAGCCTCCAGTCCCAGACCCTGCTGTACATTACAGAGTTCTGTTGGTGTCCGTCTGACCCCTTATCTCTCTCTGACTTTGATTTGTCTACTGTAATTTACATCTAAGTGTTATAGGCTACATTGGCTGCATTATGTAGCAGGTGGAGCAGACAGAGAGGTTACAGTAACAGTCATGGCGTTAAAAAGCTTCCTGTGACTGTTGTGTGATGAATGCTCTATCCTGTACCCCTGTGGCTCGTCCCCTCCTCTTTGTCACATCCTCTGTGGATCAGACCGTCGGGGCTCAGAGGCCGATCAGTCACGTCGACCTGCTCCGGTGTCATCCATCATGGGTGCTTGTGACGCGCGTGTGATGGCCTCTTATGTATGTCTGTGTTGAAACTCTGGGAGGCGGCAGGTTCCTGGAATTCATTTCATTTGCATGGGGACTGTTAGGATAATGATGATAAACATTGCTAATCCCCCTGTGTGCTTTGTCCCGGGTATTAAAACTGCACTGCTGATCCATTGATCATTTCTCCAGGGATTTGGAGAGGGAGTGTGTGACATGCTGTTGAATATATTTTGAGATCCACAGGGTATTGTACAGAAGTTGTCTGTTGTGTAAGATAATTTTCATTAATTGCTCTGTGTCTCATTAATCCTGAATTTGTCTCCCAAAAGTCTCCTCTCAGATTATTAACGCTTCCGTCCTGAGGGCTAAATTCTCAGCCTCATTTTTCGGATGTAATCAGTCCTTTGTTAGATTGCTTTCAAATATTGACCTTTTGCATCCAATGGCACAGGTCTGTCCTGTCCCTAGCTGGATGGCAAATGGGACATGTTCCCGTTGTGTGCCAGTGCTGAATAAATACTGTTGTCCTTGCACTAATCTCTGTGGTTATCCCATCTTAAAAAAGCTTTAAACATGATAGAGGCCTGCTGATTATGGGTAACACAACTGCCATCAGTGCTTACACAGTCACTACAAACTAAATGAGCCATTAAAAACAAGAGAACTAGTAAATGCCATTCAATAATGCTGGTTCATAGGCTTGAGCTTGTGTTGCTCTTTATATCCATCTAACCATTGAAAGTATATCAAACCACCTCAAACTTAGCCCTTCCCTAACTGATGATTGAAGTTTCCATGTAAGTTGTCCATCAGTATTAACTAATTGCGTTCACATTCTTATACACTGATTTACATGACAATGATGCAGCTTTGAAGCTATTTGGAAGGGAGTGCCTTGCCAGAGGACAGGCGGACATTACCCCTGTGCTGTGTTCAAGGGTGGTTTGCAAATTTTGGTCAAGTCTTTGCCATTCTGGGGAAGATTTGTGGTCTTGTTGCTCTCAGTTTTGGCTTCACACTTCACTTTATCAAGCCCACCTAAGCAGTTCAAATGTGTAGCAAAGCCTTCAATCATTAGTGAGGGCTGTTGCTTCAGTCAGTGGTTGCAACCACTTAATCCAATGTGGCACATTGACCAAGAAATTTAGTGGTGCACGGATCACATGTTTTTGTTAGCCAACCAGGAAGATAGTATCGTGCTGCCTCTCTCAACTGAAGACCTGTTGGATTGTTTAATGTGTTTGTTAATCATAAACTCTTTGGAGAACAAAAGTTAATGGAACTTGGATGTTTTATTTATAATCTTAAACAACAACAGGAAATACATTTTTTTTGTTAGGTTTAAATGAATCGTCAGGTGAAAAAAGATAATATCAAGCTACACATAGGGGTTGGACTTAGAAGCAGCTACCAAACCTTAAAAGTGTAATGTCTTTTGGTAACCTTCTGTATGAAAGTTTCTTCTTGATGTACTGACCTTATCAAGTTGGTGCCCCTGGCTGTTGCTATGGAGTGTGTATTTTTATTTCTAAAAAAATATATTATTGCATGTGCGTTGCATTCAAATGTCCAATCCATGTTCCCATAACAGACCTTTTTTCAGAAAACTTTGGGATGTGGGAATTGGACACATCCTAATTCACTTCTGTGTTTTTGGACTCATTTTTGCACCACTCTGTCCATGACAGTGCAATGAGAGTAGGTAGGGTCAGTAGGTCGCAGCATGGCACAGTGTGGCAAAATATCAAACCACAACAAGGACATAAAGTTGTATAAAATCTGTTTCAGGATTTACTGACATATTGGCACATTTATGTGGATTGAGGACATGGATGTTCACCTGTAGGTAAGACAAAGAGGTGCTGCTGCGAGTAATGTTAATTTTAGCCACATCCTGCAAGAGAAACGTCACATTTATGTGATTTGACCTTTTGACCCTGTTTTGAGAGGGGCCTTGAGCTCAACTTTCGGCCATGTCTGTCCTTAAGACATTTTTTGAGCACCTCTGTTTGTTGGTTTACTTCCCTTGATCAGTTTGAATTCTCACCAAGACCCTGAATGCACCAGTGATCAGTTCATTGGTCCAAAAACAAATTAATTAAAGCCCCAAACCAATCAAAGGGCACTGCATGTGTTTTAAGTGGACCAAACAGCACTGGTTTCCCTCTTTTTAGTTTTTGAATCAGACTTTTGTTCTGGTGGGACTATAGGCCTCGTGTTTTAGGTCCATCTGGCCTCCCTCATGACTGTCCATTCATGCGTCTGATTCTTGAGAGTGATACCTGGAGATGCTTTGGGACATCTTTGTCAGACTTTGCACAGATGTGAAAACATAGAATCACCCTGCAGTAAAGTCCTGGATCATCCTGGTCTGCCTCACCGTGCTGCATGGGCACACTCTCCTAACCGAACTGGAAGGCCTCAGATGTTCACATGTTGTCTGCAGCAGACGCCGCCCTCCCTGGGTTATTTTTTTCACTGTGTGGATAATTATCACAGTCGATGCCTACAGAGCAGAGAAGAGGGCTAAACTGTTTGCCTGCTTTCAGTCCCAGTTCATTTAGCTGCTGCCTGCGGGACTGAAGCTCTTTATTATGAATGAGGCGCCTCATTGATGTGCCTCAAAGTCAGCAGCTCATTACAGCTAAATACTGTGAGCTGGATCAGACTGCATCCTGATGACTCCAGCAGCTCGAAAAAGTACAACTGCAGCCCAAATCATCACTCTGAGGACCGGGACAAACATCTGACTGATACAGCCCTTTAAAACACATGAATGAATGTCAGTAGCTCATTTATCAGTAATCAGTGAGGTGCAGGTTTGAGCTCCACTCTGGTTGTCACATATTGATGCATCCTGGGCAAGACACTAACCTCAAGTTGCTCCTGCTGAGCCAGTGGCAGCTTCATGTTATTGTTAGCGAATACCAACAGAGAAACTCAGAACCATCAGTGAGTGAATGTAATTACCTCCACCAAGGAGGTTATGTTTTAGCCGACGTCTGTTAGTCTGTTTATTTGTTTGTTTGTTTGCTTGTTTGTTAGCAAGATTACGCAAAAACTACTGGACGGATTTTGCAGAAATTTTCAGGAGATGTTGGTCATGACCCAACTTTGAAATGATTAGATTTTGGTGGTGATATGTTGTTTTTGTCTGGATGAAAAAAACTCAAAAAAAATTCCAAAAAGCCCATTTGCATCTATTTTTTAATGGATTTGCTTCCAATTTCACAGGATAATATGAGGTTAATGTCTCTATCATCAACTTAAATTTCAGCTAAATTTCCGATTCAGATTGACGTCACAAAAAAACATTGAACTTTATAATGGGAAATCCCATTGACAACATTCAATAAATCCTATAAAATCAAAATCTTAAGTGATGTTCCCAAACTTATGTTTGTACAGGATAACAGCCTCCATTTATGTGCTGAGTTTGGTCTGGATCCTGGCTCTATTCTGGATCTGGTGATCCAGAAGTGTATCTGTTACAGGAGTTGTGGAAAAACCACTGCCAGAACTGAGCTGCTTGGTGGAGGTCTGCGCTGTCTGAGTGTTTTTCTAGTTGTTAATGTGTAGATGTGACCTGTGTTGTAAACGCTCTTTGAATGGACAGAAAGACTAGCAACACTATATGAGCTTAAGTCCTTTTAGCATTAGCTTTTGAAATACAAGTCCACAGCAGCAGAAAACCTCAAACTAACCATTTGAACTCTTGCACTGCAGGTAAGCCGGTGAAGGACATGGTCTGTATTAGCTAAATAGATGTTACTGCAGCGCCGTCCGGGCTGCATCATTAGGCTCATAGAAAGTCAGATCCATTTTTACTGCACACATAAAACAAGCCGCAGCACAAAGCTTTGTTTACAGCGCTGCAGCACGGATCAATGAGAGGACATGAGCTGCTCTAACTGACCACATGCTGCCGTATGTGATGTGTTATCTTAACACGGCTGCTCTTACATAACCCCTCTGTTGTCCCTGTATGAATGGAATAACAGCTGAGGAGCAGAGACCACAGTGCTCACACTGGAGCTGCTTCATTTCAATGATTTAACACAACCACTGAACTAAGAGGCTTTTTTCTTCCGTTAAACATGGACAAAAGAGACAGAAATGAATTCAGTGTGTGCACAATGTTCCACCTCACCACTCAACTGCTCCTCTTTGTTGGTTTGAGGCCAGTTCAGTGCTCCTCTGAATATATAGACACACAAATTAAAGCTCATTACTGTCCACTCTCTGCGTTACTCTAATAAGCTCTGAGTTCTGCATAACGTTTGTTATTGTGCGAGCGTGTGACGGTGAGCGAGTGTGTTTGTATCGATGAAAGTGGAGTACATGCTCACGACTCCCTCGGGGGTTGTTAACATGTTTATATGTGGGCCGTGTCACTCTTCTTCTTTCTCCTTCAATTGACTTATCGATCAGCTCTTAATTATGTAACAATTTCAGTTTAAAAATAGGCTCTGGCCGCAGTCGATCTGCTTCGTTATTAGCATCCTGGACAGTCTGCCCAGCGCAGGCCATCCATACCAAAGGATTATAG